>JAIUSX010000105.1:3000000-3600000 GCA_026573805.1 Hesperophylax magnus
ATGTAAAAATTAAAATAATATCGATTTAAAAAATATGTATATTTTAATTCTAAGAACTGTGTGAAATTTGTGATTGCACATTTTTCAGAATTTTTTCCTATATTTTAATGCATTCTTGAAAGTGATCATTGGAAAATGATTATAATCCGGTGTCCGGAAACGGAACACCAGACTTTTTGATTTGAGCTTTCGATTTCGATTGAATCGAATCCTGGTGGAAATTTTTAAACGAAATCTTGAAAACAATCTGTCGCTACATGATTAGATCAGCTGTTTATAATACAGGGTTTTCTAATAAGAGGTGTTATTTTGATATTCAATCGTAAAAGATCAATGGTTTCGTTGCTTGTGTGGCACGTGGCGCCGTTTTGTTGAAAGTAAACGTTATTCAGATCAATACCATCCAATTGCGACCATAAAAAATGATTAATCATCTCTCGATAGCGCAATCCATTCACCGTAACTGTTGCTCCAGCCTCATTTTCGAAAAACTAAGGTCCAATGACTCCGCCGGACCGTAAACCGCACCAAACAGTTGAGGATAGAGAATCTTTTCAACAATAACTCTTGGGTTTTCCGAGCCCCAGATGCGACAATTTTGCTTGTCGACGAAGCCACCGAGGTGGATATGGGCCTCATCACTCAAGATGATTTGCATTTGATTCACTCAAGTGAATTTTAATCATTTCAATGCATTGTTGGAGCGTGTATCGTTCCATTTTTATGAATGGCGTAGTTCCTACTTGTCAAATGTTAAAAAATAACAGCTTCAAAAGTAACATCTACCGAAATAGCGGGCTATTCAAAATAACACCTCTTATTGGAAAACCCTGTATTTTAACATACGTCGAAGCATAGATCCGACTCGAAAATTATTTCAATTGTCTTTTTCGGTATTTGAATTACATATAATATAATATCCCGTGATTTTTCACGAGTCTGCTCTAGTTATCAAAACTTACTTATTTCTTTTATCTGTGCGTGATTGTTTGTCCCCGTGAAATTCGGCTCAATGAACTCAATTTTGCTTTGAATTTAAATGTTATTTTCAAATTTGAATCAGTTGTACGAAGAATACGGAAAAGCGATACTGAATCTATCGATAGCATAATATTTTATTATATCAAAAATTGGAACTGATTTGTCAAGAATCGATAATTCTGACAATTCCGTGATTTGTCATATATATAACATATACTGCAATGAATTTTTTTGTTGAGTAGTAAGTAATTTGAGATGCAAATCAAGTGATTTACTTAGGGCGGGTTGTTTCGCAAAATTAGAACTATTCATAAATTTAAAGTTCTGTTATTATTTCGGTTTTTTAAAACAACTGGCCCATTATGGTATAGTAACGGAAAAAGAATAGAACCTTCACAGAACTTGAAAATCATATTTTAAATTTGATCAATTGTTAAAATTATTTGATACAACCCATCCATAATGGAAATATTTTGTTCTTATATTTATCAATAGTCCATTAATGTTTTAATAATAAGTACTATTTTATGGTAATTCGTTGATACAAGTTAGAGCACCCCTGCACTACACGGTGCTCGGTGCTTCTACCACATACATGCATCGCGACTGATGGTGCGTACGCGGCGGGAATATTTTACGGTCACCCTATTCGGGCGCAAAAAATCCCATTAGACGCAGTAGCTTTTCATTTTATGCATGGTCCAAATTGCGTCATTGTTGGCTCCGAAAATTCTGAAAGGCGCTTTGAATTTTTAAAGCACAATAGAAATTTTCTAAAAGATTTAATTTTTATTTTTATTTAGATAATACATTTTTTTAATCAAAATTACTTGTTGATCATAACTGACTGATCCTAACAAACTCTTGTTTTAACTCGACCGTTTTTAATTTCGTATGTCTGTAAAAAAATTATACTTCCCATAGATGGTGGACGTTTTAATAGTTCACGAAAGTTTTTTTTTTCAAATGTGAATCGTCGTGTTTATTTGTACTTTCTTGTTCGCATTTTTTTCTACTACAATATTGTGGTACCTACCAGTCTGCAACTGTTTGAAAAAATAATTATCGCTGAGATATTGACATTTTCTTGGACAAATTGTATAATGTTATATAAAATATAATGTAGGTAGGTATTTAAGTAGGTACCTCCTTAAAAATCTTACGATTTAAGCGGAAATTTTGGTTTTGATATATTAAATAAGAGAAAATCAAAAACATAAAATTTCCATAGAACTACTTACTAGTTTTTTATTTTTAATATTGAAACTCTATCTATTTCCTACGCTTCACTTGAGACTCGAGGAAAGCAACAGGCAACCATGTACTCATGACTGGACTTTTTACGTTCCATGCAATACCGTGTAAAAAAAAGTATCCAAAAATTAAAAAAAATAAGGATATTTAGGTTTCCTTTTATAAAAATCAATACAATCCCAAGAATCCACTCAGCTTACAACTGACTGCACTTCGCTTTTCTAGTTCCAAAAATATTCAACCTAGACAGAAAAGTCAATAGATGTCGCACATTGAAATTAAAATAGGATATATTTATCCAAGACCCTACCTAGATTGCATTTAGTTCGAGTTGAACCGTGCGATCATACTTAAAGATAGCAGCCAATAAAATGTGCAGTGCGAAAATTAAGATAATTTTGGTAGCTCTTATTCGATGGATAATACAGTTTAATATGACCGAAGGAAATAAGGTACCATTAGCTAAGTTGCCCCAGCAAGTTGAAGGCCCTGGGTTCGAGTCCTAGATGTGACTGTATCCTTTACTGATTTTTCTGTTTCAAAATTTTTCGTTATTTTTTTTTTTATATTATTTAAAATATTAAATTCATATAACTATTTGAGGTTTTACTCATTAAGTTTTTCTAAAACTAAAAATAAAATATTTATTTTACTGTCCAATGTTATGCGTTTTTTTTGTTAACAGAGTGAACAAATAATACATATTGATAGAAGTAAGTAAGATTATCAGTAAGTTTACAGCAGCGGGTTAACATTAAGAAAATTACAAATTAATAACAAAGTATGTATAACAACCATCCAATGACGGTGTACAATAGTATGTTATTTCAAATGATCTGTATAAGGTCAAATATATATATTTACCTAATACCTAACTAATTGAGAATAACTCGTATTTATTATTTATTTATCCTCAAGTTACTGACGTTGGAATAAGAAAATATGGAAAACATGGAGGTTGCTTCGATGGTTCAGTAATTTAGAATCGGGGAATTCTCTCTTCCAAGGTAACTAGCCAATAACCATATTTTGATAAAAAGAAGGGTTCAGGAAATATGATGCGGACCGCGGGCACTTTTGGTACGGCCTGATGGAAGCACGGCTCAAATGAAACAATTACATCCAGAATGATCTAGAGAAAGGTTTTCTTTCACGGTGAGGTGTGTCAAATACATTTTTAGTTAATAAGTTAAATAGCTAATTTGTATTTTGTCTATTTGGGCATTTAAAAATTTGAATTTTGTTCATTTAGATATTTTTTTTTTCCATTTTGACTTCGTACATTTAGATATTTATCCATTTGGAATGTGTCCAATTAGAAAAATATCAACTTTTCGACCAAAAAGTTAAAATTCAAAAAAAGCAAAACGTTTTTTGTAAATATTTTGTCTATTTGTTCATTTACCTATTTGAGTTTTGTTAATTTGGTCGTTGATATATTTTGACTCCATCCATTCAGATATTTATCAATTTGGACCGTGTTCAATTAGACAAATAAAATATCAACTTTTAGACGGAAAATATAAAAAAATTAAATTAAAAAAACTTAATACATTTACCCATTTGAATTTTTTTCATTTGGATGTTTATGACAATTTACATTACAATTTTGCCAAAATTGTCGTGTTTGTTTTTCTTTTGTCAAAATGGCCATAAATCAGCAATTGCCGAGCATTCCTTTTAAATTAGCCATTACTTTGGATTTATTAAGTTCTGGTATGATCCAAAACGTACAGAGCACATGTAATTACGGAGGCAATTGAAATACACAAAAATCCTATCAATATTAATAAAAACGACGGGGCTCTTAATAGTTCTAGGTTTCCGGTAATTGACTGCTAAAAAAAACTAAACGCAGAAAACCACATTAAATCATGCTGTAATGAGTTGGCAACACGGTATCACATCTACACACCCTTAACCACAATCTTTTACACATCTACCCTGATAATGGACACTGTAATGCTGTTCGAAATGTTGGTTAAAAAATGTGGTAGCGCAACACAGCATAATATCCCAAACATAAATCTCCATAAAGAAAACAATGTAGTCAAAAATATGTTCACAAATTTATTTCCAGAAAGGAAATCAATTGTGACGCCGGAAAGGCACTTATCACAAAATATTAATATACGTTGTGTGTCTGTCGTGTAACTCTGGTTCACTCAACTCGGAATTGCTTTGAATTTAAATATCATTTTCAAAAACTGATTGTGTAAAGAATTCAGACAAGCGAGATTATGAGTAAGTTGAAACACGTATTCATAAAAAAAATCGCATTTTGTCATTGTATAATAACAGAATAAGCGCAGATGAATGAACACGTGTTCCGATTTTTTATGAAACAATTAATAAATTTTTAGGAAATGGAATACTTTCATACTCATTTTTCTCCAAGAAAGTTAACCGACGCGATTTACTTAAAAATTTAACTAATTGAACAATGGTTTTGTTTAAAAAAAAATGATAACTAAAGACTAACAATCACAATGTATCTTAGAAGGGTTAGCCAGAAAAGAAAGACCCGATACAACTTTGCCTCTGCACATACTTCTTGCTTTATTCTCGCGCATAAATTCAAATTCAAATTCAAAAAAATATTTATTACACAAAAATTCGGAGTACAAAAGGGTATAGTTTATAAGTTACGTCCTATTTATTCCAGCTAACCCAACAAATACAAATTGTGTTACATAACCCAACAATTACATGTTAACAAATGTATGTAAATAATAAATAAAAAAAGAGGTATTTAATTTATGTAAGGTATTCATTTAAGGAGTAGTGACACTTGTTTAAAAGAAATGTTTTTAGTGATGATTTAAATTTAAGTATGTCGATTATTTGTTTGATGCTACGTGGAAGGTTGTTATATACTTTAATGGCCATGTAGTGTGGTCCTTTTTGAAATATAGTGTTGTTTGCTTTTGGGATTAATAAGTTTTCTGTGAACCTTGTAGCCTGTTTATGTGTTGAGTTTTTTTGTGGGAACTTTTCTGAAGATGATCGAACTAACAGGCATAACTCCATTATATTTATGTCCGTCACTGTCAGAAGTTTGAGATTTTTAAAAATTGGTCTACATGAATCCCGGTGATCAGAGTTTGTAATTTTTCGTAGGCACCTCTTTTGGATGATAAAAACATCTTTGGCGTTTACTGAGTTTCCCATATATCGTACAATTCATATAATCTTCTGTTAAATATGACTCCTGACTTGATCCTTTATAATAAAATGTTAAGAATGCATACCATTGATTATTAACTGCTAATCGTGATTGAAATGTGCAAAAAAATCTTTCCTCTCTGTCAAGTACAGAATTTTATTGGAGATCTAAATGTATTCACATGGATATACTATTGCCTTCTTCACTCGCTCCTCGCTTCGTTCAGAACCTTATAAAGGCGTGGTTGGATTTCCCTTGCAATATTGTTTACGACACGATTTTATTAATATGCTAATTCCTCGGGCACTTTATTGAATACAATTAGATATCACACATCCCCCCGTCCTGCCGACATTGTTTATACCAGATCGGAATTTCTTATTTGCTCTTGCGTTACATATTAGTGAATGCAGATTTGATCGTTGAAATCAAATTAAGATTTAATTTGAAGCACTCCTTGTATGTGGTCTAATTTCGTTTGCTACTTGATTCATACAATCATGTTTTAGCAAATCACATGGCAATAGTAGAAGTTTCTCTTTAGCGTTAATGGATACCGAAACACTGAACCTAATCCATCATTCCTAACACACCCACACTACAAGGACAAAAATGTCAAGTCAAACACATTTTGGCCATAGATAAACATTAACACCATGCTACAAAAATATATAAAGCCCTTCTAAGTAAATGTAAAAATTTAATTTAGAAAAACAAGTTTAAAAAATTCATCAAAATATGGTAAATAAACACGAAAATTATGAAGTAACATCCACATAACAACCTGCAGTCAACAAACACAACGAAGAGGAAATCAACAATCATGAAAATGAGTCCTACAAACATGAATACGAGGAATTCCATTAACACGAAGACGAGGTCTACAGTAAAATTAAGATGGAGAAATCAACAAACATGAAGATGAGGTCTAAAAACAACAAAATAAGAAATCAATAAATATGAAGATGATGTCCACAAACAACAATTATAAATAACACCATCATAACAACCTCCAGTCCGCTTCAGAACACGAATCCTTATGAGGAGGACTGTGAGCATACCATTATACAATGTATCTTTAATAATCACTAATAATAATTCTATTAAAATATATATATATTATAAAATTTGGCGTTATTCAAAACATTGTGTGAGTACCTATCTACCTGCCAAAAATTGAAACTCTAAGGCAAAGCTCTGTATAAAATAATTTTTCCGATTATTGCTGATTTATAACATGTTTTTGGCCAAGTCTTCCAAACCGTTATTGTCTGTGCATTCGACTTTGAGTAGGGATTTTTTGGTTTCAATTCCCGAAATCCATTAAAAAATCACAGTATATTAGAGCTTGCATTAAAAAAAACAGTAATTTTTCACAAAAAATGACATCAAAGCTGCTTTCGACATAGTAAAGGTTTTTGAAATTATTCCTAAAGTCTTCTATTTACTTATTATGTATATGAATAGAAAAAATTGACTCACGTGACCCCCACAACACGTCTAAGGAATTTGCGTGAAAGAAAGTGCTATGGTAATAGGTACCGAATTTTAAAGTCATCAAACCTATTAATTTCGATTGTCTTTGTGATGTACTTTATTCCTGCAGGTAATTATTCACGTTCAATGAACTCAAATTTGCTATCTATCTATAATAATATTAATATAATTTAACTTTTCCTGCCTATAAAAATATAATATTTCAACAGAAAATTATTTTATTTGTCATTTTCAAAATTGGAATTTACATGATCTTTTTCGGATAGATCACTAGTCGATTCACTAAGGAGAGATCGCACTCATTTCAAGTCATATTTCAGGGTGTCACCGAGTGATTGCATTTTCCATTCTACTATAATTTTTGTTTTAGTAGATGCTGTTTTAAAAAGATAATGAGATAATTCGCCACTGTCGAGCAATGACCCATATACAGCTTCAAGCCAAAATTGCACCCAGATAATCATACCGAATCAACCTCTACAGTTGGGTAGGTACCTACCTAATACTGATCGATACTTATTTATTACGCGCCCCTCTAAAGATCGCCCTCGGCGGCGGGCGGCATCGCGTTATAATAAAATCTCCGTACAAGGGACATACATAGCAAATTGACCACCACATCAAAAAAACCTTACAATTTTCATAACAACAAAATAAAGTCTAGCAAATTGTGTGATCTTTTCGAGAAGTTGTGCTGTTTTGCAAGCTTTAAATTGAGCTTTTCCTAACACGAGACCAGCGGTAATACAGAGCGTGGGCCGAATTGGAATCACCGCATTATGAATGCTTGATTGGTGATATTATTTTACGTAGGGCAAAATACAGGCACCACGCAAAAATAGTGCCACGATTTCCAAAACAGCATTTAATATCAAATAATTTTACATGGTGCTTTTCACACGTGTTTTGTTGCTTTTAGTGAATTTTGCGCAGCGTGTGCTTTATTATAGTGACGTTTTAAGTGCGATACCTTCCACCAAGATATCGATTGTTCGCCGATTTCTTCTAGGGTCCGGTCAGTCCTCCTTCAATCACTAGCATTATGGCTCCCGTGCCATAGACACGGCCGGTAGTTGCCGACCATTTAAGATAGCAGCCTTAATAATGGACCATATTGCTATTTTTGCTTGTGAAAAGTGCCGATCGAACTTTGCTATTAAAGTAAAACGACAAGAAATGGGTTTTTCTCTGTGTGAACTGGCATCATTAAGTATTTAAAGTGTATCTGGTTATCTGTTGTAAATTTAATTTAACCTGAGACTAGGTAGTTTGTTGAGCATCGCCAAAAGACGCTTCCAGTTATTGTGGGAATATGGGTAATTTAAGTGCATCAGAAGATTGCTATAAATTTTTCTAACAGCTTTTCGTTTGTAGATCTTACTCTATTTAGAAAAGTTAGGTTTATGTTTCTACATAATATGCTAAATAATAAAACAGATAGTCCCGACTTGCCATCCGTCATTGGTTTAAATCAGAGGTTCCCAAACTTTTTTGCCCCGTAGACCACTTGCAAAATTTTTTTTTACGTAAACCCCCTGCCTGCCGAATATTGAATTTTCCTATAACTATTAACGTCCCATGTGATAATCATTTATTTTTTTCGTTTAAAGATTCCCTTCCCTTGCCTGTCCAACAACCGGGTGGCGGTATAGTTCCTCTGTCTTTACTTACTTTGAATGAAGCAGAATAAGCAATGGGAATTTCTTTCTGTAGCTGGCCCTACAGAACTGCCCCTTAAGTTCTTTGTCAGTGCTTATTCCGGTCAGTTCTTCTTGTCACATGATATCCGATTCTTCAACGTTCCATTTCCGTAGTCAAAATGTCCCCAAACTTAGTTTTGAAGTCTGTGTGAAGTGCATTTAAATGTTGAACATCATTATTATCCTGGACGTTTTTCAAAAACAAGTTGGGGAACTAGGAAAATTCGCGGCTTCCAATGTGCAATGTTTTGCTTGAATATATTAATTCTGACGAGAAAAGGAACGTAGACCTATTTATATACCTCAATTAACAACTTTACGAAATATAAAAATACAAATATTAAATAAGTAATTTCTCGGTCTATTATATATGTGTCAGATCTAGTGTGTCATTTACGGAACTCCTAAATGTTGACTTGAGGTAAATGGGGATCCGCTCGTATGTACCCCCATTTGAATCTCGTGGACCCCCAAATTTTTTTCTCGTTGACATAGACCCCCAGCAAGCCGATATCGACCCCTGGGGGTCCATATAGACCACTTTGGGAACCTCTGGTTTAAATGATCCAATGAGGCGTACCAGGCACACTGCTCCTTTTCATACATCAAATAACTCACATACGTTTACCAAGATATGATATGACACGTTATGATTGTACCACCCCAGCCAGGAACACTCCTGTTCCGGTGCGACCAGTACACCAGGGGACACTGTTTTGTTAGGACTTGTTACAAGTAATCTGAGGATTGGAAGGAGGTTTAAGTTTAATCAACCGGTATACATGGCAACCTAATAAGCCAATATTGGAATTTAGGATGGGCTAAAATAAAGTAATTGATTGAAAGTTATTTTTTCTTCTTGATGTCTTCCTTCTTCTTGCCTCTTCTTAAATTTCCTTGCCTTCTGGTTCATCTTGTCTCTTCTTGCTTCTTCTTGGCTCTTATTGCCTCTTCTTGTTTCTTCTAGTTTATCTTGTCTTTTCTCGCCTCTTCTTGGCTCGCCTTGCAATCATAACTTATAATCACTACGATAAATTACTACACTTAAGACATTTCCAAGATTCTTTTTGAAAAATTTGCGTTATATTGAACATTTAAAACTAATTGTACTTAATTTTTCGTCTACTTCTTGATTTAAATTAGTCTCTCTTCATCACTCCACACTCGTTCTTCCTATTTAGTATTTGTTGTTAATATTACTCATACCTACATCGTTAGTTATTAATAAGAATAGTAATTTTCATCACAGACTTTAAGAGCATAGTTAATAAGTACATTAATTGTGCATAATTTAATATTTAGTACCTTATAACTTGTTATAAAATATAACGCGAATGTCTAAGTAAAAACAAATAATCTATTTAAATACAAATGTAAATGTTCGTTTGTTCAAAATCTTAAATCTCAGAAAGTTCTTCACCGATTGCTTTGAAATTTTGACAAAACATTACGTTTCAATACGCGTGTATTTGTATATACCTATATTATGTAGATGTCTTCTGTGACAGTTAAAAACATGCATTTTTTAAAAAACATCTTCATCTGTTGGACAAAAAAGTTTTTTTTAAACAGCGTCATCTGTTGGAGTAAAAGGAATACTCGCTATTGTTTCTCTATCTGCACAGAGAGACTGAGCCACAGCAACCAACGTGTGACGGGGTACAGCTAAATATAAGCACTTAAATTTTTTTAATCTTATTTTTGTTTTATTATTCATATATGTACGTTCAATTAATTATATAATAAGTAACGATACTAAAATAATAGAATAGTTACAATGTAAGTAATATTCATCTGTTATTTATGTATTTTTAAGTATCGATCTAATATTTGTCAATAATAAATTATCTTGCACTATAAAAGAGAAAATAACAATGGGTCCTGAGACCCAATATCAGCAGTTAAATATTATCATAAATTAACGTCAACAGTAGAATGTTACAGTGCTAACATTTCACAAAATAAGTTGCCGATAGATATTTTCGGTCAGCATGGCAAAGGGGATCAAGTTAAAACTTTTTCAGTCAGCATGCCAATGGGGATCAAGTTAAAACTTTTTCAGTCAGCATGGCAATAGGGATCAAGTTAAAATTTTTTCAGTCAGCTTGGCAATGGGGATCAAGTTAAAACTTTTTCAGTCAGCATGGCAATGGGGATCAAGTTAAACCTTTTTCAGTCAGCATGGCAATGGGGATCAAGTTTACATGTTAGAGAGGGGAAACAATGAAAGGGACCAGGAACTTCTATCCAACAATATAGAAATACATGGAATGCCTGAGACCACCAACGAGAATCTACCTACCATGATGTCGAATATCGCAACAGTCATTGGATGCCCTCTCCATCAAAGCGACATTGAATACGTTAGCAGAATCAGTAAGCGCCATCGTACACAAGACACGACAGATGGACGTCCGGGTAACATAATCGCCAAATTCACCTCCCGCAAGAAGAAGGACGAATTTGTCGCAGCCATCAAAAAAAGAAAAGGAATCACTACCGAGGCCATCGGGATGGTTGGAGCTGACCAGAGGATCTTCTTCAACGACCATCTCACGAGGAAGAATAAATCTATATTAAGGTGCGCTAAAGCATTTAAAAACGAACACAACTATCAGTTTTTATTTTTTATTTTTATTTATTTATTTATTTAACGCCCAGAGGGCTTTTACATAGTTGATAGTATAATTTTAATTTGACAGATATTTTGAAACATAAAAAATAAGAATAAAATTACATTTGATAAAAGCTATGCAACAAGTCATACAAACACAAGAAACAAAAAGAGAAAATTACAGCTATTTGTTGGTTTACATGATGTGTTTAGGAGTATTGTTGAAATAAATGTTTTAAATGATCCACAAAACTTGCCAAGTTGGTATTGAATATGTCAACATCACCCAAGTAATGATTTCCCATGGTGTGAAGTCGTTGTATTGGAGTGTGGGCAATGTAGTTACGCTTATGTGTGCTGCTGTAGAATATTGTATTTTGTCGTGTTGTTACTGTGGGTGTGTGTATATTTATAAGTTGCAGGAGTTCACAACAGTCGAATTTAGAGTTAAGTATTTTGAATAAGAACGTTAAATCGTTTATTTTACGTCTATCTTCTAATGTATGTATTTTTAGAGTATTTAATAAAAAATTGTATTTTAAGTCTTCGACAGGGATATTTAATTTAAAATTTATAAAACGTAGAAATTTTTTTTGTATTCGCTCAATGTTGTTAATGTGAATTTTGTAAGATGGAGACCAAACTACTGAGTTATATTCAATTAGACTTCTTACTAGAGATACGTATAATAGTTTAATGGCTTGTAAGGAATTAAAGTTTTTATGGATAAGAAGTGCAAAAATTTACCTACGGAAAAACGAAACATCACCGCCCATACACGTCTCATGCGAATTACAGCTAAAAAACCTTATCTAACTACCATTGCAATGTTAAACCACCTATCCTCTCATAACTACTATTTTTTTCGTATTTTTTTCATAATTTTTTCAATATCACCCTTTTTACATTAACCCCACATGCTAATAATTACACTAACTGCTCACTACTACATTCTATAATATACTTACTCACTTTAATTGATAATAATAGTATGTTGTGCTTTGCTAAGCCCAGTGGACTCATGACTAATAACATAACTCTAGAATATAATATTCTTCAAATATATTCTACAGAAACCAAACATAATAATGTAATTACTGAAAATTCGCAATGCATGATTCATTAATAATTTTTTATCAAAATTCAAGAGGTTTGCGCTCGAAAACACAGGAATTTCATCAAAATGTACTGCTCAATAATTACGACTTGATCTTCATTACCGAAAGTTGGTTGGTTGATAGTATCCGAGACGAGGAATTATTTGATAATCGCTATTCTGTTTACAGAAATGATAGGGATATACACCGCACTAGTAAATCAACTGGCGGAGGCGTACTCATAGGAATTAAAAAAGAATTTTTTGTTACCCCTCGCTCTCGGAAATCAGACGCTGAGGATATCTGGATAACTGTCAATACATCAAAATCGAATCGTCATTGTTATAATATTCATATGTGCTGCGTGTATTTACCTAGCGTCGGTCCAAAATTAACATCATCAGAAAGATTAGCATTATTTACTAGTCATACATACCAATACTATTTCTGACTTAACAATCCGTTTTCCCAATGACAAGTTTTTAATCATTGGCGACTATAACATGCCCAATATCGAATGGAATAATCAACAAATGCCAAGTAATAGAGATCAATGCGCACTCGCGTTACTTAACTGCTTATCTTTTGCAAATTTAACCCAATTTAACCATTTACCTAACAAATTCGGTCGAATTCTGGACCTCGTCTTCTGTAACACTTCAGTTAATGTGTCGCTTGCCGACCACCCATTAGTTAAAGAAGATGCTCATCATAAATCATTGATTGTAGAACTAGAATTTCCATCCACTATTGCAACCCTCTCAACTCCTCGAACAATAAAATTATTCCATAAAGCAGATTATGCAGAGATCAATGAGAGACTGAAAGAAACCGACTGGTCAACCGTCATAAATGCACCGGATGTAAATACAGCGTTAAATTCGTTTTATGTTATAATTGAACAGATTATCGAAGCGTTTATTCCTAAGAAAGTTGTGAAATCTGGAAAATACCCACTATGGTACACTGCAGCCTTAATAAAAATAACAAACGAAAAATTAAAATTCTTTAGAAAATGGAAGCGCCATCGGAACCCCCTTGATTATCTTTCATTTTCATTGCTTTGCAAAAGGCAAAAAACAGTCGCTTCAGCAGCTTACAAAACCTACATTTCTACGATAGAATCCGGTATACAGCATAATGTTAAAATATGGTCCTACGTCAATTCTCAAAGAAAATCTCCTGCCATCCCTGATCATATGATTTACGGTGAAAAAACTGCTAATGACAGTAGAGGAGTAGCCAACTTATTTTCTGAGTATTTTGGATCTGGTAAGTTTTTTTTGGATCTGTATTTTTGAATGCTCAACCTGCACATGCAAGCAATGCCAGTCTTTGCTCTAATTCAAATAGCATAATCAACTCAATCGAGATCAATGAAGACATCACATTCAAATACCTTAAGTCCATTGATATAAAAAAGGGACCAGGGGATGATCAACTTCCAGGGATCTTCATAAATTATTGTAGTAAACAATTGACACCCCCCAAATTTTTGCTATTTTCAAACTATCGTTATCTGAAGGAACATTTCCCGACAAGTGGAAAACAGCCTTGATTACCCCAATATATAAAAATGGCAGCAAAAATGATGTCTCGAACTATCGACCTATATCCAAATTACCGATACTAAGTAAAGTATTGGAAAAAATTGTTTATGATCAATTATATTCTACTATCTCACCCTCACTCTTAAATAATCAACACGGCTTCATGAAAAATCGCTCTACAACTTCAAATCTTGCATTTTTTACCAATTTTCTTCATGCTCAAATGGATATGCGATGCCAGGTAGATGCCATTTATACGGATTATTCTAAAGCATTTGACCGTGTTAATCATTATATTCTTTTACAAAAGTTATTAGGTCTAGGAATTCACGGTGACCTCTATAGATGGATCGCATCATACGTCAATAATCGGCACCAAATCACGGTTGTCAATGGTTTTGCATCTTGCTTAAGGGAAATCGTCTCAGGTGTGCCCCAGGGGTCGCATCTTGGACCACTCTTATTTAATATTTATATAAATGACATTTACGTATGCTTTAAAAATAGTTACTTTGTTTTATACGCGGATGACATGAAAATTTATAAAGCTATACAGTGTTTACCCGATTGTATGGAATTGCAAAGCGATCTTGATAATTTGTGCGTATATTGTGAATCAAATTTATTGTCCCTAAACATATCTAAGTGTCACTCGATTACATTTACTAGAAATAAAAACAAAATCATCTATCCATACAACTTGAATAACAAACCTTTACAACCTATGCCTAGGTGTAAAGATCTAGGTGTTTACTTAGATAGCAAATTAATTTTTGACAAGCACATTGAACACATTATTTCAAAATCCTACAGAATGCTAGGTTTCTTATTAAGAATATGCAATGTTTTCAAAAGTGCTAAGACTCTGAAAATTTTGTTTTGTTCATTGGTCAGAAGTCCACTGGAGTATGCTTCCACAATATGGAATCCTCAATTTAAGGTATACATAGATTTAGTAGAAAGTATACAGAATAAATTTTCGAAACATTTACTCAAGAAATACGACAAAACTACAAATAATATGTTAACTTTACAAAAAAGACGCACATTGTCAGACCTGTTGTTTCTACATAATCTGCTAAATAATAAAATAGATAGTCCCGAATTGCTATCCGTCATTGGTTTAAATGTTCCAACGAGGCGTACCAGGCACACTACACTATTTCACATTGAAGCCAACAATACCAATGCAGCAAACAACTCAGTAATTACTCGAGCAATCACAACATACACCCATTACGAAAAATTAATACATTTAGACATCTTTCATGATTCCTTTCTAACATACAAAACTAACTTATTAAATTTCTTAGCATGACATATTTCAAAAATAATTTCACATCATTTTTCAAAACTCCTATGTATTAACAGTCAATTACAATTCGTGAGCTTATTATAATTCTTGTTTTCAATTCATTTATTATTATCTATCCATACACTTCCTTTCTTTTATAACAATCTCAGGCGAAATTACGTAATGATATTTTATGGACATACGTAATAGGTACTACAACTATGTAATAACTAAAAATATCTAACTGTATCTTATTGTACTGTGTATGTCTTAACAAATAAATAAATAAAATAAATAAAAAGTTAAAACTTTTTCAGTCAGCATGGCAATGGGGATCAAGTTAAAACTTTTTCAGTCAGCATGGCAATGGGGATCAAGTTAAACCTTTTTCAGTCAGCATGGCAATGGGGATCAAGTAAAAACTTTTTCAGTCAGCATGCCAATGGGGATCAAGTTAAAACTTTTTCAGTCAGCATGGCAATAGGGATCAAGTTAAAAAATTTTCAGTCAGCTTGGCAATGGGGATCAAGTTAAAACTTTTTCAGTCAGCATGTCAATGGGGATCAAGTTAAACCTTTTTCAGTCAACATGGCAATGGGGATCAAGTTAAAACTTTTTCAGTCAGCATGCCAATGGGGATCAAGTTAAAACTTTTTCAGTCAGCATGGCAATAGGGATCAAGTTAAAAATTTTTCAGTCAGCTTGGCAATGGGGATCAAGTTAAAACTTTTTCAGTCAGCATGGCAATGGGGATCAAGTTAAACCTTTTTCAGTCAGCATGGCAATGGGGATCAAGTTAAACCTTTTTTCAGTCAGCATGGCAAAGGGGATCAAGTTAAAAAATTTTCAGTCAGCTTGGCAATGGGGATCAAGTTAAAACTTTTTCAGTCAGCATGGCAATGGGGATCAAGTTAAACCTTTTTCAGTCAGCATGGCAATGGGGATCAAGTTAAAACTTTTTCAGTCAGCATGGCAATGGGGATCAAGTTAAATTTTTTTTTTAAACCAGCACCATTTATTTCGTTCTTACTAGAGCTGGAGCTCCACTATGCAAAAACGCTACTAAAAGTAACATTGATAAATAAATTAAAACAAAATTCAGTCAAGAGGATGAAAAAGGTATAAAGTAAATCACCCCTTGTTTAAAAAGAATTGACATATCTAATAGAGCAATCAATTGCTTTCTTCTTTTCCTGCATATAAAATTATTCAAATTACACCCCGCTGAACAAATATTTACATAATGTCACTACCACCTATCCATTTTATTTATCAAGAAAATAAAACCAACGATTAACTACTTCATTAAAATAAATACGGCTTCTTATGTTATTTCAAGTTTTTTGTATTTTTTGTTGTTGTTTATTTAGTGGATACATTACAAAATAATAACAATATTAATATATTATTCCCAGTGAGCTTAAAAAAACTCATTTCAGGAAAGACAACATTAACAAAATAAAACGAATTTAAAAGGGAGTTCAATGGACAGTATTAATAGATTTAAAAACAGACGAGACAGATTAAACACAGTTAAATTGAATATATTTCATAAATACATTAAAAGAAATATACACAGAAGTTCTTTCGGAGTTCCAAAGAATGTGGCACTCATTTATAGCTGAGGAATTAGCTTTTAACAGCTCTTTTTAGAATTTTTTAAAAAGTTTTAAGAGCTCTTTTACAATGTTTTTTTGTTCGTTGCTGGATGTTTTAAGTTACTAGGTAGGTAATGCATTGAATTGCTTGGTGACCGGATAAATCATCACATCTTTAAAAAGTTATTTAAAGTCATGGAAACTGATGAAACAAAAACTTTATTAACTGGGTTAAGTAGGTTAGGTTATGTAAGGTTAGGTTAGGTTAGGTTAGCTTAGGTTAGGTTAGGTTAAAAAAAAAAATCATCGTTTCTAATGACTTGAAATATGTAATAATTAGTTAATTAATTAATATAATAATTATTAAAAAATGTTGACTGAAAGTAGACTGAATGCTGTAGAAATAAATCCCTGAGGCGTATGTATTATAAAACCATGTGTGATCCTGTGAGAAATATGGAGATCCGCAAAGAGTGTAAGCGTAATGAGTAAGATTAAGAAAGGAACGCTTAGATGGTTTGGGCATGTAGAGCGAACGAGCGAAGAAAGGAGTGTAAGGAGAATATATGACGCAAAGGTGAATGGTAGCAGAATTCGGGGACGCCCGAGGAAGACATGGCACGACCAACTGAATCAGATACTTAAGTCGGACCATGTCAAGAGTCAGAATAATAGAAGAGTATGTATGAATATGAATGAGGCAAAACCGAGTTGCTAGGCGGTCCGCCCTCTCGGGTTACCCCTGCGGAGAAACTGCGTGATGGTTAGTTAGTTAATATTAAAAAGCATCTATAGAGACACTATGTACGACTAGTTGTTTCATAGAATTGAAACTATTCGTCAAATTACAAAGCTAAGTTCTATGAAAGTTCTATTCAATTTCTGTTATTATATCAGCCCTGTGAAACAACTAATCCATAATGCTTGTGTGTGATAGGTTTATTTTTCAAGCATCCCTATATTTATTTATGTATATACTATAATAAGTGGTCTATCAACTCCAGTCAGTTAAAAATACTGCCAGACATTAGTCCAATTCCCAAGCGGGGTGTAAATTTGAAAACGTCAATTGCCTGCAACAACTTATTTCGAAACATTCTACCCTTAGTAACAGCCCAGTTTACTTATTCAATAGGGGAGGTTTGACAAATCTGTAATACTCCTATTCATTCAAGTGGGACGGATTGTATTAGATTTTTTCAATGTTGTCGTATATTTATTTTTAAATATATACATGCGTCCTTACATTTTTATGGAACTTCTGACTAGTTGTTTGTTTTTAACCAAGTAACTAACCAACAAACCATCACCCCACTTCCCCAGAGGGGATGAACCACGTTCTTTGCTTCATTCACATTCATACTCTTCTGTTTCTCTGACTCTTGGTATTAAGTTGGAACATGTTTCGACCCAAATATTTGGTTCGACTCCGATTTCTTCAATATAACGTTAGATATTCTCGCTCTGCTCATCTAAATTAACTAAGGTTTCCTTTCTTATTCTTGCTCAACTTGCTCAATTATAATAAGGTCATGTATGATTTATACTTATATACGCCTCAGGGATCTCGTTTCTATAGCATGCAGTCTATTCTTTCATCCTTCTTCTGCAGATCTACGCTTCAATCGCTTGCATCAGGGTTGGTATCATAACTTTTATTATTTAAAAAATGTTTATAATCTTTTAAGTGTGTCAAATTTGAAGATCAACAGTATTCCAATCTTAACAATGAAGCCTAGTGTTTTTACCACAGCCCTAAATCAAGGCTTAATGGATAATGGTTTCCATGAAACCATCAATCGAATGTTCTAATCAATTAACACATAAGTAAATAAACGTAAGGGTAGAAGCTGATTGGTAATTTCCTCCTCAGACGTATGGACACAGCATATTAATGAAATATTCTTAGCCATTCTGCGCCTTGTAATTTCCCGTAAGGCTTACTACTTTTTTTAAGAAGATGACTGTTGAAACTATATAGATATATTGGTATTGAAGAATAGAGGAGGTTGTGCTTAATTTTTTAGTATTAAGTTTGAACCATCACCCTGAAACTTTAGGTCATAGACGAGGGAGAAGATATTATTGGTTCAACTGCTTGCTATACTGGAGACAAGAAGTATACATGCCAACAGGAAGACAGCAGAGATGGAGTAACGATTTTGAAACATGGAGGTAAATGACAAAGCCCTGGTCCAAAAAGTTAAAGCATAGAAAAGACAGTAAGGAGATCGATAATACACAAAAATTTGTAGAATAAAGTAGTGATCATATTGCCTTCAAGACCAAGATGATAAAACTAGTAAGAAAAAACCACAAAGGCCAACATTGCTGAAAGAGGAACAAAACCAGGTACAGAGCGACCAACCAAAATACGATCTACATATTTTAGTATTGTTTTGAAATTTGTCTGACAAACAATGATCTGGGGGAACATATTTCTGAACATCTATAATGTATACGTTATAACACTATTGTACTGAACGAGATATATCATGCAACACTGTTATAGGTACAGGTTTCCACTTTGTGGAACCTCGTTTGGGATATATAGTATTTTATTAAAGAAAACACTTCGCATGTTAAAGCAGACGAAGAACTTACTTCAGACTGTTGTTCAGTTGTCGGTGTATTGGTGCGTAATTTATAATTGTATTCCTGCATAATGCGTATTACTTTCTGCTTTATAAATCTTGCAATTATTGGCACATTGCTAGTCAATCTAAGGGAGGCTGCTATGCTTCAATACAGATGACTATCCCATCAAAACCCTGGTTTCAACAATTCCCCCATTTTTCCAAAAAAATAATTTCTTCACTTATTCGAATGAGGATCGGAAATTGTTCCGTTTCTTCCGACTTATTTTAAAATTTACGTCTTTGACTCCCCAGATTGTAAATTCTGTGGTCTAGAAGTGGGAACTTTAGATCACATATTTTTGGTTATCCCTCTATAAACAAATGTCCTCTCTTCTATCAAGCCATATCTAAAATTGTCTCCCCTCCATTCAACATCTCATCTTTTCTAAGTCTGAACTCGATTCCAATTTTCATTATAATTTTGAAATTTGCCTATTTAAATAAAATTTGCATTTAAATTTACCTTTCATTTCTCCATAATTTTAAATGATGACCAGAAATAATGTGGGTAAAAATATCTTGCAATTATATTATACCGGTGATTTTTCATGGATCATTTTCATTTATATAAAATGTTTCATATTATATACATTGTATTTAGTTATTATTTTAAAGGAAACAGCCCCTTGTATTACTACGCAGGGTTACGTGATTTTCTACGGACTGAAAAAAAACTTTCAAAATATAGATAATTTATTTTAGGCTGGCCGCATACATACGTTTTCCGTATTCGATTTCCGAATTCGTTTTCCATATTCGGACATCCGAATGCACGGAATCATTAGAAAATACATTAACTGCCGCACACGTTCGTTTTAGTTCCGAACGGAACAAATTCCTTACGCACGTTCCAAATGCAAACCGGCGCGTTCGGAGAAACCGAATGGAAAAAACCTAATGACGTCATGTGGAACGCAGCTCTTGCATGCATTTTGTTTGTGCCGACGCAAACGTTCGGAAATTTCCGCTCAGTATTTCAGTGTTGCCAACGGATCTTGACCTAATATCGCCGTTTCTCATACATAAGGTAGCGTAAAGTAGCCGAATTTGCTGTTAGGTGGGACATGTTTAAAATTGATGTTTTTACGTGAAAATAAAAATTTCGTGGGGGGGGGGGGTGGCTAGAGAATTTCAAATAAATTTCATGGAGGGGGGGGGGTGGCTAGAGAATTTCGGGACATGTTTAAAATTGATGTTTTTGAAGTAGCTTAATTTGCGACCAAGTCAGTCAAGTCCTAAGTTCGAATTTTTTCGGTCAAATTTGAAAAAAATTGGTAGCAAACTTATAAAAAAGAATTAAATAAGAAATAACAGTCCCCGTGTTCTTGTACCGTTACACACGGCATATGGCGTATACGACGACTCGAAAATTATTTTTTTGTGGTTAATTATCAATACGGTTTTATCAGTGGTTTAAAAAAGCCTCAATAATAAAAATTTACTATAGGTATTTTCATCGCTTAAGCTCGCGACAAGATCGCTTTCGTAGTAGAAAAAGTATGACGAATTGGAATCCATATCGTCTTCCATCTGCTGTCGTCGAAATCCCAAATCCATTTATGGAAATCGCGGTGATCGCGCTGTCCAAAACTGAACGCGAAAGCATTCCCCAAATTCCCTAAAGGCGTTATTGGACGCACAATATATGGACAAACGATTACATATATTATTTTTAACAGCATTTCTGACAAGATTGGCGGGATGAAATAAAAACATGTGTAATAATAAATTCTTCAAATTTTTACGCATCTTATGGTGTTTTTCCCCTACCTTTCAAAATAGGAAACTGAGAAGAAAAATATGTACGTGCAGCCTTTACACGAATATTCTCATCTCTCCCTTGCTTAGTGTTACGGAGAACATAAGAGGGGCTTCGAAAAGAAATACTGTGCATCAATTAGGCTTATTCTTCAAATTCTCAGCAGGATGCAAAGCCATCATTTTGTACAATTTGTTTTGAATTGATCTAATCATTGATTGGATAGTCTCCTGTTTTCCCATAACCATTACGCTTAATAACCTTGCTTTCTTTCCGTATCCATATCTCCACATTGCAGAAAAATATTTCCATAGTACCCGACAGTCTATTAAATGAAGTTATAATAATATGTGGGCCAATTTTCCACTTACCGAACAATCGATTAATTTATCTAAACTATTTTGTATTATATCTCAAGGAGGAGAGGGGTTGTTGTTTGATTACATATAAGGGTTGCCATTATGCAACAAATAACAACGCCCCCCAAAATAGACTGTGACAAATTGAATACGCCCTACCAATTGAACTCCCCCCCTCCCCTCCACCCACATTAATATTTAATCAGATTACGTTCATTTTACTGGTTCCTCATTACTTTTTTAAGTACTGTAAAGTTTTTTAATTGTTTATTAAAATTAATATAATAATACTAAGATTATGTGTCCCACTAATATTCAGACCGAGTAGCCGCCACTGCTTGTGGTAACAAGTTTTACTATAAATAATTATTTAATCTTTATTTTTTGGAATAACTTTATTGAGTAAAACCTAAATTGTAATATTTAATTATTGAAGACAATATTAGCGATTTCTAAACGATAATCTGAAACAGAAAAATCAGAAAAGGATACCGTCACATCTAGGACTCGAACCCAGGACCCTTGCCTTGCCGGGATACAGTTAAAAGTGACCAGTAAAAGTACAGGATAGGGTCCCATTAGCTCAGTGGTAGAGCGGTGCCCCGGCAAGGCAAGGGTCCTGGGTTCGAGTCCTAGATGTGACCGTATCCTTTTCTGATTTTTCTGTTTCAGATTAACGTTTAGAAATCGCTAATATTGTCTTCAATAATTAATTATTTAATTTTTTGTCATTAATGCAAGAAATTATTGTTGCGTCTATTTGTAAATACTGTAATATAAGCTTTCGCAAACATACTGATATTCTGTTCCCTCCATTAATAGAAAGAGCTGTCACTTTTCCCGCCCAATTTCCCGATGTTGCCATGTCTCCAGTGTTGCCACAGTCGACATTAATTCCGCCGGGCCGGTAGGTACTTTTTGTACGCCACTAATATTTGTTCAGGGGAGATTATTCTGTTTATTTCCCTTATTTGAGGCAGATCTCTGACAGTTATTGTATTCGAAGCTCGGATTAACTCAAATAAGTGACTAAAGTAAATATTTTGTGACTTGAGGAAGGATACGTAGATATTATTATTTGATTCTCCATATACTAGCTCGACGTTACTCGTATAATGTTCATTACACATCTGAAGAGGAAAATCATCTGTCCAATCCAGCTTAAAATTAATTTAGCCTTTTTTTATTCCATCCCACAAATATTTTCAAGTAAAATTATTGTAAATTCAATGTAGACATTGGCGTACGACTCTTAGAAGAAGAAATATTTAAAGCCTTAACTATTTAATACACTTTTCGCCTTTTTAAATTTAAACCTACCATATATAATGTCCTTCCCACTTCTAATAATAAACCGCGTGCATTGTCTTCGATGCTCTGAATGAATAGAGTTAAAGATTTGCTTAATGATCTTCAAATAACGCCATATGGGAACCATGAATCCGACAAAACTTACTCAATAGACAGCTTACTCTAAGGTCAGCAGATTTAGATGTTAGTAATCGTCTAATCGAACTTTCTGGATCAAATCGAGACGTTTACTATGATCGCTCTTTTCGTGTAACTGGCCCACTCATTTAGAATAAACTTCCCTCACGGTTTTTGAAGAGATAGTCAACACGATGTTTTCATTATCACAATATTTTTCTCTAAAAAAATATGTTGTTAGTCTGAGAAAGTCTTTGGAGTTGAATAATGTAAGAAAGATTTGCGATATTGCTCGCTCGAATGATAAATGATTGTCCAATGTCCAGATCAATTATTAAAAAACTTCCCTCCGGTGACGCGTGCTCCCTCGCATGTTCAATATGGTATTACAAATACCTTCATATGCGTTATTGCAATTTTCGTAGCTGACCACCATACTGCTAGGTAATTAGCCCATATCAAAAAACGATTTGAATAACTTTAACAACAAAAAACAGATATCAGTATGTCACCTTCATGTCGGGTTTTATTTACATTAGTCATATAATATGTTTCCCCAGCAAGCAGCTTTCAAAAATCAACAAGGTTAGCCCGGTTATACCCAAATACCTATTAAGTATGAATGCATTTCTGCATCGGGATGAGATTAGTCGATTTAAAATCAATCCATTGAATTTTTTAACAGTAACACTGTGGAAGAAGTCAGAGACGCTAGAGAAAGAAATTAGAAATGGCTAGGCATTGCGGGATCCACTAGTAAGTTATAAAATGTTATATCTGATAGTTTTCCCAATAAAATAAAATAAAAGTTTGAAAAAATGAGAAGCTACCGTGCATAATATGGCTTTAAATAGTATTACATACATATTTCTTTAAACAATAATGCAAAACCCTATCGCAAGTTTATCTTGCCCTTAGTCATTCATTCCCACGACTTCTACTAAAAAGAAAACCGTTTATTTTTTGTCATAACCCCATAATATCCACCCAATAAATAAAACGGAAGAAATATAGGTCCCTACCCACTACATAATTCATAAGTGGGTGAGTACTCGCGCTTCAATAAGCGGGAGTTATTATCAATAAATAAAATTATGAGCTGTACATTATCTTCGGCTGGCAACACTGAGAGCGTTTTGAAATTTAAAATTCGAATGGGTTTACGTTTCACCTGGATAATTGCCAATAAATCTATTATGTAACTTTAAAGGTGCTCTAAAAGGAACACCGTGTTTGGCGGAACAAAACAGGCTTATTAAAAATGAGATATTCAGTACTTAAAAGTATTGCATTAAAGATGGGGCAATGTTTTATGTCCTAGGAATATTACCTAATGGTTGTATTTACGAAAATAACGTTTTTTATGATCTTTAAAGATAATATAGATATTTTGTCCGTGTGCGTGCGCACTATAATTCAAAACTACTGAATCAATCGATTTCGATAATCTGGAAGAAATGGCATGAAGAATCAAATACGGTAAAATGGTCAAATGTGGCGTATGTGATGAACGAAGTAAGGGGTATAAAGAGAATGTATGATATGGAAGTGAATGTGAGAAGAAGTCTATGACGCCCGAGGAAGACATAGCATGATCAAGTGAAATAAATACTTTAAAAGTGCTAAGTTACCGTAAACTTTTTCAAATCTTTACAATTTTTAGGTACCCCAGAGTTGACAACCTTTAAACTTTTCTCTAAACCGATTTAGGTCCGAGCAACGCCGGGTACATGTCAGCTAGTATGTAATAAATAACCAACCGACTGTCTTGAAGATGTTTACACAAAGAGACGTTTCCCGAATCGTTAACAAAATGAAACAAAATTACCTATTGTTAAACATTCATTAATAGTGGTAAAATTGTTATTAATTATTCTTCAAGCGATGCACGAGGGCTTTTCGGGAAAGTAACCACCGTTTGGCAATAAATAATAACAAAAACCCAAATATATACAAACATTTTATTAAAGGCTTATTTATTCGCTTTTGGGAACAGCTCATATAAATCGTTGTGTCTCCCTTACTGTCATGGTTGAATGATGTTAGAACACCATGCTTTATATTCAAATCTAGAAGCTAAACTCGGAAGAATTAAAACGATCATTTCTATGAAACCTCAGTTTCTGACCGCACTTGAGAAGAAATATTAATATTTTTAAAAAAATGAGGTGACATTAATGTTTATAGTACATTTGTCTGATAAATGTGTTTTTTGATATCAGTAATTTTAGTGCAGTGTTTAGAAGAAAAAATGTAAAGTGAGTCATTTTTAAAACTTATATAATATTTTTATTTCTAATAATATTTGGAAAACGTTTTTCATCACCTCACCAAAATATATATTTCTTTTTAATTTTTCGGATACGTTAAGAAATATTATGTTTATTTGGATTTTATTGCAAAGCAGAAATATTCTTACCTTCTGTCAAAATATGCCAATATTCTGTTTATTTGGATTTTATTGCAAAGCAGAAATACTCTTACCTTCTTTCAAAATATGCCAGAGGCCTGAGGTGTTAAAACTATACCTTTCCACTACCTTTCAACATAGTCGCCATGTTAATTAAAGCAATTTTCATAGCGTTTACACAATTTTCAAATTCTCTTTTCATTAAACTCGGAGGTCTGAGAATGTAGCCAACCTTTCGAACAATTTTGAAAATCGTTGTCGTTATCGAAGTGCTGCCACCTGATTTCCAAACACAGCTAAAGTCATTTAAAGCATCTTTTCTATTCTGAATGGAGATCTTACACCAGGGCGATATTGAGAGTATCTGCAACTCTGAAACGTGTCGCAAATATACTACATATTATTTTTAATTATTAAATTGAGAAATAACACAAATTAACCAAATAGAATTTACTTTAGCACTCCGGGATTCGAACCTGCGACTTACAGCGTGCTAGTCAAGAGCCTCACCCATCGACCACGCAGACCGTCAATGCCAGAAAAAAACACAAAAAATCCTTTTGTAATGTTCATGTAGGGACATAGATGTCGTCTTATTACGACGCTAGTAGAAAATATCCAAACACTAAACAAGTTGTTTTTGCGCTCCACTTTTTGTGCTTTCGATATGAAATAGAACCTTATTAAAGGCTTTTATGGAAAAACAAGTTGTTGATTTTATCTGTTGCGATCGGTCGCGATAGTTGATAGCTTGTCTGTTTGATCAGCAAAGGCGCCCGTTTCAGTAGTTTTTTCTAATTATTATATAATGTTTAAATATATACTCGGACTATGCAACTCTTTTTGCAATTCTCACTAACTAGCCATGAATCTTATATTGCGCTTTCAATAATAATCTTTTATGGGCATTTGGTACAATTTATTCTCTGGAGTCCGATTCCATGGAAAGAGTTTGGTGAGTTGTAAAACTTACTTGGACGGTGTAACTTTTTTACAATTCTTACTAACTAGCAGAGAATTTTATGCATCCAGAAATATATGTTTTAATGCTTATTTTTATTACTTTTAGTTCCATTGAAAGATTGATGATTTGCAAAAATACTTTGACCGTGATATTTTTCCAATGCTTGTAAACTAAAATTTTACTCTCTGTTGCGCTATTATTGTTTCGAATGTTTTTTTTTTTACTTCGGTTCTGATTTATTATTTTTTGGAAGGTGTTAAATATGTTGACTTATAATAAAAGTCCAATTATGGAAGCCAGATCATTAATTGTATGGGTCCAAAGGATGTGAGGGGGGGGTGTCGAGATGAGGAAGATTAAGGATAAGCCGCTTTTTTCAACACATTAAGTATTTCAATTATTAAACACCTTTTTTTTATTAGAAAGAGAGAAATTTGATCGAGCTGATACTTTTCAGATAGACTCGTTGTCGTATTGCATTACATTTTATCAACCAACATTTGGTGACAATCACAATAAATTAACAAGCCTTATTAATAAAACATCAATTTAAGAAAGTTTTATCGATTTTTTTATAATACATCAAGAGGATTTAAAGAATGCTCGGTGTAATGTAAAAATATTTGGATTTTCATGAACAAATGTTCCGACATCATGATAATATTAGTAATTTACTAAAATTTTGTCAGAAGACCTGTGAATTCATTCGTAAGGTCTCCATCCCGGTTTTGAACCAGAATTACTAATTATTTGAAATGATTCTTAATAAATTAGAAAACGTTATTTTTCTCTGTGGACGCGGACATATAAGCATTTCTCTGAAATCGGATGAAATTACAGAGAAATGCTGAACGCTACGAAAGGGGATTCACGATGATGTGCGTTAATGAGCAGGTTCGCGAAAAAACTTTTTGTCTTTTATACCAATATGTGTAGATAATTTTAGAGAACGAACTAAATAATATAAGGCTTAAAACTGTGTATTAGGAATTGGATGGGGCGTAGATCTTTACTGGCATTGTCTGCAATGATCCTTAACCCCTCCAGTGTTTTAGGGTCATATTTGACGGGGCGTCCATATTTTATAAAAGAATTTTTATCTTTATTCTGTCATGCATATCAATACTTAATTTTACCTTATAAAGAGAACTAATAATTCTTTCAATCTTGCCTCAAATATTTATAATGGATGTCATTAATAAAATCCTAAAAATAGCCAAAATATTTATATTTATTCATATTTCGCGCCGCTATTGTAACAACCAGCTTAGCTTTATTTTTAAAAAAATATTTCTAATTTCTATTATATCAACCAGAAAAAAGTGAAGTTACAGTTCTCTTACAAATTCCCCAAACAAAACGAATGTGTTTGAATGTGAGTTTTCTCAATTTTTCTACGATTGGAGTAAATAATCTAGGTGAAAATGTGGTTAGCGTTTTTGATAACTTTTTTCATTTTTGATATTAAAATTTTATTATTTAGACATAGTAATATTATTTTAAATGCATACACCGGGAAGATATTTGTTTCTAGTTCCTAAAACAGTATTTGATGTTACAGAAAATTAAAAAATAAGATGTATATAGCGCATTTGAAATACACAGAACACATTGCAAACTGAACAAATATATGTTGTAAGTACTGAAGGGTTAAAGAATTAGAAGAGGAAGATGCTCAGAAGTTTATTTCTATAGCATCAACAATTGTCACCACCACTTTTTTCTGCACTGTTTGTCCCTATATGTTATGCAATCGATAAGCCATAAGCTGTCATGTTTTGCTACATATGTATTTTGTTATCAATTTAGTAATTTCTTCCGGGTACCGTTTATGCGATTTTCACCAAAAATTAAATTGCCGGGGAGCCACACATACGCGCGGAGCGTTTGGCTTTTGTCCTATTTTCATGGCGGTGCGCGTACAATCGCGGATAACGCTGTCGGACGCGGTGATGGGGGTAATACAGTGTCCTGCGGAAATAACCTGCCTGTCTATCTCTAGGACAATGTCTTGGTCCATCGACGTATCCTCCAAACATCGGTTCACACTAGGACAATAGATCTGGAGCTGGGGCAATATAATATTGTCCTGTCCTCGTGGCAAAAGGTAAAAAGCTTTTTTTTCTCTGTGCAGTGTTACGTTATACGAGTGTAACATTTCATGTATCAAGAGAGAATAAAGAACGATTCTTTTCGCTTATCTTAATCTCGCTATTGTTTTACTGAGAATTTAGATTTAGATCCATATTTCGGCTTTATAGTAAAGTAATATTTTAATTCTTCTCTGTATTTCTCTCTAATGCATTTACATAGTTTCCTAACAACAAGCAAATCTTGTTTACTAACACATCTTGCATACAATACTTTTATATATAATTGAAGGAAGGAATTATTATGTGTTCAACAAAAAAAGCTGCATTAGATTTTCTAAAATGCATATTACTCACTACCAAAATTGAAAATTCACGTCTTAGAACTTAGATTATACAGATGAACCAAAACTAACTAACCATCGATGTTTGTATATTCTATCGAAGCTTTTTCATCCAAAATCCACCTGCTCAAAAATCCCATCCGGCTCCTAATCAATCAGGAATGTATCAGCCTCCGCGAGGCCCTCTGACGACTGTGGACCGACACAACAAGGTGTGACCTTTTTGCGGCTATAAATTCGCTTCGGCAGCCGTATAAATCATATCACGGAAGAATGCAGAGGATATTATGCAAGACCCGAGAATTTGTAAGAGACGCGGGCTGCTCCCGGTTCCACCGCGGAATTTCGCCCAGTAAAAACGCCTCTAGAAAGTCACTTTGCGGAGAACAGATTGTTACAATGGTGGTTTCGGCTGGTTTTGACGTTGGACTATGGCGTAGATTTTCATTTAAAGAAACAACATACTACTTTTTTTAAAGTTTATGAATCCTGTCATCTTTACTCGCCTAAAAACTTCAAACAAATGTGATATAGTTCCCCGGCTTTTACGCAGTATTCTACATACATACCTTCAAGGGGACCGTTTTCGTCCCAATATTATGAACTTACATATGATCCCAATGACTCCTGCACGGAGATAAATGAATGTTGCCCATTTATTAAGAATCTCTTCAAATTACTCGTAATCTTGTTAAAAACGGGATTTCAGGCCATTAACGAATGAATTGTTAGGTTTCCTTATATTTTTGTAAAATACGTATATCACGATGTCACAGTATCGGCAAACGTTTTCATAAGAATCCAAAAGGCAAATGCAGGTCCATGAACATGAACACGTGTTCAGATATATTAGGAATTCACAAGTTTATCAGAAAACGGCCTGCAATCCCGTTTTTAAAAAGATTCTTAATAATTTGAAGAAATTCTCAATAAATTAGCAATACTCATTTTTCTACGTATTACAGGTCAAACTTATTTAGTTCGTAGAGCCTGAAGAAAAGGGCGTTTATTTGATCAGGGTTAAAATTAAAATTACTATTGAACACGCGTAATAAAAGCCTTATAATTAAAGACGTGCTTTGTTACAATGTAGGTAAGGCTGCCGGTGCACAATGCCTTTTAGTACATAATTTAGCGACAAATATGTGTCCAATTATGCGCGCATTATTTAATCATTTACCAATAAAGGATTCATCGTCGATTTACCAGCGGCTGTAAAACACCTGCGATGTTCGGCGCAATTAAAGAAGGAGGACTTCATGAACACTCGGGATACTTGCGCGTCCTCCGCCGTTTCTTTTGGTACATTCTTCTCAGATGCTGCGTGGACCGGGGACTCGTCGAGCGGCCATCAATATGAACTTTATCATCTCACATCGGGGGCAAAAAATTGCTGCGATATGTGTCGAAAGAATGGAGCCCAAAGAACCGAAGATAATCGAATGGGTATATTTTTTGAGCCTTTATATTCTTTGCTCAACACCGTGATTGGTAAAATGATAACATTAATGTGTCTTGTTATTGATAGCGTTGAATACATTTCATCAGTTACGGTGACAAAAGGATAACATGTAAAATGTAAGTCATGTTTTGTTGATTAAAAAACATTAAGATAAATGTTGTATTTTTATGATATTTCTCTTCATATCTTTCTCTTTTAGTGCCCTCTCTTTCAGATTGACTAGCGTAGGATCAATCTTCACACTGAAGACTGCATCCGGAAACCAATTAGAAGGACTGCAATCAGATATCATTTATTGTAATTTACGAATCAAAACAAAAGTTCTCAATATATGGCTTAAAAAAAACATAAATTTCCCACAGTTCGTGATGTTGTAACATCAATAAAATATGAAAAATCATATTAATTACAATGTTTGCGCATTAATTCATATTGTGCACTTAATAAACTGATTGAGTACCAAAGCCTGCGAAGTGATGAAGTGTAATTAATTAAATTATAAGGTCTTAAACATACGACAACTCCACCTAAAATTTCAGCTAACACATTTCCTGTTCAAATATAAAAACAAAACTCTTTTACAAGACAACTACACCACCAGAACAGTAACCCACGGTCACTACAAAGTACCTTCACTACATACCACGTAAGCTCAAAGACAATTTTTCTTCTTAGCTCCTAAAATCTTTAACCTTATCCCTGAAAACCTAAAAACCGTGAGTCAACCCCATTCCTTTAAAAAACAAATTACGAAATGGATCCTTACACACGGAATACATTACAACTACAATACCCATTCATTCTACACTCTATCAATTTAATCACCTTTCAGACAAAACACAATATATCCTTTTTCCCTAACTTAGCGGTATAGTATGTACATAATTAATTAGTGTGATCTATTTACTAATAATTTCTCAAATTTTTCATCTTCTTATAATTCTCTAACTTCTCCATTCTCTTCTTGCAACCCAAACTAGCTATACATCATTTTTCTTATTTTTCTTTTTCATATTATAGTAATGTATACATTCTATGCCCGCAAACTGTAAAATTCATCCGCCATAACACAGGGTCATCCCTAGCATGGAGGGTGAAATATCACAAAAACCACATGTACCCTCCAAATCATGTATTAATAAAAAAAAAGTACCAATCATTTTAAATCAAGAAAATAAGGGTTTAAAACAATCTTTGTGTTTGCCAAAAAAGTACCAAGTAACTGAGCAGAAATTCTCTTTCAGGAATGCTATGACAATGTTCTTGGAAATACACATTTCCAAGGCTACAAAACAAATTTCAATTAGCCTTTCATTTCCAACAAATCGCCCAAGCCTTCAAACTCTGAAAATTTCCAAACAACAATTATGATATTTTTTTCAAGTCGATAATTCGATCTTAACCAGGAAACCGCGGCTTGCTATATAAGTGGCCCTCATTACGATCATTACGCATATTTAAGAGATACACGCATCGAAGAGGTGAAAAACAGCCAGCGAATCACCGCAGACGAATACGACCAGACACAAACCAAAAAAGAAGCCGCCAGGCGGTCTACCTAATAAGGGAACGCCAGTTTTTCATCCCAAAGTCGCGCGTACCTTGGGGGTATCGAGCAAAGAAGTCCTGGGTAAAAGGAAACATCGTCAACATTTTGACTCTCATTTCGTAATCAAAGAAATAAGAAAATCGCTTTGCTTTGAGGTTTGAAGATACAAAAACATAAAACATGATTTAAAACGTTATTAAATTGTACACAGATAATTCTTTCTTGAGTTTTTAGCTCAAAGAATCTGCTTTCAGTACTGTATATTGTTTTACAATAATGTCAGGCGTTTGACTCCGTTGGTGTAGAGTGAGATAGATACAATAGTATAAAAGTCCAAGACAATGTATTAGCTTCATCTCTCTCTCACATCCCACCTCGCAACTAGAACGCTGTAATCTCTGTACTCGGTTAAACAATAATCTTAAGTAATCTAAACTATTATCATATTAATAATTCTATAACAGCTATGGTGTTTTAAATAATTATCCATTTAGAGGGAAAAAGTGAAGACAATTAGTATTCAAACTGACTTAAGACTCATAAATTATTTCATAACGTTTTCATTTTAATTAAACTTAGTTCTACCGAGGACTTACTACGCATTAAAAAAAAGATCAAAAGGAACTAAAAATATATAAAGAGACAATAAGGGTTAAATATTGGTTTTCAAAAGCGCTCGATTAAAAAAAAAACACATTTAACAGCTCTGTTTACAGGAATATAAAAATAAATGTGATAAGGTTGTATAAAAAAATTGTGATTTAAGACTGAGAGTTTTTATTATTTCAAAGATCGTTGCGTGGTTTCAAGAAGCCATAAATCACCCCATTAATTACTTAAGTTTTCAAAATCTTCGTGGCACCTACTAATGGTGGATGTCTTTTGACTCCGGTTTGTTATTTTGTTTGAGCAACTTCTTCCAGCCGGCAGAGATTGCGCGGAATAAGGCAAAAGTGATGCGCATTGGAGACTTGACATTCCGTGGTACGTATTATCGACACAAGAAGACTTGTAATAAATGATGTGAGAGTGAGATTGGACGCCTTCAATAGCACAACATTCTCGAAATGATCGTTTGTTGGTACCGAGTAACTAACCGCATCCGACATTAGTACAAAATGTATTCTAAATTATTTAAATGAAGGACGTAAAGTGTTCGGTTTTATTAAGTTTTGTTTTGTATGTTTTTATATAGTTGTATAAACTACGTTTTATTTCTAGTATAAACTTTTATAATAACTAAAAACTTATTACTCAATGACATTTAGGTACAGTTAACACTACATCTAAAAATTATTCTTGATAGCATTTAGGCATAGCCCACGAAAAGCAGCAGGGATTTGGGAAAATAAACGGTGTATTCGTGCGCATGAGTGAACTTTTTCCCACCTGCAGAGTTTCCGGACACCGTTTATAATTGGATTATCTGATACGCCATATAATCTATTTTTTTAATGTGAATACGACACAACAGTCTGAACAGCTCTCAACTATCTGGAGCCAGTGGTACTACGGCACCACTAAGTGAGGTACGTTGTAGTGGGGGTGTTAGGTAAGAATGGGTGGGATATCGGGATATGATATTTCTATCTGCGTTCCGTAATAAATAACTTTTGAAATAATTTTTGACAAAAAAAACTAATTTCTATCATTAACATAAAAATCCGACGGTTAGCACAAGCTTTGAACAGTCGCCTCAATTACCAGTCAATAAAAGCATTCAACCATTTTTCACTTCATTAAAAAAATGAGGGAAACGAAAAACATTTCAGATACAAAATTGAAACATGAATTAAAGAACAAAGAAGGCAATATTACAAAAAAATTATATCCTCAAATAATAAAACATATGTAGGAAATACAAAAAACCATTTCAACACAACTTCATTATTTACAATCGTACCTCATAATATTTTCAATTTTTTTTAATTACCGCCTTTATTATTGCCATTTTATTTTGTTTTCACAGTTATGTTAAAATTTATTTTTTTATATTATCTTTTTAATAGAATGTAATTCAATTGTAAACTTTGGGACTCTTCACGGGCAAGCACCCAGTGAGGCCCACATTATCAAATAATGTTTTAAAATATGTAAGGTTATCGACACAAATACATATAAAATAATAATTATGCTTTGGATATTAGTGACTCCCGCAGTATTGGTGCTCCTTGACAGGAACAAACAGATAAATTAGCCGATACCGGCAAAATGCAATTTAATAAGCATGCGGAATGTTACATACTTATAGAAAAATACGGTACATAGTTATTATTTTTTGCGTTAACGTTATAAGTTTCTCTGTGTTCATACTTTTAAAGTCATATAATATTAAAATGTTATTTGATTAGTGGGCACATTGGCTTATTTATTAGTGCTATCTGAATTGAATGTACATTACCTTATTACCTTATTTGACAGTGTTATTTGAAACGTATGTAATCGCCTTATTTGAATCTTACAAAGCCTTACTTGAGAGTTTTATTTGAAACTTAATGTACAATGTCTTGTTATATGTTAATGTTATTTGTAATGTATGTTCGTTGCCATGTTTGATTGTGTTCTTTGGAAGGTTTACTAGGTTCTTTGTTATTGTCATTTTTAAACGTACATTACTTTAATTGAAAGTGCTATTTTAAACGTACATTGCCTTTGTAAAAGTTGTTATATCATGTTGTTTTAAACGTAGGGTGTCGTATTAGATGTTGTTATTTTAAACGTTCATTGCCCTATTAGATGCTGTTATTTTAATCGAGGTTGCTTGGTAATTAGATGTTCTTATTTTAGACATACATGACTTACAGACGATGTTATTTTAAACATTTTCTAATCGAATCTTATTTTGTAATTTTAAATGACACTACCCTATCCAAATCTGTTATTTTGATCTTCAGTTACTTAGTAATTAAATGCTGTTATTTAGACGTACTTTACCTTAGTAAAATATGTTATATCAAACGTAGGGTGTCAAATTAGATTCGGTTATTTCAATCGATGATTTGCATTGTAATTAGATGATTTTATTTTATATGTAGGTATATGACCTTAGGAGAAGCTCTTATTTTCAACATAGGGTATCATAAGATGCTATTATTTTAATCGTGAGGTTCCTTCTTAAATGCCTTATTAACAAAGATGTTATTTTAAACGAAGGTACATTGTCTTAAAACGTTTTGTGCTTGGTTCGAAGTTGTCATTTTAAACACACGTATTGCTATTCGAAAGAAGGTATGTGACTTTATTGGAAGATGTGAACAAATGTACACTGCCTTATTTATTTGAAAAAGTTATTCGACAATTTTACGTTTTTTACCTGAAAACTAGCTCAAAAAGTTGGAATTTCCAAAAAATAAATTAGTGTTTTTATTCTTTTTTATTTGTATTATCGTGTAGATCACCTCCTGAAGTTAGTTCACCTAACCCCCGGACACCCTGAATATTATTTTAAATGAACACATTGTGAAATTATTCAAATAAGTCTTATTATAAAATCAAAATAAAATTGAAATATCATAATACTGTATGCTCCCTCATTTTTCAACGGTTCAACATTGCAAACTTCTATAAAACAAATTACACGTAGATGTGAATGTTGATTTTCAACAACCTAACCTAACCCAAATAATATAATCTCATCAAACTTAACTTCCATAACTACTATTACAATATCTATGTTAATTTATCTTTTCTTTCTACATTTATAATATTATTCTCCTAATGAGATTATCCTACTCTCCATTACTTTTAATTTTGTTTTTACTGGAAAATTATTCTATTAACCCCAAAGAAATAATGTCAAAATAATAATAGTAGTACTTGGATTATTTGTATGGCGCCGTTTTTATGCAAAATCACTTCATCTTAATTTTGATCTATTATTAATAAATGTGTAATAGTATTTGGATAATTTATATAGCGCCGTTTTCGTGAGAAATCACCTCAAGGAGAGGAAAATAATTTCCCTCGGGGTTGTCATATTTGGGGATGCAGTACGAGGGTATTTTTAAGGAAAGGGGGTAGAGGAAGTTCCGGAAAGAAAAAAGGTATGAGGGTAGGTGGGAATCTAGGGATCAGTGAATCAGAAGTGAAGGATATATGAACATATTCCTCCCACTGGACCAGTTGGACATGTTGAAGGATCTTCTCAAACCAGCCTATCCAGGTATGGCACGCCACGCTGGCGTATCCTAAACATAGTTCATCCGATGAAGCCGGACACCATAACGTAACGAACCACTTAGGGTGTTGAACACATAGGGAGGTGTTGGTTATCCAATAAATGGTGCCCCAAAAATACTTATAATCATAAATACTTATATAATAAATTAAGAAAAAAATTCAAATAGTAGATACCCAAGAAAAAAACTACCAGCGAAAAATATTTTTGGAATTAATTATTCAATTAAACAACCGCCATTGATTATGATATAAATTTAAACTTCACCCAAGGATCTCGAAGATACGTGAACCAAGAACTTTACTGAATAACATCTCATCTCCTTGTTCGTCCGGTCCTTTGGGAGTACAGCCTCCGACAACATTCATTAGACTTGTTTCTGTACCAACAAGATATCAAAATGCATATTTGGCATTCCACCTCCATACTGAGTAGATATGACAGCATTATTTAAGGATTGTCCTAAATGTGAAGTATTGTATTATTAAAATGAATTATTTATCATTTTGAAGGTAAAAACAGTAGCGTAAAACATAAGTCTAAGATATTACAGATGATCTAATAGTTGATTAACGACATTTTTAGTTTCATTTTAAGCTTTGAAGTAATGGCGCGCAATCAAACATTATATCACAAAAAAATTCCTCAGAGACTATTTGAATGAAAATTGTGAAAATATTTAATAAAACACGACTCGTTTAATAGAGCAAAATTTTTGTTGTATTGTTGTAAAGTGCATTTAAATATTTACTGTAATTTTTTTCTTATCTGTGACATCTTAAATAACAGATCAATATATTTTAATCATTTTCGTAGCATACTTTGAGGGAATTTCATACAATTAATGTTTCTGCTTTACAAATTTAACGATATTATATACAAAAATTAAAAATTATATTCTTTTAGGGACTTAAAAACCTAGAGTATTCAACCAAAATACGTTGTAAATCAGTGGAAATACGGAATGCGGGGGCTTAATAATAGGTTAAAATTTCGTCACTCCGCTTTCTGCTAAATACGCCTAAATTATTGAAAGTAACATCTAAGAAATAACTGTTTACTGACATGTCCAAAATAGGTTGTTAGATTCTTAGTTCGTATGATTTAAATAATTTTGTTATTAATTTAGATTGAAGCGGAACCTTTCGGCAAAACGTCACTTTATAGTAACAAAATTCAACATGGCGGCACAAAATCTTTTGTCAAGGAAAATTTTGGAATTTTATTTAATTCAATTGAATTTTTTCCATCTACATGTCGTAATTAGTGGAAGGACGGGTTGTTTCAAAAAATTTTAACAATTCATCAATTTTCATGTTAATATTATAAGTTCTGTGAAAGTCTTATTCAACTACTATTATTAGTACCGTAAAACAGTCGAATGATGAAAAAATAAAACAAGCACTTTTTCATTGAAATGATTGTTTTGGATATACAAATAAAAATACAGTGTAGTATGCTGCAAATAATCCCCATAACGCAGATCCTGTACGTGGGTATTGTGGTGATATTGTAACATTTCTATGGTTCAAGAATAAAGCATTATTTGAAGATAAATGTTATAAATTGAATTAAATAATTAAAAATAAAATACACCGTAAAAAAAGTAAGAATTTACATTTTATTACAAGTTTTAAACCAAAAATAAATATATGACTATTTTTTTATAAAGAAGATGTTTTAAAAAAGTATATACATAACTCTTGTGGAATCAAATACAAATACAAGAGCACGAATTGGTAAGTAAATAAATAAAACTTTCTCAGAACATGAATTTTGTAAAATTTGATGAATTGTTAACTAAACAAAATTCTGTTTATACCAAAACAAAATGGGCGCCTACGAAAAAATGGCTGATTCACAAAACACGAGTCTCAACAAAGCGGATGAGAGTATTTTACTCTTCATGGTACACATTTGTTAAGCCATCCAGTTTGTATGAATTAAGCACACATTTTTAAGCCATCCATTTGACTAAATTAAGCTTACATTTTGTAATCCATCCATTTGACTGAATTAAGAACACATTTGTTAAGTCTTCCATTTGACTGAATTTAGCATATTTTATTAAGCCATCCATTTAACTGAATTATGCACACATATTTTAAGTCATTCATTTTGTCTGAATTAAGCACACATTTTTTAAGCCATCAATTAGATGAATTAAGTACACTTTTGTTACGCCATCAATTTGACTAAATTAAGCACACGTTTGTGAAGCTATCCATTTGACTGAATTAAGCACACATTTGTTAAGCCATCAACCTGACTGGATTAAGCACACGTTTGTGAAGCTATCCATTTGACTGAATTAAGCACACATTTGTTAAGCCATCAACCTGACTGGATTAAGCACACGTTTGTGAAGCTATCCATTTGACTGAATTAAGCACACATTTGTTAAGCCATCAACCTGAATGGATTAAGCCTGGGTCAGCAAAATGTTAGAATGTCGATCGGGTAGTTTTTTTGTGGGCGAGTTAATATTCTAAATTATCGATAAAATAGTTAAAACACATCGTTAAATTGAAAATGCTTTCACAATGATAGAAGGGATATTGAGTCTATTATTACTTTGGCTGCAATTTACAAAATATATATAAATAGCATTTTAATCGAAAATCCTCGCAATTACCAGACGATTTTTAAATATATTTCTGTTTGTAGTCACTTGTACATTGTATAAATAACATCGTATCACCAGTTCCGTGGACTAGTATTATTATAAGATAAATATATTTTTTACATCCGATGTCAACGATCAATTCAACAAATTACTATAAAGCAACTTTCACTATTCCCGAAAAAAAGTTTACATTAAAATATTTTTATCGAATTAATGCAGTTGCAACTACGCTACTGTATTTCGACCACCGTTTAATGCAGAGATTAAGATCTCTTCATAAATGCATTGAAATCTGGTTCTTGCGAGGAGCACCATATTATTATTATTGTTTCTAGAAGCCGTCGGTAGATGTCATTCTGTGATCATTTAACGTTTCTTTACGACTTTTCTCTTAAGTCTTCGGATTCCTGGTGTTTTTTAGCTCATCTCTTCAAGGTGTGTCTTATACACTAGGGGTTAGACCGTCCTGAGACGTGGGCAGAACCAAGTGATACGTATAAAAAAATATATATAATGACTGATGCGTAAGTTTGTAATGCTGTCAAAAGCAGTGTTGCCATAGAAATATATTTTTTAACATTGTAAATACTCGATGATTTTTAATGGGAATTTTTCAAATCGTTTGAGCTATGCGTTGGCTATAGAAAATGGAATGTATAGTAGAAAAACAAGGGTTTTTATTTTAGTTATTTGTACATTTACGTTTACAGATTACTCATATATGATTTGAAATTTTTAACGGCCAAAAGGATTATAGTTATTAATTTTTGGGATATTTTACCGTGTTGCGCCACCTCTTTCTTTAGCCAACATCAGTGTCCATTTTCAGGATATGTGTGCACACATCTGCCCATATTATAGACACTGTAATGGTGTCGGAAACGTTGGCTAAAGAAGAAGGTAGCGCAACAAGGCGTAATACCCCAAAAATATATCACTTTATTACAAATTATTAATTATTACTTACATTTTATATTGCTTAAAGTGATTCATACAATCTCTTTTTAATTTATTAATTTGTGTAGTTTTTGTAATGTCCAGCACTGCATTATAACATCTCATCCCTTTTGTAGAGTAACTTTTGTGCGTATTGTATTGTTCTTTTTGGTAGTTTGATTTCATTTCACGACATTGTGAATGTCTTGGGTGTATAAAATTATGTAAAAAAAGTATTTTGGTAAAAGGTTATTTATTATTTAATGTATAAATATCATCGCGTCCAAGGTCAGCATCTGTTTCACTGTTAGCTAATTTAGTTCCTTTACCATTTTAGTTACTTTGGAAAATCTATTTCGCCTAAGTATAATTCTTATTGCTCCATTTTGGAGAATTTGCAACTAATTTGGTCACCGTCGATACACGATAAAATAATAGTTGAGCGGTAGTTAAAATGTGGAGCAATAATTTGCGATATATTTTTCCCGGTGTTAGTGTTTAACTAAAGATTTAAAGCATCGAAGGCAGCTCGAATCATTTGTGTAATTATAGCAATTCTTGTAAAACAATAAATGCGCGGATTCCTGTATTTCCTCTAAGCCTCCAATGTAATTGAACGTTTATTACTATATATGGTCAATGTGAAAGACGTGACGGAAAATGGGGTTTTCTCTTCAACTTTGAGGCTAATAAACCAGAACCTTCGAAGTAGTCATGAAACTTCAAATCGTCCTCAAAGCTACCAGGTAATAAGTACCCATATTTACTGTAAAGTTGAAATGTATGGTTATGCATTTAAAAATGCGGTTGAAATTAATTGTCAGACAAAAGTATACTGTGGGAGATGATCGCATGTTTATTTGCAATCATCTCTAAACCTAAACCAAAGTTTTTTTTTCAATCTGAACATTTCGATTATTATCATTTTTTTTCGCCACGTAAATATTTTTTATAAACTTTTTGAGTTATGTTTCGACACCGTTTAAAAGACAGTAAACCGTAGATAGTACAACTATTGTGTCACAAAATTAACTCCATTTATGAAATAGTTTCACCAGTTATCCGCTTGTACCACTTGTTTTTGAACAACGTGCCCTATTATATATAGAGGGTTTTATTTTTAAATTTCTCGCAAGCTTTGTACAGAGGTAAATATATACCAAATTCAAAACATGTAGTGTAGTTCATAAAAAAATATTGTCTATAACATTATTAATGCGATAAACTATAGACCGAAGTTTTAAATGTGGGTTTTATTGTGTATCAGTGTTTTATTTATTGTGGTCGAATGCCTACATTAATTAGGAAAAAAATCAGGGTAGTGAAAGAAAATTAACCCTCAATTGGTAATAACAAATATTAAGTCCGGGAATGGCATAGTTAAGGTAGTTTAAGACGTTTAAGATAGCTGTTTTTCATAAAATCATACCATATTTCCCTTACAGAATGCTTTCTCTTTCAAAATGTATTGAAGGATGTGTATCTGGATATACAAATAAATCATATTTGGAAGTGTAATTCTGAGTGAGTCTTCGACACAAGACTCCAATGGTGGTATGAAGTTATTTTTAGTTACAAGAAAGTGCATTTATAAATAATTTATATCAGGGAAATAATTTTAATATGTACATCCGTTTAGTTGCATCGCGCATCGACTATAAAGTAATAATTCTACTTAATTATCTAAAATTACTGCAACCAAGGAGCCGATAATTTCGAGTCACTTACGTGGTCGTAAGTGCATGCGTCGGTTATTATCTTCCCATGCATATGAAATTAATTCAGTGCATCTCTTGATTCACACACTTTGTAGGTTAAGTTCAGTGGCGTACCGAACGCTTGGGTATTTTGGGTAACTGCCAAATTAGTCCATGTCAAGTCATCTTAAATAAACCAAATACAATAAAGCCGTATCTAGAGTAAGAAACCTAATAAAGCAGTAGAATATTATACAGGGTTTTCCAGTAAGAGGTGTTATTTTGATATTCAATCGTAAAAGATCAATGGTTTCGTTGCTTGTGTGGCACGTAGCGCCGTCTTGTTAAAAGTGAACATTGTTCAGATCAAAACCATCCAATTCCGGCCATAAAAAAATCATTAATCATCTCTCGATAGCGCAATCCATTCACCGTAACTGTTGCTCCAGCCTCATTTTCGAAAAAGTAAGGTCCAATGAATAAGGACCATAAACCGCACCAAACAGTCACACGTTGAGGATAGAGAGGCTTTTCAACAATAACTCTTGGGTTTTCCGAGCCCCAGATGCCACAATTTTGCTTGTTGACGAAGCCACACTTGTGGTGCCACTAAGGTGGAAATGGGCCTCATTACTCAAGATGATTTGCATTTGATTCACTCAAGTGAATTTTAATAATTTGAATGCGTTTTTGAAGCGTGTATCGTTACATTTTTTATTAATAACGTAGTTTTTACTTGTCAAATTTCAAAAAATGACAGCTTCAAAAGTAACATCTACCGAAATAGCGGGCTATTCAAAATAACACCTCTTATTGGAAAACCCTGTACATAAAATGTACAAACAAACTCACCTCGAAAAGGGTAATTATAAAAGATTTTTACGCAATTTATTACTTTTTGGTAGCTTTGTAAATAATATCATGAAATATGTTAGTTAGTTTTCATCACTTTATTTTTATATTCACTATATACATGTCTCGCAAATACAATCTACATACCTCGCGAACAATGTTCGTGTAGATGTAAACTAAATTATGTGTCTTCTTAAAATAAATAATGCTGTCATATATGACCCGTTAGGTTAGGTTACCTTTTTATATAACCATCTGATGTGTATCTTAAAAAAACAGTTATTGCAAATATATTTTTAAACATGCATTTTTTATTATACTTTTCCACAAATGATCATCTAGTTAATCCACATTATGCAAGTGCATTATATACTCTTTAATAATAATATTCAAAACAATACATGAACAACACGTCAACTCACCAGAGATCAAATGGGAAAATAATTCACCGACTCCAGATATTTTCATAACAGAGGGTTCGGCTCGGTAGAACTCTTAACTGGACCTATAAGTCCTACTGATCTCTCAATATAAATATTAAAAAAATAAACGCTTGTTTACCTCATGTGAGTGACCAAATTCGCACTGAGTAAGTTAGTACAAGTAAGATGTTCATGCCAATTCATGCAGGGTTGTATAAATAACTTGTTGGCACTTGATTGCCCTGCCACTTGATTGCCAAACACAGCACGAAATGAAGGTGGATAGTACGATACAGTTTTCTATTCAAACTTTGTGGAACCAATGACGGTGATAAAAAAATAACTCTATTTTTCGGTTCTAGGTTAGAAGAACCTTTCTTTGAAAAATGAAATATGTTTTAAAGATTTAGAATAGATACTCGTAACATAAATAATATGAACTATAATAAAGTATCTAGGAATCGTAATTGACCATAACCTTAGATGGACACCTCACATCAAACAAATCACAAATAAACTTCTCAAAACAATACACATTTTCCTAAACATAAGAAACATATATAAAATAAAACAATTGAAAACAATATATTTTGCACTTTGCCAATCAATACTAGAATATGGAATTATTGCTTGGGGAGGAGCAACAAACTCGGCTATCAATTACATAGAAACCGTACAGAAAACGATCTTAAAGGTAATACTAAAAAAACATAGACTGACTGATACAGACCAAATATTCAACAGCTGTGACGTACTAGATATACGCCAATTATACGTTAAAACACTACTAAACTACATTTTTGACAAAAAAAAAATAAATTTCAACATACACAAAATAATATTATTGGGTTTATAAAAACAGTTTATTTTTAAACAAGTTCTGCTGTGTAATTATTATTACGCGTGACAGCTGTTTCGCCCTCTGAAGGCATTATCAAACTGTGGGTAGCCCACTTACAGACGATACATTTATATTATTTCTAGGTAGGTATTTTAATTTCAATTACTGATTTCTTAATTGATTTTTGAGTAAGATATTAGAAATTATTAATGGTTATTACCCCAGCAAAGTTTCCCCAATTAGTGTAGTGTTAAAAATTTGACTGAATGTCTTAATGTTAGTTATTCCCAAACGATGACTCATAGGGTTATTTTAATAGCATAATTAAGTACTTCATAGTGCACTCATATTTGAACTAGGTTTGAAGATATCTAGTAGGGGTGAACGAATTATATTTGTTTGTTCATTAATTAGAATAGCTTTCGGATTATTAGAGTTTTTGTTAATTTCTAACTGTTCTAAAAGGTTCAGTTTACGGCCTTTATTTTGTACGTGTAACGGAGTTGGTTTATTATTATCATTAAGTGAGTGATTTTCATCTAGGAGATGTTTGGCAAATTGAGATTGCATTTTATTATTATTTTTAAAAGATCTTATATGTTCTTTGAACCTAGTGTTAAAGGACCGGCCCGTTTGTCCAACGAACATAGTAAATGATGTGTTTGTTAAAGATTGAATTTAAAAGATTGAATCTTTAACAAACACATCATTTACTATGTTCGTTATGTTGACGACATTTTGGTCTGTTGGAAAGGTACCAACAGACAATTAGATCTTTTTGTCACATTTGCTAACTCCATCAACCGTAAAATCTGCTTTACGGTTGAAAGAGAGTGTAATAATAAAATCAATTTTTTAGACCTAACAATCGGTAGAGAAAATAATAAACATACGTTTGAAATTTTCCGTAAGCCTACGTTTACAGATACGACCATTAATTATAAATCCTTACACCCATGGTCACATAAATTATCTGCCTACCACTCAATGGTACATAGGCTTAATAACATCCCACTCGACAAGAAAGCATACGAGAAGGAAAAAAATACAATCCTAACTATTGCTAAAAATAATGGCTTCAAGGGTAGAGACATTGAAAAAATAATTAATAATAACAAACACAAAAATAACCTTAAATTAATTTACCCAGTGACTAATAATAAGACGAATAATAAATTCGGGTGTTTAGAATTCATCGGACAGACATCTAATAAAATTGCAAAAGTCCTCAAAAAGTGTGGCTTAGATTTTGCCTTCCGCACAAATAACAACTTAGGATCATCTCTTAAAAACTCAAAAAGTAAGGTACTCAAATTACAAAATAGTGGCATTTATAAACTCCAGTGTGACGAATGCAACGCTGTTTATGTTGGACAAACGGGCCGGTCCTTTAACACTAGGTTCAAAGAACATATAAGATCTTTTAAAAATAATAATAAAATGCAATCTCAATTTGCCAAACATCTCCTAGATGAAAATCACTCACTTAATGATAATAATAAACCAACTCCGTTACACGTACAAAATAAAGGCCGTAAACTGAACCTTTTAGAACAGTTAGAAATTAACAAAAACTCTAATAATCCGAAAGCTATTCTAATTAATGAACAAACAAATATAATTCGTTCACCCCTACTAGATATCTTCAAACCTAGTTCAAATATGAGTGCACTATGAAGTACTTAATTATGCTATTAAAATAACCCTATGAGTCATCGTTTGGGAATAACTAACATTAAGACATTCAGTCAAATTTTTAACATTACACTAATTGGGGAAACTTTGCTGGGGTAATAACCATTAATAATTTCTAATATCTTACTCAAAAATCAATTAAGAAATCAGTAATTGAAATTAAAATACCTACCTAGAAATAATATAAATGTATCGTCTGTAAGTGGGCTACCCACAGTTTGATAATGCCTTCAGAGGGCGAAACAGCTGTCACGCGTAATAATAATTACACAGCAGAACTTGTTTAAAAATAAACTGTTTTTATAAACCCAATAATAATATTATTGAATATATAAAAAATAAAAAATAAAATGGAGTTCTACAAATTAAACTTAATAACAATAAATACACAAAATAACACTAACAGACCAGTTAGACAAGCGTACAAAGAAAACATAAAAACTCTGACAGTAAATTCAAGCTTTGGACAAAGACACTACCAATACCACGCAATAAAAGCTTTCAACAGTTTAAAACTTGATATTAAAATTGAGGAAAATAAAAATAAATTCACACACAAAATTACAAAATGGATTAAAGAACAAAAAAGACAATATTACCAAAATTTCATAGCATAAAATAAAAATAAAACCTACACGTAACACACAAAACCAATATAAACACACATCACTCACAAACACACAAGATTATTTTCAATGCACTATTTTTTTTTAAAATTTTAAATATATTATTATGTATTTTTAATCTTAAATGTATAATTTTTCTCATTAAATGTATTATGTAGTTTTTTTATATTATAAAATGAAGGCCTCAGCACGGGCAAGCCACCCAGTGAGGCCTACATTACTGAAAACCTTGAATTGTAAAAAATATTGTACCTAATAAAATAAAATAAAAATAAAATAAATAAATTGTTACCAATTACTTAACTTACAAAATACATAAAATATCACACATAAACTAGAAGAAAACGTGCGACAGTTTATATATTGAAGTTCTATTGTTTGGGAAGTAAAGCAAATTAATAAAACATACTAATTTCGTTCGTACGTGCGTGAAATTATTGACGTTCAATGAACTCAAATTTCCTTTGAATAATTTAAAAAATGGGAACTGATCGTCTAAAAAATAATTCAGATAAGCGGTAATGCAGGTACCTACTTAAAATATAATAGTTTTTGACAAATTTATTTTAATTGCGTAATCATTTCCCGGGGCGTGAAAATGTGGCATGAAGCTACCTTCACTACAATTGAATAAAATAAGTGATGCTGACAATAAAAAAATCGTGTGCGAAGTTTTTTTTTTCTTCTATTTGACTAAGATGAATGCAACGACTGTTATAAAATATTTTTTCGGATGTGTCCCGTTTACAAACTTGTAAAGTCTGGAAATTTATCGCAACGCCACTGGAAAAACGGATACATTTTATCGACGTCAGTGTTAATGTTAATAATATTATGAATTGATTATTGTAAAAATAATGGACTTTTAAACGAATGAAACAACAAATAAATCAGCTGGACAGTTTATTGGTTGCATATTAGCTTTATGGCGGTAATATTCGCAAGAGACGTAAAGTGGACAGGACGCATTATTCATGCGGTTACTGCATCAGACGGAGACGGAGGCTCTACCAGTGCTCGATTGATATCGGAGCTAAATGAATAATTTTATAAAATTTCTGTGTCTTTAATGTTTCAAGCATTTTTATGTACTAGTATTTTACGCCAATATTTCAATATTATCAACCTGTACGCGATACTGTGTATTTACTATACGTTAGAAATAAATATAATACGTAGACATCTGATTTTAATATACACTGTCGAAATGGTGTAGCATGTACGCAAAGATTCATTATCAATGCACGAACAATTCCCAAATATGCGCTGAATATGACACAATATGCACTGTCAATCCCCAAACATGCGCTATCGATTCAGAAATATGCACTACCAATGCCAAAATACGCATTATCAATGAAAAATATACAAATCAGTGCCTTAAAATGCTTCATCAATGTAAAAATATGCACCACCCATATAAAATATATGCTTTCTTTTAAACCGTTTCATTTTGTAATTTTTTGTTTGATTTTTAGCGAAAAGAAAAAGACCATGTTTCCAGAAAACATACTATTCATTTTATTTAACTTTCTGGTACCAGTAAGTAATATCGAACATTTATAACAGATCATGTTTGGAAGAATGTTATGGCAATATGCATTAATGACGAAAAAGGGCTCAAATATACAATTTTTTTTATTTTTATGTTTCTTTATTCATTGAAATTATTTATCACAATTACAATAACGTCACGGTACAAAATGCACTAAGGTCCAATGTGACTTAAGTATGCATAAAGAATAATTCTCATATATTATAATCCGATATCTAGAACCGAACCAAACCACAATAATCACTGGAACATTAATTAACACGTTAATTTTGACTTGGAAAAAAACAACGATACCATTATTTTGAAAGATCACAAAGAGAGCGGAAAGGAAGTAGATTGCATCTTTCCACTATCCCAGGAAGTAATCTTGAAAAAAATGCAAGAATCTGATTATATCAAGCATCAAAACCTCTAGAACAGTAAGTTTAGCGTAATGAAATTTAAACAGTGTTTACAGTATGGCATAACTGAAAAAATTCCACTATTTTCAGCTCGCAACGTGATTTCCATCATAAACTATTATGATTTGAAATAACTGCCAAAAAATAAGACATAACTCCGTATTATTTTTCAAAATTATTGATATTATTCCAAATCAAAATTTGAAATTGTTTTTAAATTTGGACAACCCCGGATATTAACTTGCACTTAACTAAAACAAGTACCTGTTTTGATGAAAAGAGGATACTTTTTTATAAAACATTTCGTACATTTAATTGCTTGGTCGAACACTGCTCAACATACCCTCTGTCATATCTTGAAGATATTAATACATGTATTTTTAATATGAACTACGAATTAAATTGCAACATCAATCAAAATAATTTGCTATATTAAATATTGCTTGCGGCCTAATAAAATTCACCTCAGAAGGCACAAATTATGATCATGATGTTTTTACCTACATTAATTTAAAAGTAAGAAGTAAGAAGCTACAACATTATACGAGGAAAATACAATTTTATAATTATATTGCCAATAATTCAATTAAAATATTTTTTTCTGTGTTGTAATGTTATAAAAAATACATCAAAAATGTAATACTATCAGTATTTAAGGAAAACTTTGATAAAAAAAAATAAGAACGCAAAATATATAATATGGAGAGTCCTGTCACCTGCACGTGAAGGGAAATTTGTGCACAAAAGCCCAGCAGCGGAAAACGCTCTGCTTCCACAGTAACACTAGTTGATGGGACTGACATCAAGAAGGTTTGTGCTAACTGAAGGTATATCCCCCTGATACCTCCGTTCTTAAAAAGGGATTAATCTCTTTCTTCAGGGTTCTTCGATTCCAGGTCTTGAAGTTTCCAAGGTTGAGATGCGGCTCTATTCTCCCTTCCCCTTCCTCGTATCAAGTTCAGTATATCTTTCATTGTCAAAAATTGACCACCGTTACAGCACGGTTTTGGTGTATATTACAGATGGGTTTATTCATAGAATTTGAACAATTCATCGAATTAAACGTTCATTTTCGGGTTCTGTGAAAGTCATGTTCAAGCTCTGTTATTATATAATTAAAGGTCAGTTACTTGAAAGAACTGAAATAATAACAGAATTTGAAAATTATGTTTGAAATTTGAAGAATTTTCAAATTCTTTGAATCAACAACGGGATCAAATTTGGCTGAAATCCCGCGGAATTACGAAATGCTAGATTACAAACCCTGAACCCAAATATTTTCCAACCATTTTCACTCATATAATGAATCTTACACGAAATACAATGATTATTGCTAATATATTTAGAATTTCTTAAAATTATTGGTAATCTGATTTAAAACGGGATTGCAGGTATGTGAGATTTTCACTGCCAAAAGTATTATAGTGATTTGTTTTTGGGGTATTATGCCGTGTTGCGCTACCTCCTTCTTTAGCCAACGTTTCGGACAGCATTGCAATGTCCATCATCAGATGTGTGATCACATCTGAATCACATCAATGATTACACATCTGCACTGATGATGGACACTGCAATGCTGTCCGAAACGTTGGCTAAAGAAGAAGGTAGCGCAACACGGCATAATACCCCAAAACCAAATCACCATAAGGGATTGTAGGTCTATAACGAATGAATTAAAAAATTTCCTCGTGAACTTTTAGTAGGTACATTTCAAATACATTATCACGATGTCGGAACACGTGTGGTAAGCGGTAATTAGCGATACTATTTTTTCTCTGTGTAGAAAAACAAATAATTGTGTATAATTTCGATTTCTTTGATTTTGTTTATTACTCATAAAAAATGGAAATCATCAAAATAGGTTTGTACTAAAACCAGAATTTGCCCACCTCAACATCACACAAATAAAAATAAACCTTCAAAACTCACTTATTTTATTTTCCAGCGATTAAAGTCCTGGGGTTGGTGACTTTAGACGTAATATTATTTTCGTGGGAACCAACAAATGGTGCATCAATAATAACCAAGGACCATAATTGACCATTAATCAACCATAATCAAGCGATTGATTTCTCCAACCGTCCAAGGCTTGTGAATTATTTTACTCAATATTAGCAATTTTTCAATTATGCAAATTTATTAATTTATTCCTCAGCAAGTTTGATTTGACATTGAGCTTAAAATACGATGATAAATAATAATAAATTTGCTACCATCAGAGTTTTTAAGTTCAAATTATTGTATTGAATATCGATTCATCTATCATTACGGGGATATGTTAAATTATTTTATATCAACATCAGTACAGTAGTGAAGTATGTATTTTATCTTTCCTTGTAATCAATTATGTTGTAATTGATCGCCTGTCAATGTAATGTTTTAAAAGCATAGAGATGAATAATTTTTAACGACATATCTACTGTCATTATTCAATGTAATGTTGTGTGCTTATTCCCAATATAACTTGCTGACGTGTACTCGGCCTTTCTCGGGGTTATGATTATTTTAGAGTAATGTTGTTAATTCTAGTGTACCTAAAAACTGGGTGAATTTTAAGGTTATTTTTTTAATTATACAGGGTTTTCCAATAAGAGGTGTTATTTTGATATTCAATCGTAAAAGATCAATGGTTTCGTTGCTTGTGTGGAATGTAGCGCCGTCTTCTTGAAAGTAAACGTTGTCCAGATCAATACCATCCAATTCTAGCCATAAAAAATCATTAATCATCTCTCGATAGCGCAATCCATTCACCGTAACTGTTGCTCCAGCCTCATTTTCGAAAAAGTAAGGTCCAATGACTCCGCCGGACCATAAACCGCACCAAACAGTCACACGTTGAGGATAGGAAGGCTTTTCAACAATAACTCTTGGGTTTTCCGAGCCCCAGATGCGACAATTTTGTTTGTTGACGAAGCCACCGAGGTGGAAATGGGCCTCATCACTCAAGATGATTTGCATTTGATTCACTCAAGTGAATTTTAATAATTTCAATGCGTTGTTGAAGCGTGTATCGTTCCATTTTTATTAATAACGTAGTTTCTACTTGTCAAATGTCAAAAAATGAGAGCTTTAAAAGTAACATCTACCGAAATAGCGGGCTATTCAAAATAACACATCTTATTGGAAAACCATATATATTATGTTTATCATTTATTTATTTATCATGTTGTGGTCGAGGGGTAAGAAGGCACTCCACTGGCAATCCGAAGGTCGCGGATTCAATACCCGGCGTGCGCAGGTATTTTTAATTTGATTGATATATTTAATTTAAATAATACAATGTATACTCAAGGCTCTACACGTGTTTGGTGTTCAGATCTGAATAGCCAGGTACTCCCCCAACCTTCCTCTTTCCTTATTTCCTCCCCCCTCCCCATTACGTTTACCCTCACAACATACACAATCGGGGATGCCATGGTTTAATTGGCTTCAGACGGTTGGGAGTAGTTAGTACTCATGTGCAGTATACCATAAAAAAAATACAGTGTGTGGCAAGCCTACGCACGACGGAAGTGAAACTTTTAGTATTCTTCTCTCTCTCTTTTCATTTCATTCTCTCTTTTTTCTCACTTCTATCTCGTCACTACTCATTTTTGACACTAAAACTCTGTTCCAAATCGAATAAACCACAATCAACTACGTATTTCACTCGTATTACACTCACCGCGCAGTACACGAAGCAAGCATCTGATGCCTGGCGTGGCGTCGTTGGCTAGAGAGAGAGGAAAGGAGAGAAGAGAGAGAGAGAACGTTCGTCAGTGGCTCCCTCACCTCAGTAAGCGACTACGGTGAGAGAGCGACAGTGAACGGTGAGCGTGAACCACCAAATGATCACGGTTTTCGTGACGGTCATGAGTCGGTTTTACTCCGGTCCTCGAAAATGCATGACGCGCGTAAAGAAGTTTCACTTCAAAAATTAAACAAACATTTTAGTGAAGAACTACTTAAACACCGAAAAAACAATAATTGTGCAATTAAAAAGAGGCAAATTTATATCCCATAAGCGTTTTTACATGCTTGCCTTATTACAATGGAGAAAATTTTCTTCAGATTTTTCTCAACGAAGATAAATCTACAGAATGTCTTTTTGAGAATAACATACGTTTATAATTTTAACTACGGAATATTCAAGCTGCCGCAAAACAAAACGATTTTATCACGAATTCCATGATCCAAAAATACGCATTTTGAGATTTTTGTTTTCGGAATCGGCAGTGGCGCGGAATGGCGGCCCGCGGACAAAAAGCTCGGCGGACCCGACCGAAGGTTGGCGAAAAAAGCCGATTGGCCGATCCATCGATCGTGGACAATGAACGCGCGACGCCGCAAAGGCAGGGCTGGTAAAACATTATTTAACACAATTTTGTGTTTGCATTGTTGTGATTGGTGAAATAAACAAAACTCTCTTCACAAAAACAAACATTTTTTATCAAATGACGAAATACGCTCTAGTTACTTATTTATTTAAAAAATATATTTCCTTAATTATTCATTAAACATTGTTCCGATCTTTCTCGTCTTTTTAAAATTCACGTGCTTGACTCCCCTGGTTGTTCATTATGTGGTCATGAAATGCGAACTTTATATCACATATATGTTTGGTTGTCCCTCTCTTAACAAATATACTCTCTCCTATCAAGTCTTACATAAAATTACCTCCCCTCAATTTAACATCTCATCTAAGTCCGAATTTGACTCCAATCCTCCATATAATTTTGAAATTTGCCCATTAAAGAAAATTGATATTTTAATTCACATTCAATTTGAAATGATGGCCTAGAACACACTTGAAGGGTGAAAGCCAGAAACAATTGGTTAAAAAATTACGATTTTTGGTCTGTTTTCGTTGATTACGGTATTTTCTGAAATTTATTAATCGAGTGAAAACGGTCAAGTACTTGAAAACTAAAATCTATTTCTTATCACGTCAGATTTCATTCAGTTTGCAATTTTTGTTTACTTTGATTCACTTTAATTTTATGACTTAAATTAATAGGTAGGTATGTAAATATGTTGTTATCTATTTTTGTTTCTTCAAATTTAACGATTTATTTTTTGTGTTGGACTTTTCGGTTGAATCATACTAAAAAAATAATATATTCAATAACGCTGCATAAAACATGGCAAACAACAACAATATTAAAAAGTATTTAATGTCTAAAAGATTTCATTTTTAACGCAAAATAAAGTTCCATTACAAGAAAAATGTATGAGGTCCTAAACACATGAAATCTCAAAACAATTAAATAAAATCTTTTATTTTTTACTTTACCTACCTATCTTATGTCTATCGTATGTATTGTGTGTGGCGATTTTACAAACAAATCTAATTTACTCGCAAAGATCGTGTCAAAGAGAAGGCAAACCAAAGGGTACAATGACGGAAGAGAAAATAATTTAAACAATTTTAATTCATTATTATTAGCAATAATTATTATCCTGAAACACAAATTTAAATTGAAAAAATCTTTCGAGAAAAAAAATGTCACCAACGAAAATTGAACCCGTATTTTTTAATTGCCATTCAGGTGCACAGAACCACTGTGCTACGTCGGTTTAATTTTAAGCGTCAAATAATTCAATAAATACTAGTACTTTACTCAAAAAAAAAAATTTTTTTTTTTTCAACTAAAAACCACTTCGAACTTTATGTTTGTAGGAAAAAATTATTTTAATTCAATCTACAACAGTTAAGGAAAAAACTATTACTTTGAGAGTTGTGTCAGCAAGCAATCACAAAAAAATGTTGTCGGGTTTAGTACAACCCTGCGTGTGTTTGACCGAGGACGACGGCTACACCTTGACATATTTACGGACCAATTATGTGTACTGGACGGAGATAATGGTCGAATCCACCATCACACATAATGCAGCCAGTGGTATACACTTCGATGGTACGTGTACTGCGGCGGTACGGGTAGTTCAGTTGTAGTTAATTCAGTGATACCAGTACTGCGGTGGTAGGTTCTTCTGTGGTGCAGGTAGGTACTTCAATGATAGGTTCTTCGGTGATGTAGGTAAGTTACTTCAGTGACAGATTCTTCTGTGGAGTGAATAGGTACTTCAGTGATGTATCTTGTGGTGCAGGTAGGTACTTCAGTGATAAGTTCTTTTGTGGTGCAGGAAGGTACTTCAGTGAGAGATTCTTCTGTAATGTAGGTAGGTACTTCAAAGATAGATTCTTCTGTGGTGCAGGAAGGTACTTCAGTAATATATTATTTTGTGGTGTAGGTAGGTACTTCAGTGATATATTCTTCGGTGGTGCAGGTAGGTTACTTAACTGATAGATTCTTCTGTGGTGTAGGTATACAAGGGTGTTTCCAATTCAGCCTTTATGCTGGTGGTCAGGCGCATCTACCGCCAAGACCTGAACACACAGACATGAACCCGGGCACCCCTGCTAAATCACCAAACGTAGCGAACCACTTGAGGTGACCTATGGTAGAAAAGTTGAATATCTACTAAATGGTTTCCGGTGGTATTCAAACCCGCCTCGAAAATAAACTTAAAATTCAAAATTTGGAATTGATTGTGTGAATAATTCAGACAAACGATAAAGTACTTGCCTAACTATTTAAATAATGTTTTAAACAGAATTATATTTACATTTATTTTAAAAATTGGAACTGATTTTTCACGTTGTCGCGCTATTTTAGTATTAGTTACTATTCTTCAACAAATCATTGAAACTTCGGTATATATTAAACATTATTATTTAAATAGGTAGGCAGGTACTTTATCGTCTGTCTGAATTATTATATATATAATTAATATTTATATGGACGTTTGATAGAGCTGCAGTCCGTCGATTATAGATTGCCTTGTTGATACCAAACTTCCGATAGGAAAAATTCTACTCCAAATCATATCGATTACCACCGTAAAATTTAAAAAAAAACCTGACCACGTCATGTTATCAATCTCAACAAAGGCAATATTTTTTACTGAACAACTGTTTTTACTAGCTACAACTAAATAACTAAGGGGCATCCACCGTCACTGCAACGTGGGGACAATGTTCACTTATAAATTGCGTTCGGCAATTCTTTTGTTCAATCATATTATGACTATTATTATTATTATTACAGTGTGTTTGTATCGATTGTCTTCGGCGCGGAATTTTATAATTCGAACTCGGAGCGATGGGCTTATGTCATTGGCTGATGGACTGCCGAGGGTCGCAGCTGCGTGGACACCAATCATTCTGTTCTTTGTTGCGCATGCCTTCATTTGTGGAGTGCTTTACTGTCGAAAAGTTAACTATAGAAATAGGTTATCCTTATTCGTTTGTCAATTTACACTCTCCTTTACATGGTGTAAATTGAATGACAGGAAAGAGAAAAATTACGCCGAGTTGAATCGCAATCCTAGTGTACAGGGTAAAAACAGCCCTGATGATAGCTAACCTCTATTAGAAGAGGTACCAGAAGAAGATAGAATAACGAATATAGATCTCACATTACTCAGTTTGTAAAGAGCTTTTTTACAGAATGCTTGATACTGTTTCAAAAAAGCAAAGTTTCGGACAGATTTTTCATGATATTCAGACAGACAATTCAGGTTCTTTGGCATGGTGCGAATATCAACGGATTTTTTTTTAATATGCGTAAAGTGGCAGTGCCAGGACGAAATACTACTTAAATTTTTTGATCACCATTTCAACTTAAAACAGAAGATTGAAAGATCTCCTTGCAGATTTGGTGGATTCCTGAGAAAACTTCCAAGGCTACTCAGCATTTCCAAAATATACAAGGACACGAGGTTGTATCAATGTGGATTCCCATGATACTGTTCAAATGAGTAGGTACTAATTATGTTGAATCGAATTTGATAAACTTGTAACGTAAAGTGAACATTTTTGGCTAGGCTTTAAATTTCCTATTATTATAGGAGATTCCCTATTGTATTGAAGACTTCCTCATGATTATTTTCATGTCTGTGGATACTATTGAGGGGGTTTTTTGAAAAGTCTGTAAAATCGATACCTAATTAAATGTGGAGAAACAATCGCGACCAAATGAGCGACAGTTTCTGGTGGTGTTTTTCGAACTTCAATAACTCAGCTAAAAATAAAAATAGCGCAGGCATTTTACTCTCCTTTTAAAGACAGGGATCAAAGTTTTTGCCAATATCACGCGTTCGCATTCGTCGCGCGCGAAGCAAACGCATTATTTTCTTATTTCCGGATTCGACACGTGTCCATATCTCAGAGACTAATTATCCAATCCGAGTGAAAGAAGTTATGTTGATTTTTGAAGAGTAGTGTTTATGTTGGACCTGGAGAGGTCAAAGGGTCTCCCTGAACCAGATCGGCCTATAGATCGGATAGACAGGCACATCTTGAACACACCTCACCGATGAAACCGGGCACCCCTGCTATATCACCAAACTTCTAACCACTTGGGGTGACCTATGACCAGTTATCCAAACCCGCCTCCCAGATTGCGGGCATGGTACAACCAGAATTATAACACTCGAGCACAAGATCGTGGAGCTTAAAATCTAAAATAGAATGATATTGAAAACGCCAGTCCCGAACCCAAAACCTGCCCGTGCTCTTGCCTTCATACCTTAAGAAATTCTTTGGACAAACCAACCAAGAGGTATTCAAATAATTTCAAAGCCATAATGAATAATACTTCTCACAGCACTACCTTGTACTCAGTAAACTTAAGTTACAAATTAATCAAACAATTCACTAAAACAAATATTATAATTTGAATATTCTACAAATATCTAGACATAGACGCCCTAAACCAGGGGTCACCTAATGGCGGACCGCGGTCCGGATCCGGACCGCCGACCCATTTTGTGCGGACCTTGTGTTAAAAGGTCCGCACAAAATAGATTCACAGATTTCAAGAAAATTGAGAATGTCGTCGAAATACTCAGTAACATTTATTTAACACTGCATCCCGGTGATGAATGGAGCAATGAAGCTGCAAATATTTCGGGAGTAATAAAGTTGCTCTCCAGATGGAAATGGTCGATTTCCAAGAAAATGCCGTATTAAAACACCAAAAACAGGAAGTTTATGCAAAGAGTTTTGGATAAAATTTGTTTGTGGTAATAAATACCCAAAATTAAATAAAATAGCCTTTAAACTTCTCACTTTGTTTGGGTCAAGTATGTTTGTGAAGCAGCATTTTCCAAGATGAACTTCATTAAAAATAAATTCCGGAGCAGACTCAGCGATGAACATCTCCAAGATTTAATGACAATAGCCCGCACAAACTTTAGTCCAAACTTCAGACGGATAGTCCAAAGCAAAAAATGTCATTTTTCTCATTAAACTTCTATTTATTCATAACATTTGTTTATTATTTAATAACATAATGTTCCGGAACCCATTCGTTTTATTCATTAATTGATATTGTATCTCCACATATTTAAATAGTACACTTTATTATTTCGATTTTTAAGCCGGGGGGGGGAGGTTGTTAGGCTTTGTCCTCGGACCGCGACGGTCATGTACGAGTATATTAAAAAAAAACGGACCTCTAATGAAAGTTATTGGTGACCCCTGCCCTAGACCATACACGATTGACGTTTTCATGGAAGTAACTGCGTTAGTGTCCGACACTGCCCATCTACATTTTTTTAAAGAAGAGTAGTAAATCTTAAGGAGGGATGAAGCACAAATGCCGGCAAGTCGTTTCACAGTTCCACAGCAGAGCTGTGATAAGCGCGAGTTATAAAAACAACCCGTACTCATAAGGCACCGTGCACGAATGTTAGGCACGTGTTTGTCGTGTCTACCGACGGTGAACCGTTGTCGAAGGGATCAACGACGTTACTTCTTCCGAGCACCTTCCATTGAATACCATTTGAAAAACACAACGTTCCTACTGATGCCTGCGTTCCAAAGATCGCAATCAATCTTTCAAGATAAGCGAATCCATCAGATGGATTGCCTGTTTTGGAGTATTGTAGTTTAGGTATTGCTGTAATCTTGGTGCTTCATAACAGAGGTGGCTACAAAACTAAACTTTCCATTGTACACGATCAGTTGTGCACTAGATAGATTCGGGGAGGTTAACTTAGGGCGAAGCCGGAACCGGCCCTGAGCCAAATAGCGCCTGGCCACAACCAGTAGACGCCTAGGCCCTTGGTGGGTGATCACTGTAATGAATGATATATGGATGATTTGTATTTGTGTGGCGCCATTTTTATGAAAAATAATCACAAGGGTGATGTGTTAGGTGTTTATTATTAGCGCCTTGACAACTCGGCGCCCAGAGCGAACTGCTCCAATTGCACCCGTATAGAGCCGGCCCTGGGCGAAGTTTAACGTGAAATCACTATTTTCAATTTTTACTATGAACGGGTTTCGATAGATCACAAGCATAATTATATGAATTTGAAGTGAAGATAATTAAAAAGTGTGTAGATTTTTCGCTTTTTATGCACAAGTTATCAGCATTTATGAGTTCATTAAAATGGTAAAATGTGATTATTATCTTCCCGCAGGGGTGGGCAGAGAGGATTGACTGCCGCACAACTTCGTCTCTGCACACACTTCTTACTTCATTATCATGTAAAAAAAAATAATTGTGACACTTCTCAAGAGCGCCCCTGTATGCACAGTGTAAAGACAGGGGAACTATGTAGCGACAAGGTTGAGCAGCGTTTTGAAGCGGGTTAAGGTATGTGTTGTAGGAGGAGATTTATTAATGAGGGTCTTGGAGAGGCCCAGGTTATATGAAGAAGGAAAAACAGATGCCGGTAGTTCGTTCGTAAAAAAGTATCGGTCGAGTTTCACGCACATGAACCGTCATCCCGGGGATCTTGGGGGGCTGCTTGCTCCTTAGAGCAGTTTCCATTAAAATACCTGCAGAACATATTCAGCATGTCTACATTGCTTCTTTGTATTTTAAGGTGGCAGTCAAACATTCATCCATTTTTAATAATCATTCAATTAGCTTTATTTATCTCATCCATCGGTAGGACGCACGTAGATTTCACGTAGAGAGAAAACCAAGTCGTGTTTAGAATCGGGCTGCTAACAATGACACTCCTTGTGTAGATGGCATTTAGGTTTAAATTCCCGGTTAACACGGCCTCCTGTTTTGTTTTATGCAAAAAAAAAACCTTTCAAATATATATTTATTTTTTTCTTTAGGATGTTCAATCACAAATTTGCCACATTAGGCAACGAAAATATAACCGATTCATAAGTAGGAGATTTTTAACTTTAAGGTAGTTTTTCTAGAAAATACTCATCATGCCTACATTGCGTGTGTGCATTAGAGATATGTCTGAATACGGAATACCCATCAAATGAACCACCCTTTTTTACACAGAATCAAGTAGGTTTATCAAGTATTGTGAGGCTCCAGCCCAGAAACGGCTTCCAAAGTCAATTGTTGGACGTAGGTACATTAGATTTGTACTAGTATTAATACCTAACTGTACTAGTATTAATACCTAACTGTACTAGTATTAATAAGAAATGTGGCAAGTATTGTAACTTTTTGTTCGTTTCTATTTTGAACTATGTTCTCTGTAAGGCCGTAATGTTATCACAAGATTTTAATCATTTTAACATCTTAAACGAGTGCGTCAATCTCTCATGCATGTTTACACGTTTTTCACAAACTTGCACCTGTGCTCTAAAAACCGAAAGCTCCGAGCTTAGCTTACAGTTTTAATTTCCACTTTAAAAGGTTATCCATAAGTAGTGGGTACCTAGTTAGTAGTCTCGGAGGCACTGTAATCTCGGCATAACATTATCGTTATTACTCTCGAACATGAACGGGGGCATTAACTGGTCCATATTTAGTCAAAATGTCGCCGCAAAAACCAAATGTTCCTTTTGCGAGCGTCATTGCGCGGAGTTATCAAACTACAATCTTTGAACAAATTGACTCTGACTATAGGTAAGATTCTCAATCTGTGAGGAAAACTAAAAATAATACGAAATTTGACTGACTTTGAACGAGAGTTTCGAATTTTTCTCTTTTCCATCTCCAACTTCCCCCACAGATAAAAATGCATATTTCGGATTTATTAAAAATCTCTTCAAATTGTTGGTAATTCTGTTAAAAACGGGACTGCAGGCCGCTTCCTGATATTTTTTTAGTAAATTCTTAATAATACATAATGAAGAAATTCGAAAATGTTATGATTTTTATTAACACGTGTTCAGAGATCGTGATAATACATTGGTATTTTACTAAAAGTTTATCAGGAAATCCATCAATTCATTCGTTAAGGGCCTCCAACCCACTTTTATTACGAAGAGATTCTTAAAACATTAGCAATATATAAGTAATTTTTCGCGGTGCGATTTGGTCTCATAACTCTCCCCGAAAAGGGGATGCCATAGTCCTACCGGCTCCAACACGGGCAGTACAACAGTCACATAATTTTTTTTTTGTCGAAGTAGTCAATTAATTGTAGTCTTCTGTACTATTTACTTTCATAGATAAGTACCGCACAAGTATTCTAACTGCCGTAACCACGTGACTATAGCATTCAAATATTTATTTATTTATTAAATTAAATTATTTATTTATTAATAACTAAATTCCTTCATTAACAACATTTTATATTTGTTTAAAGATAAATTGAAGATGTCCACTGACTTGGTATAATTGTTTCCTTCCATTAGTATTCTGGGCAAAGAGGAATACATATGGTAGTTAGTCGCAGAATTTCTGCACTAAAATAAATCCTGACTTTTGAAATCCTGACGTTGTGGAATCCGGAAGCTTATCAACTAAATCATTTAGAATTGTATATAACGACTTGTTCAAGATACCACACTGCAGAACAGATGTTCTAGCGCCGCAAAATAACGAAATGAATGTTGGTATTGAATTAATTAAAGACAGCAGATATTATATAAAATTAGTTACTTTTCAAATCACCTTAATTTTTTTTGTACCATCTTCCCAAATGTTAAGAATTTAATTTAAATAATTAATCTTGTATGTATTACTTTCGGGTGTTTAATCTGTCGTACAAAAAACGTACGTTGTGTTTAGTGTTTACAGCCAGCGTAACGAAGCATTTAATTGTATTTACCTTAATTATGTACATTGTCAATTTGATAGTTTGCGCTACGTAGAATAAATGGCTCAAGTGCGAGTAGCTAATAGAGTTTATAGAATCCTACAAGAGATGTCTCTAGAATATAGGTTTGCCCCTCCATTTTCAGAACCGAGGTGGGATGGCAGTTAGGTTTCTAACAGTAGAGATATTTTGAGAGTATAAAATAGAGGACTATGGTCTCCAGGCCGTCCTACACACTAATCTAAATAAATACATAGTGTTTTGTTGTGAAGAAGGCTTGTTATCAAGAGACCATTCATAACAGTCAACATACTTTTTGCACAACTTTTGTAGAGCTTTAGCCTCCTTGATGATGCCATTCGACTTCCGACGATCAATGGCTTTTTGCTCCCAGCAATCCATCTCTCCAGGTGGTCTAGCGTTTTGACTTCGAACACCGCAGTCTAAATGGTTCAATCCATTATTTTGGCCAAATGTTTTTTTGATACTTTAAAACAAAGCTATACAGTGCTTTTACACTGGCCATTTAACAGAACTCAACGTGTTTTAAGTGTAAACCAGATAACAAGTCGTGGATCTTAAACCTCGACAGATCTAATAACAAAGATTTTATTAAAACCAATTCATAATTATGCATTTCCAATGGTACGATACTGATTGTTTTTTTAACGTAAACATAATATTGCTTTATTATTTGTATTTATGTTATAAACCGCTGTTAACTGTTATAAACTGAACCTACTCTCAACACAATAGTTCCTAGTGAGACAGGCGCAACATACCATTCAAATGATGACATTAATAAAAATGAAATAATTTAAAAAAAATAAACTTACAATCCAAACCGCTCGATATAAGGTGACTAAACCACGCTGGTCGACTATCACTCACTAATCATTGAAAAACATATTGACAATGAAAATAATAAAATATAATTAAACACCGAAAATAAATTTTCAAAAATGACGGTCGCAACTGGTAATCGAACCCAAATCCTCTAAAACTCTAAATTTACCAGGACCAACACACTACAAATTGAAACCAAAATAAATTAGACCATTTTTATCGATCTCGTATTTCGATTGAATTACAAACATTTTCCTCGATATATATATATATATTTTATTCTTTTTTTTATAGGCTGCCATTTTTCAAACGATTGCAAAGCTAATTTGCAATTACAATTGCAAAGCAATTACGCTTTGCACGATTGCAAAGCTAATTTGCAATATGACATATTAAAAAAAAAATAAGAACTTTCACAACAAAAAATGTTCAATTATTTGATTATTTGATTCACACTAAAAAAAAAATTACATATGTATGTAATAATTTATATTTAGATTATTTTAACTAGGTAATCTTTTATTTTTTAATTACGTTTCTTTTTCCTGTATTTTGTATTTTTATTTATTTACTTTGTATTTTTATTCACTTTTATTATTATTGATATATGTAATGGTAGATACTGCTACCCGGCTCAGAACAGATATTGTCTAGTGAGTCGGGTAGCGCACATAATATGTAAACAAATATTGATGTCAATAAACGCCCGGGTTACCGGCAATAAGAAAAAAAAATTCATGATTCATTCAAATATCAATAAAACATTACTAATTTCCCAAGTACATCGCCGACCTTTAAATATAAAATTTTAATCGAATTACAAAACACACCAATATGTACTACGAATGAAATCAAACACAATAGAAGGGAAGCGAAAGTCAAAATTTGTTGAATTAAAACAACGAAAAAATCTACGCTTTTCCTAGTAGTGGTGTAATTTTGAGCGTAAATTGGTGGGAGCAAAACATAAAACACCACGATAAAAATGTAACGTTTACTGATACTGTAATTATTTCTTTCCCGACACATTGTGATAATTTATTTATATGCTTGTACTATGTAAAAAGATAATACGTGGATGTAATACAATAAAAAAATAAATATAAAACATGGAATAAAATAAGTGTAATGATTTGTGAACACCTCACTAAGAGAACCTCTGCTGAGGTTTTCGCAACTATTACATAAAGTGTTATTGTGTGTTAGGTTAGTAGCAGTTAAAGCGTTTAATAGTATGTAAATTGTTACATACTATTACTATTAGAAACAATGAAGAGAAGTAAACCAATTCAGACGAAATAACTAATGGAGTAGAAGATTGGTAATCAATAAAAATTAAAGATTTGCAGTTAGATAGAAATAAAAATCAGATGTGGTCTTAGTAGTTTAATTGACAAGCGGTGAGTTGGTGAATTCCTCCCGTGTCATGTAACTATGCGCTGGCCAAATTTGTATGTGTCAACAAATAAAAATCAATCACCTCGTAAATTGCGATTAAACCATGTTCCGTAGGTACAATAAAATGCGATGGTGACAAAATATCACCTCCTTTTAGGGGTGGTACAAATGAACGGATTGTACCGTTTTTTCCCCTCGAGGCTTCGACGCTTTCTTTCATCGAGCAGGCTGTGTTTAAACACTCTCACATTTAGTCGAAAGCAGGATGCACGAGGACCTTTGCCTTAAGTTGATAAATATATTATTGGTTTTCATAACGTAGAATGCTAAATTAATATAAGCCCAATTTATATATATATATATATATATTTTTTTTTTAATCATCTTCAAGAGTGGTTTCTAGCCTTGTTTGTCTCATCCATCGGTAGGTGGCCGAAAAAATATTTTTCCAGATTTCACGTGGAGTGAAAATCTCAGCCTAGCGTCTAACCCATTATTTGCAAGCAATTTGAAAAAAAAAGCACTTATGCGATGCACCGCATTTTTAATATGGCTGCAAACAATAACACTCCTTGTGTAGATGGCGAAAAGGTTTAAATTCGTGTTTAACACAATTACCTTTAAGATTAATGCAAGGAAAAACCACTGCCAAAAAGTGTGTTTTATTTTAATCTGCGAAGTTTAGTCACAAATATTTAAATGTTTTACAATCTTTTAACGAACTGAACAAACAACAAGAAAAATCATACTTTTAAATATGGCGGCGTCGAAAGACGGAATAACTAGCAGCTATAAACGAGAGCTTAGTTAATTAATTGAATATGTTTCAACGTTTTTTCGTACTTTACCGTATGATTAAAATTCTAAACTTTACTTAAAGGACAACATCTTCCTAGTTGAGTTGTTAAAAATGGTTTATATAATGCTCTAAATAATTGTGATGTATGGTAATTAGTTGAATATTTAAGCGTTAGATGGCGCTAGTCATAAAGACTCCAGGATCCGACAGATGACACTAGAGTGTAGCAATTACCTGTGGGATGTTATTGACAGGCAGCAAGCTTCTCCAACCAGAGAATTACCAACCCTCGGGTAATGAACAGTGTAGCTAAATCCAGACCATTTATTTGTAACGTAAATAAACACAATTATATTAAAGAAACCTTTTACTTTTTACAAAGAGTTCCCAACACTTAAATCTGCAAAGTAAGACAGATATAACAATAAAAAAAAATGTAATGAAAATTCTGCGAAACCAAAGAACTAATCTGGATCTCTCCCCAACCGTGTTTTATAAACTCGAAAAACTACGTAAGACAATATATTCTAGGGAAAGGGAGGAATGCACGATTCGCCGACGCAATATCTTTCTTCGCGTTTGTCCGCCAAATGCCGATGTATTTCTATTTTATTGATTTTCAAAATAACGAGACGCCACTGCATCCAGTCCCGTCTACGCTAGGGCGCTAATAATATTCCGCCGCCTCTGTTATGCGGAGCACGTACCGCCCCTGCCCTCCGCACCACCCACTTTCCAACCATTCTCCACCTACAGTCTCCCACAAGCCACCCACAATACACCCACAATACACCCACTTTCCTAAATTCCGGCCCATTGCCCATCGTCCATACAGCTTATAGTAAAACGTACAATAGTACAAGTAGATTTAACTTGATATTTTTTTGTTTTGTTTATACCATACAAGTGTCCCACTAGTCAGGACAGTCATTATTGGTTACATTGCACATCAGATGTCAGGGACGTGGAGTTTGAATGAATGGTGGAAAGTTATTAAATTTGTTGAGACCTGTATATTTAGATATAATGTATAGACTCAATAGTGAGATCTTGATTCTACTCTAGTCAATGATATGACTCTTTGTTGATAAAATATGATTAAGAAGAACTGGGAATATTATAAAAGAGTGGAGTAATAGTTTAAAAAAAAAACAGATTTCAAGAAATGGAAGACTTTGCAAGATTTATTGTTCATTTTTAGGGATTTCTCGGAAAACTGAAAACAATAATCTCCAGACTGTATTTCAACAGGAAAAGTTACCTTTTGTTTTAAGTTTCATCCTAAAAATAGGATGTCGCGTTTTTACGGAATTATCTACGGCAAATAATATAGACATTCTCCATCAACTTATGGATTTATCTAAATTATACAACAATAATTATATAATTTAAATAAATATAAAAAGGTATGATTGCTGTTGATAAAAAAGAACGTATTCCATCTATTGCTGCCCAGAGTTGAATATTTATAATTTAATATATTTAACAGTGTTAAATGATATCCCGTAATATTAAGAGTGAAGTAGTCTTACTGGCTCTTGTGAAGTCATCCAAAAAACGAAATAATTTAGCGACACGCAACATAAAAATTTCATTAAAACCACCTTAAACTTTCTAATCACCTACATGCTTAGGTTTCCTTCTGGTTCCACCGCCCCCCATCACCACCCGCTATACCCCTGTCCCTGGCACCCTCGCAACCTCACACCCCCTCCCCCACCCAGGTCCCGTCCCGTACGTGACTACACCCCTGTGCCGATACAATTCCGTGACGGGCCACTGGCGTCCCAAGGGAGTATTCTCTGGAATTATTTTATTATCATTTATTCAATCATTAGGTCGATGGTCAAGCAGCGAGATTCAACAATCATCAATATAATATAATACCCGGTGACCTCTCCTTTCGGAAGTTGACTCTCATCGTTGTAAATTTCACCTTGCGAACTGCAAGCCCAAAACTACTCTGCTAGGAACTAGGAACTGCACACGTGGGTAAGACGATTACGTATACGAATTGGACGGAGAAAATATAGATTATACATTTATTTATCTATTTATTCAATATCCACGGTATAAATATGCCATACACAATAATTAAATGTCACAGAATACAAACATAATCAAACACTAGTAATAATTTGACAAATATTAGTTTTTACAGCATCACCATTCCATTGTAAGAATATTATGTACTAAATACACAATTGGCTGTCCTGAAACGGGAATCCTTCCCAGTTAGACAGACAAATGTTCATTTTGTTTGTAATTAATATATATATAAAATAAAATAAATAAATTTTAAAAAAAATTTAACAAAAATAACAATTGACTGTGGCATTTGATCATAAAATTACGACAAAAAGTATAAAATTAATACAAGGACAGAAGGATACACAAGTACATACAAAATATTATAAACAAGTATAAATTGGTTGAATTAATAATGATTTAAAAGATATGATAGTACAGCCTTTTTGTACCTAGCTTCTGTGCAGTTAAACAAATCCGCTACATCTGCGTTCCTATTACTAACTGGAAATGTAACATTTAAACAGGATTTGAAGATATTACCGCGTGACATGCTTAACTTTTCAACCGACCAAGTTAGGAACAAACAAATTATTTATTATCCTTTGTTGTGTGTTACAACTTTTTTTGATAACTAGGCTTTCCAGAAAAAAATATTTTGGCACTTGGATATTATAATACTACTTCAAATTTTCAAATAACCACTTCAAGTACGTAAACAAGATACACAATGTAAAAAAGTCGTTTTTTATCAGAATTTTTTATTTTGAGCTGACAGTAATACATATACATACATTTTAAAATCTTATAATTTTCTTTTAATGGACAATAATGGAAAAATCATCCTTTCTCAAACGCTTCAGAGGCCTGTTGGCTCCAGGAACAAAAGATTTAACGGCAGTAAAGCCAAAACTAACCAAAGAAGCTGATTTGAAAACGTTCTTAACTAAACTCTTTCCAACGAAAGGGTTCCCAGTCTTCTAAGATTTAGGGGGTCACAGATTAGAGTTTTTCGGACACACCTGCGCAGTCTGGTCTGGAGGACTTTATCAACATTGATAGCTGATGACCACACTGGGCCCACCTTCGATGCTGAATGTAAGGATGTGTCGTCTAATTTCCTGAAGATAATTGAGAAAATCTGTAAAGGTAGTTTGCTGATCAAGTCTGTAACATCAGATGCAACTCTCGAGGCACTAATCACACACGATACCGAGTAGAAATAATTATTTTCACCATTTTTTGAGTGTTTAGAATAAAGGTTTGGTTTTATTGAGTTTTTTTTTTTTTGATTTTCTAGATTCATATTTTTCATGAAGTGGTGAATCATTTAAATTTACTGTTAATGTTCTTTATAGAAATAGAACGGCATCATATGCGCCTCACAATTTTTACCTCATATGGGTGTTTTTAAATATTACCTGGCTATAATAGACTTAGAGGCCTTGTTTTTTCTCGGTAGGGAAAAAAATTGTTTACTTAAAAACCCTACTAAAATTGCATGTTTTTTCCAGCATCAACATACAAGTTGTAAGATATTATATAAATAGATATATAAACATTATATATTTAGGAATGGAGTCGGGAGATTAGGAAATACCTACTGCTCGCTGCTTATTCGTCCGCGTTTGAGTCTGATTCGGACCAGGTATGGTCGTGGTCCATCAGGATGGGTTTAGGTAGTCTGTGTGTATATCTAAATGTAAAGTCTAGTCAAAAGTATATAATTTTCGCAATACCGTGTTGCCGACACATATTTTTATTTTTATTATATTTTCACATACGAGTTCTAACTGCCCGAAACCAGTGGAATTATGATATTCCCACCTAGAGAAAGTTACCAGTCTGAATATAATCACAGAGATGATAGAAAACCGTAGGGAAAATCATAGCTATATAGATTTGGTCAATAATATAGGTAGGTAACAAAAGCCATTTCAACAAACATTTTAATTCTGAATTTTGGTGTCTCACCTGCGTATCGATTCTCCAATTCAGGCCGCTCGCAATCACCTTCGAAAATATATACATTGGTCGACATTCTTATTCTTGAGTCTCGTCGAAGGTACACACTTACAGACGACAAACGTCAAAAGTCATTCCACTGGTTGTTCGAGTGACTTCGTCATGATTCGAGGCCCAGGGCGTTTCTAATAGTAAATTCCAATCTACAACGAGAAGCCAATAAGATCTTCGTTTTGTGAAATAGAACACATAAAAGTCGTAATAAAGTTGTACAAAAAGGTTGTAGTCACTAAGACGTAAAAAAACTTTATTTTTTACTCAAAATACTTGTACTTAGTATATTGTAGTAATAATCCAACTATATTAATACCAACCTGATATTTAAAAAGAAAAAATTGAGCCTTATACGAGTATCTTGTAAAACACCTTTTAATTACCTGACGATTCGTTTTCTCACTCACAGCTTCTTTGAATTTTCGTTAGGTTCGCTCACTTTCGGCACGCGCCCGCTGCGGTGTGACACGTGGAGCCATCTAGCGGGGGAGGATAAAGCTCCCGCACGTGACGTCACGTTCGGACATCCTTAAGCTCAAACACGCAGCGACTACAAACATTGCCAGTAAACCTGATGATCTAAAAGGAAAAAAAGTCTCCTCAATCGGTGAAAGAGACAATGGCATTGTTTTGTACCTTTTGGTGAGTGGTCGTGATTCAGTTGTTTTTGCAATGTTTGTTGGGTGATGCAAGGAGATGAGCTCGCCGTGTTGTTGGGGTAAAAACTAACTTTCTAAATATTGATTTTCGTCTCAACATTGTGGCACACTTTTTGAAAAGGAGTCTGTATGGTTTTTTCTTTGTTGTGACTGACAATCAAAATAATGTCGTTCATTACGAAAAACGTTAATATTTTAGCAATATTACTTAAATAATTGTAAATAAATTATCCTCAACAATGATCGCAAAAATATCTTAATCAATTTTTAAAAATCTGCAAAAGTTACATTCATCCAAAATTTAAAAAGTTGGTTTTCCAGAACAAAAATTAAATATTAAAAAATACATTACTCTATCCTCTAACCAATCTTATAGGCCTCACTGTTTTCCCTCACAAACTGTTTTTTCTCTCAAATAAACCCACCGTCCTGTCTTTGTTTTAGTCGAGTTCTTTTTAAAGATGGAACAAGTTCAAATTTGAAAGAAAATATACTAAAAGAATTGCTACTCTAAAATGTTTGGTACACTTTAAAAAAAGAACATAATATTCAAATTTTGGAAATCTACTTCTAAGTTACATCCATTGTGTCATGGAAGTTACCTACCCAAATGGAATATATTCAAATTTTGGAAAGCCACTAACTAAGTACTTACCCAAATTTCGTCATAATAACTAGGTACCTACTAATGTTTGAACAACTCACAAGAATTTATTATTACGGTTGTTTTTGTGCAGAAATATAATGGAAATGAAGGAGTGAGAACTGAAGAGTGAGGGTTGAGTAGTGTAAGTATGGACCCCTTAATGAGGAACGTCACAGCCGCAGACAGGAGTGAATAGAATATGACATGTATTTGAAGAATGTCTAGAAGCGACGCGATGAGAGCTATAAATCAACAATAACCCGCTGATATTAAAATAGCAGGTGGGGCCAACTTAAACACCCTGCAATCTAAAATATGTTTTCACTTTTTCTGTGATGTTCAAACTTAATTCCTAATGACAAAGCCTATGGAACTATGGAACATCAAATAATGTAAAAGACAACTGAAATCGGGAATGAGGGGTCGAATAATTTTATTAAACCTATAATATTTAAATTTAAAAAATGCCGAAGTTAATTTTGATGAAGGTTGTTGTTACTTAATTTAATTTAATTTCATTCCTCTTGGAACTTGCGTGAGAACTTATAAAATATTAGCTATACGAAATTTTGTATGTACCTACAGTAAATGGGTGATTAATCTATCGTATAATAATTTAATCAAATAAATATCGCTACTCAGGTTGGATTGATTTACTCTTAATTAACTTTTTACTTATTTATAAGCAATAATTATTAGCCTGAAACACTCATCCACCTTGAAAAATCTCCTGATAAAAGATACATGACGCCAACGGGACTTGAACCCGTGTCCTTTCGATTTCCGGTCGACAGCTCTGACCACTGAGCTATGGCGGCTTATCTCTTATCCGCGAAATAATTCAATATATACTAGTGTTTCATTCAACAATTACTGCTTGTTACATTTTTTTTGGCTAATAATTATCGCTTATAAATAATTGTTACCCTTTGTGCTATGCATAAGAAAATCTTGTCTTAAACATTAGTTTACCAAGAAAATAATAATTAACTTTTTACTCTTGATCTTAAGAGATTTCAAAATATGAAACTATTTGATTTTACATGGGTACTCTTCAAAGTCAGTAATGTCTTCCAGTATTTAGGAAATTCCTGATTCCTCAAATATAAAAAGTTAACCAGTACAAATTTCTTGTAAGTGATATTGTGTTTATGAATTATTATTTATGGAATATTTATGGGAAAATTTATTCTAACGGAGTCAAATCATAACGTATTCTTGGATCACAATATTTTTCGCTTCAAATCGAGCTGAAACTAGGCAGATAGACTCATTTTCAATGACAATGTATTCTATGAACTTTTGGTGGAAATCACGTAGGTAAACACGTGGACATATACGCATTTTCTCTTAAATAGGATAACATTTCAGCAAATTTAATAATTTTATTATTACGTTCTGGAATTATTTGTCGGTTTTTGTTATTGTTACAGCTGTTTCGGCTTTCAAGGTACAAGGACAGTTTTAAAATGGCGTTGAAAGCCGAAACAGCTGTAACAATAACAAAAACCAAACAATACTTGCAGAACTTAATAATAATATTATTAAATTTAATTTACATAAAATTTACACAAAAACAATAAATAACATTACAGCAGTTAATATACGAAATAAATATCGGTCCTACCTGATTGGCATTTGGCGAGGTTCGTAGAGCTGATGACTCTAATTCCTGAATATGAAGGTTAAATCCATAGTCAAATTTTTTTTTATTTTTAAACGCCGTTTTTACTGGTGAATTTTTTGTTGTGTAGCCCTTGTGATGGAAATTTGAAGACAACCCTGTGACCACTCCTTACCAAATAGTGAGGGGACATCGTCATCATCAATTAATAGAGTGACTTCGTCCACTTAAACGTGAAATGATAAAACACGTGAAACAGGACAGACAGAAGCACAATAAAACTCAGACAGTCCATTCATTTTAAAATTATTACTTTAAGCTATTAATAATTTTCAGCGAGCCTCGATTTAAATCCTCTGCTTACCGTAGAAGGCTGAAAATAGTGCCAGAAGACAATTCCTCTATTGAGTGAATATTAAACTGGAGAAGGACATAAAAATTCTTCTTGGGCCATAAAAATATTTGCAGCCATCCCAGTTGGGGGACACGGGACACGAGACACGAGAGTCGAGGTACCGGAGATGTAGTTGGGGTGGACCAGCAGAGATGATGGAGAAGCACTGGGATTAATAATGGAGTTTAATTATTTGGACATTAAAGCGTAGGTCGCAGTAGACTTTTGATGATCTCTTACATCTACCTACAAATAAAATAAATTCAAATGATTTATTGTTCTAATCATTTTGTGGAACTCCGTTTTTTTAAATTGAATTTAAATCAAATTTAATGATGTCCGCAACTAATATTGTCTACAACTAATGTTGAAAATAATTGTCTCTTCAGCGCTTTGATTTATCAACTGAACGATAATAGTAGATTCCTGTTTTACCACAGGAACCATTGTAGCTTTGATTTATGATATATTTATTCTCTTCAGATTTTCTAACTAAACAAACAACAGCATGTTTTATTATTATGAAAAGGAAATAAATTGGAAAATAAATGTAATATTACAGCATAAATAACTATGCCTTTATTTGACAAGTAAATTTCCACTACTGTAATACGGGCATACGACTAGCGTGGTAGTCGAAAAGCGTGCGAAAACTAGGTACAAAAACCTTACATAAATAAATAAATAAGTGATTGTAATTATAAACATTATTTAATAATTATTTTATAAGCAATAATTATTAGCCTGAAACACTCATCCACATTGAAAAATCTCCTGATAAAAGATACATGACGCCAACGGGACTTGAACCCGTGTCAGGTAAGTTTTTAGATTCTCACGGCCAAAAGCATTTTTGTTGTTTGTTTTTGGGGTGTTATGCCGTGTTGCGCTAACTCCTTCTTTAGCCGACGTTTCGGACAGCGTTGCAGTGTCCATCATCAGGGCAGATCCGGTAGATCCGAAGATGTGTGAATTTTGGTTGTCGAGTTTGTGCTTATTTATTTGTGGCCTGGGCCCATCCAAGTGCGAAATGCCAACGGAAGTGGCGACATCTTGTGGCGAATTCTGAAAGCTCAGTATTTATGTTAGCCTGGGTCCCGTCCAAGTGCGAAATGCCAACGGAAGTGGCGCCATCTTGTGGCGAATTCTAGAATTAGAAAACCGATTGACAGCGATTAGAGTAGATGTACCCAGTATCAAGGTATAAATGCAATGGTTTTATATTGTGTTATTATATGGTATTGGAGTATACTTAGACATGTTATTTGCGTTTAGCTTTGGTGTAGCCGTCAATTACCGGATACCAAGAGCTGTTGAGCTTAGCTCCGTCGTCTCTATTGATATTAAATGGATTTTTGTAGATTTCAATTGCCTCCATAATCAGGCGTGATCTATAAGTTTTGGGTCTTCCCAGGACCTCGGGAGCAAATCCAAAGTAATGGCCGGTTTCAATTAAGTGTTCGGCGATTGCCGATTTATCAGGGTGGCCAAGTTTACAAGCACGAAAATGTTCTGCTATCCTTTTGGAAATCGTCCGCTCTGTCTGGCCTATATAAACCTTGTCACAACCAGAGCAGCTGAGTTTGTACACTCCATCTGCTTCCAGAGGAAACTTAGTCTTTGCAGACCTCAGTAGGTCTTGGATTTTGGTGGTGGTTCCGAAGACAGTTTTGATGTTTTCTTTTCTCAACAGCCTGGCAATTCTGTCTGTCACATTGTGAACGAAAGGCAGGAAAGCACAGCCTTTTGAGTCTTGTTCAACTCTGTCTTCGTTTGTTGTAGATTTGGCTCTTAAAATTTGCCTTGTCTGACTTGCCGGGTAACCGTTGCGCTCCAGTGCATCGGTCAGTTTTATAAGTTCTGCTCCAAGTTTTGTTTCTTCACATATTCTGGTCGCTCGGGTCACCAACGTATGGATAAGTCCTCTCTTCTGCGCTGGGTGGTGATGCGAATCAGCGTGTAAGTATCGATTCGTATGAGTTGGTTTCCTATATACGGTATGTCCTAGGCTACCATCGTGTTTTCGCATCACCTCCACATCTAGAAAAGGCAGGATTTTATCTTGGTTTTCCAGCTCCATTGTGAACTTAATTTTGCTGTGGAGAGAATTAAGATGGTCCAGGAATTCGTTAAGTTTCTCCGTTCCATGAGGCCAAATGGCGAAGACATCATCGACGTAGCGCCACCATACTTTAGGGACAGCTGAAGCTGTATCAAGTGCCGCTTCCTCAAACTTCTCCATAAAGAAGTTGGCTATTACTGGCGATAACGGACTGCCCATTGCAACTCCCTCCACTTGCTCAAAAAGTTCACCCTGAAACGCAAAGTATCCCGTTTTGAGGCAGTGTTCAAAAAGTTTGCAGATGTCTTCCTCATATATCTCACTGAGCATTGTCATTGAGTCTTCTAGAGGCACATTTGTGAAAAGAGACACGACGTCAAAGCTGACCAAAATATCTCCTTCCTCAGTCTTAACCTGCTTAAGTTTACTGATCAGATCTGTTGAATCCTTAATCCACGATTCGGTTTTTCCAGTTTGCATCTGCAGTAATCTCGAGAGGTGTTGGGACAGTTTGTATGTAGGTGCACCAATAGCGCTGACAATCGGTCTCATTGGGATTCCCTTTTTGTGTATTTTTGGGAGACCGTACAGGGCAGGAGTTCTAGAGGCCTTTACAAAAAGCTTAGACCAATCCTCTTTTCTGATGCTAGATGCTTTGACTAGTTCCCTTGTCTTTAAGTCAATCTTGTTCGTAGGATTGTTTTTGATCTTCTTGTAGGTACCGGAATCGCACAAGAGGTCTTCCATCTTCTTTATGTAGTCTACCGTATTAATCACGACAGTGGCATTTCCTTTGTCGGCTGGCAGAACCAAGATTTCCTCATTGGTGCGCAATTCTTTTAGGGCCGCAAACTCTCCTTTTGTGATGTTTGGGCGGGGTATTTCAGCCCTTTTCAAAATATGGCTAGTCTCTTGTCGTATGTTCTCTGCTTGTGATTCTGACATTTTGTGGACTTTCATCATTGTATGTAGTGCTGTCTCCACACCACATATGATAGATTCCACAGGTATCTTTTTGGGGGCAACTGCATAGTTCATGCCCTTAGCAAGCACTGAAGTTGCATCTGGGCTCAGCGCAAGGGTCGAAATGTTGATAACTACTTTATTTTGATCAAGTTGTTTTCGATCTCCTTTTTTGGCTTGGTTGAGCCTCTCAAACTTATGTTTCTGTCTCGCATCTGTTGACTGCTTACACCTTAGTGCTTGTTGGTAAGTTATATTGTCAATTTTATTCCAATCTTCTTCGATTAGGATTGTACTCAGATGCAGGTGTAAATTGAAAAGGTCCCGAGATGTTCCATCCAGTTCGCTGCGCACATTATGGATTCTTTCCCTTAGTAGCGCTGCTTCTGCTCTTTGAAACACCCTCTCGGCTTTCCGGGATGCGATATGTCTTTTAATATGGATGTGTACTGGTACGACCGATTCCTCCTTGCATCTCTTGAGGAAAGCCAGGCTGCCCAATAAATGGTTCCTACGCTTCCTCAGATTCTCCAAACGGCGTACCATCGTGTGAACTTCCTCCCCATAGAGGTTAGTCAGGTAAGTTTTTAGATTCTCACGGCCAAAAGCATTTTTGTTGTTTGTTTTTGGGGTGTTATGCCGTGTTGCGCTAACTCCTTCTTTAGCCGACGTTTCGGACAGCGTTGCAGTGTCCATCATCAGGGCAGATCCGGTAGATCCGAAGATGTGTGAATTTTGGTTGTCGAGTTTGTGCTTATTTATTTGTGGCCTGGGCCCATCCAAGTGCGAAATGCCAACGGAAGTGGCGACATCTTGTGGCGAATTCTGAAAGCTCAGTATTTATGTTAGCCTGGGTCCCGTCCAAGTGCGAAATGCCAACGGAAGTGGCGCCATCTTGTGGCGAATTCTAGAATTAGAAAACCGATTGACAGCGATTAGAGTAGATGTACCCAGTATCAAGGTATAAATGCAATGGTTTTATATTGTGTTATTATATGGTATTGGAGTATACTTAGACATGTTATTTGCGTTTAGCTTTGGTGTAGCCGTCAATTACCGGATACCAAGAGCTGTTGAGCTTAGCTCCGTCGTCTCTATTGATATTAAATGGATTTTTGTAGATTTCAATTGCCTCCATAATCAGGCGTGATCTATAAGTTTTGGGTCTTCCCAGGACCTCGGGAGCAAATCCAAAGTAATGGCCGGTTTCAATTAAGTGTTCGGCGATTGCCGATTTATCAGGGTGGCCAAGTTTACAAGCACGAAAATGTTCTGCTATCCTTTTGGAAATCGTCCGCTCTGTCTGGCCTATATAAACCTTGTCACAACCAGAGCAGCTGAGTTTGTACACTCCATCTGCTTCCAGAGGAAACTTAGTCTTTGCAGACCTCAGTAGGTCTTGGATTTTGGTGGTGGTTCCGAAGACAGTTTTGATGTTTTCTTTTCTCAACAGCCTGGCAATTCTGTCTGTCACATTGTGAACGAAAGGCAGGAAAGCACAGCCTTTTGAGTCTTGTTCAACTCTGTCTTCGTTTGTTGTAGATTTGGCTCTTAAAATTTGCCTTGTCTGACTTGCCGGGTAACCGTTGCGCTCCAGTGCATCGGTCAGTTTTATAAGTTCTGCTCCAAGTTTTGTTTCTTCACATATTCTGGTCGCTCGGGTCACCAACGTATGGATAAGTCCTCTCTTCTGCGCTGGGTGGTGATGCGAATCAGCGTGTAAGTATCGATTCGTATGAGTTGGTTTCCTATATACGGTATGTCCTAGGCTACCATCGTGTTTTCGCATCACCTCCACATCTAGAAAAGGCAGGATTTTATCTTGGTTTTCCAGCTCCATTGTGAACTTAATTTTGCTGTGGAGAGAATTAAGATGGTCCAGGAATTCGTTAAGTTTCTCCGTTCCATGAGGCCAAATGGCGAAGACATCATCGACGTAGCGCCACCATACTTTAGGGACAGCTGAAGCTGTATCAAGTGCCGCTTCCTCAAACTTCTCCATAAAGAAGTTGGCTATTACTGGCGATAACGGACTGCCCATTGCAACTCCCTCCACTTGCTCAAAAAGTTCACCCTGAAACGCAAAGTATCCCGTTTTGAGGCAGTGTTCAAAAAGTTTGCAGATGTCTTCCTCATATATCTCACTGAGCATTGTCATTGAGTCTTCTAGAGGCACATTTGTGAAAAGAGACACGACGTCAAAGCTGACCAAAATATCTCCTTCCTCAGTCTTAACCTGCTTAAGTTTACTGATCAGATCTGTTGAATCCTTAATCCACGATTCGGTTTTTCCAGTTTGCATCTGCAGTAATCTCGAGAGGTGTTGGGACAGTTTGTATGTAGGTGCACCAATAGCGCTGACAATCGGTCTCATTGGGATTCCCTTTTTGTGTATTTTTGGGAGACCGTACAGGGCAGGAGTTCTAGAGGCCTTTACAAAAAGCTTAGACCAATCCTCTTTTCTGATGCTAGATGCTTTGACTAGTTCCCTTGTCTTTAAGTCAATCTTGTTCGTAGGATTGTTTTTGATCTTCTTGTAGGTACCGGAATCGCACAAGAGGTCTTCCATCTTCTTTATGTAGTCTACCGTATTAATCACGACAGTGGCATTTCCTTTGTCGGCTGGCAGAACCAAGATTTCCTCATTGGTGCGCAATTCTTTTAGGGCCGCAAACTCTCCTTTTGTGATGTTTGGGCGGGGTATTTCAGCCCTTTTCAAAATATGGCTAGTCTCTTGTCGTATGTTCTCTGCTTGTGATTCTGACATTTTGTGGACTTTCATCATTGTATGTAGTGCTGTCTCCACACCACATATGATAGATTCCACAGGTATCTTTTTGGGGGCAACTGCATAGTTCATGCCCTTAGCAAGCACTGAAGTTGCATCTGGGCTCAGCGCAAGGGTCGAAATGTTGATAACTACTTTATTTTGATCAAGTTGTTTTCGATCTCCTTTTTTGGCTTGGTTGAGCCTCTCAAACTTATGTTTCTGTCTCGCATCTGTTGACTGCTTACACCTTAGTGCTTGTTGGTAAGTTATATTGTCAATTTTATTCCAATCTTCTTCGATTAGGATTGTACTCAGATGCAGGTGTAAATTGAAAAGGTCCCGAGATGTTCCATCCAGTTCGCTGCGCACATTATGGATTCTTTCCCTTAGTAGCGCTGCTTCTGCTCTTTGAAACACCCTCTCGGCTTTCCGGGATGCGATATGTCTTTTAATATGGATGTGTACTGGTACGACCGATTCCTCCTTGCATCTCTTGAGGAAAGCCAGGCTGCCCAATAAATGGTTCCTACGCTTCCTCAGATTCTCCAAACGGCGTACCATCGTGTGAACTTCCTCCCCATAGAGGTTAGTCAGGTAAGTTTTTAGATTCTCACGGCCAAAAGCATTTTTGTTGTTTGTTTTTGGGGTGTTATGCCGTGTTGCGCTAACTCCTTCTTTAGCCGACGTTTCGGACAGCGTTGCAGTGTCCATCATCAGGGCAGATCCGGTAGATCCGAAGATGTGTGAATTTTGGTTGTCGAGTTTGTGCTTATTTATTTGTGGCCTGGGCCCATCCAAGTGCGAAATGCCAACGGAAGTGGCGACATCTTGTGGCGAATTCTGAAAGCTCAGTATTTATGTTAGCCTGGGTCCCGTCCAAGTGCGAAATGCCAACGGAAGTGGCGCCATCTTGTGGCGAATTCTAGAATTAGAAAACCGATTGACAGCGATTAGAGTAGATGTACCCAGTATCAAGGTATAAATGCAATGGTTTTATATTGTGTTATTATATGGTATTGGAGTATACTTAGACATGTTATTTGCGTTTAGCTTTGGTGTAGCCGTCAATTACCGGATACCAAGAGCTGTTGAGCTTAGCTCCGTCGTCTCTATTGATATTAAATGGATTTTTGTAGATTTCAATTGCCTCCATAATCAGGCGTGATCTATAAGTTTTGGGTCTTCCCAGGACCTCGGGAGCAAATCCAAAGTAATGGCCGGTTTCAATTAAGTGTTCGGCGATTGCCGATTTATCAGGGTGGCCAAGTTTACAAGCACGAAAATGTTCTGCTATCCTTTTGGAAATCGTCCGCTCTGTCTGGCCTATATAAACCTTGTCACAACCAGAGCAGCTGAGTTTGTACACTCCATCTGCTTCCAGAGGAAACTTAGTCTTTGCAGACCTCAGTAGGTCTTGGATTTTGGTGGTGGTTCCGAAGACAGTTTTGATGTTTTCTTTTCTCAACAGCCTGGCAATTCTGTCTGTCACATTGTGAACGAAAGGCAGGAAAGCACAGCCTTTTGAGTCTTGTTCAACTCTGTCTTCGTTTGTTGTAGATTTGGCTCTTAAAATTTGCCTTGTCTGACTTGCCGGGTAACCGTTGCGCTCCAGTGCATCGGTCAGTTTTATAAGTTCTGCTCCAAGTTTTGTTTCTTCACATATTCTGGTCGCTCGGGTCACCAACGTATGGATAAGTCCTCTCTTCTGCGCTGGGTGGTGATGCGAATCAGCGTGTAAGTATCGATTCGTATGAGTTGGTTTCCTATATACGGTATGTCCTAGGCTACCATCGTGTTTTCGCATCACCTCCACATCTAGAAAAGGCAGGATTTTATCTTGGTTTTCCAGCTCCATTGTGAACTTAATTTTGCTGTGGAGAGAATTAAGATGGTCCAGGAATTCGTTAAGTTTCTCCGTTCCATGAGGCCAAATGGCGAAGACATCATCGACGTAGCGCCACCATACTTTAGGGACAGCTGAAGCTGTATCAAGTGCCGCTTCCTCAAACTTCTCCATAAAGAAGTTGGCTATTACTGGCGATAACGGACTGCCCATTGCAACTCCCTCCACTTGCTCAAAAAGTTCACCCTGAAACGCAAAGTATCCCGTTTTGAGGCAGTGTTCAAAAAGTTTGCAGATGTCTTCCTCATATATCTCACTGAGCATTGTCATTGAGTCTTCTAGAGGCACATTTGTGAAAAGAGACACGACGTCAAAGCTGACCAAAATATCTCCTTCCTCAGTCTTAACCTGCTTAAGTTTACTGATCAGATCTGTTGAATCCTTAATCCACGATTCGGTTTTTCCAGTTTGCATCTGCAGTAATCTCGAGAGGTGTTGGGACAGTTTGTATGTAGGTGCACCAATAGCGCTGACAATCGGTCTCATTGGGATTCCCTTTTTGTGTATTTTTGGGAGACCGTACAGGGCAGGAGTTCTAGAGGCCTTTACAAAAAGCTTAGACCAATCCTCTTTTCTGATGCTAGATGCTTTGACTAGTTCCCTTGTCTAGAATTCGCCACAAGATGGCGCCACTTCCGTTGGCATTTCGCACTTGGACGGGACCCAGGCTAACATAAATACTGAGCTTTCAGAATTCGCCACAAGATGTCGCCACTTCCGTTGGCATTTCGCACTTGGATGGGCCCAGGCCACAAATAAATAAGCACAAACTCGACAACCAAAATTCACACATCTTCGGATCTACCGGATCTGCCCTGATGATGGACACTGCAACGCTGTCCGAAACGTCGGCTAAAGAAGGAGTTAGCGCAACACGGCATAACACCCCAAAAACAAACAACAAAAATGAACCCGTGTCCTTTCGATTTCCGGTCGACAGCTCTGACCACTGAGCTATGGCGGCTTATCTCTTATCCGCGAAATAATTCAATATATACTAGTGTTTCATTCAATAATTACTGCTTGTTATATTTTTTCACCTGAAACAACCAACTTTATTTTATATGAGAAAGGCATTGTAAGTGCTAACTCTCTCACTAGATGGCGTCGAGACAAATTGTCTACATTTTTTGGTGAAGATACTAGAACTTGTCAAATCTCACCAAAAAATGTAGATATTTTGTCTCGACGCCATCTAGTGAGAGAGTTAGCACTTACAATGCCTTTCTCATATAAAATAAAGTTGGTTATTTCAGGTGAAAAAATATAACAAGCAGTAATTATTGAATGAAACACTAGTATGTATCTTTTATCAGGAGATTTTTCAATGTGGATGAGTGTTTCAGGCTAATAATTATTGCTTGTAAAATAATTGTTACCCTTTGTGCTTTGCATAAAAAATCTTGTCTTAAACATTAGTTTACCAAAAAAAAAAATTATTATTATTTAATAAACTGAGATTTTTTACAATAACAACGCGAAAGCCTACTTGTTTCTCCATACATCTATCAACAACTACTAGAAACTAAAAACAGCTGAGGTAGGTAAGCACCTATTCCTGATGCATGCTTTGCATGAAAATAATTTGCTTTATAAGTTGTTTGAAGACCCCAACACTGATAAAATTGTATTAAAAAACAACATCTCTACAAAGAAGAAAGAAACGAAGAAAAAATCGTTTTGCATATCAGAAACATACCTACTAGAGAAGCACTTCATATATTTTTCATGTCCCATCTTGTAAATTCGAAGTTCGAAGGCAGATTCGAAATTTGAATAATTCTTTAAAAATTCAAAGCCGCAGGTTTTTTCGCTTTCATGCGGCCCTTCCCCTACCGAACAATATTCAGTGTTGCCATCTGTTTAAAATAAAAATAACTTTGCATTATATAGGCACTACATCGGTTGCCACTTTATGCGATTATCAAATTTTGGGGTACGCGTTTTCTATCCTTCGACATGATAAAGTACATTCATACTTGCCTACCTGCTTGATTTTTGTTAAATACAGAAATAAATATAATATATCGGTGATTTAGGAACAAAAACACATAGTTTTGAGATAAACGTAAATAAAGATTGGAATCCTCATGTGCCCTCAACTGTAGCAAAAATTATACCAAAATTTCGTATCTGCACAATATTATTTACCTATTTGCAAAAGTTGCTTGAAATGGATTTAGTCGTGTTTGGTACCAAAACAGAATAGCCAGGTACTTTCATCCCATCACCTCCCCCACTTCCTTTCCATTTGAAACTTACTTCAGACTCGCAAAATACTCTAATTGAGCATTTGGGACTCTTGTGCGGTATTTACATAAAATATTTGTGTAGGCTAGGCCTACCCAAATTTCTAAAATAAATTAAAATCTTTAAATTATTGGTAATTCGGTTACAAACGGGATTTTGGCCGTTGCCTGATAAACTTTTTGTAAATTCATAATGCACTTGCATTTGCCTTAATAAAACATAATGACGAAATGCAAAACTATTACGATTTTTATGAATACGTGTTCCGTCATCGTGATTATCGTATTTTATTAAAAGTTTATCAAGAAACTTATTAAGTCATTCGTTAAGAAGTTGGGATGAGAAGTATGCAGTATATCAAAAATAATTTGAATACTTTTTAGCAATAATTTGTAAACCATTAATTTTTTTGTAACAAATCCCCCTTTATCGGAGTTCGTTGGCGCCCCCTACCCGCGGGATTTTATGAATAGGAAAAGAAAAGATTGTGTTAATAGTTGAACACACCCCGAAGGAGCCAAATTTGAATTGCAAATGGGAAGGTAGGCCTTTACCCTTGGTAGCATCGAGCCCTTTCCTCGATGAAATGTGGCTCCATGTACAAACAGCAACTAGTACCAGAGCTAGAAAGAAAGATTATCTTCAATTTTATTATAATTACTCTAAGAGTGTTAGAATGTTTGCATAGTTGGCTATTTTTATTTTGGAAGATATTCAATCTATTTATATGTACATAATAATAATGATAAATAAAGCGTATTTGCAAAAAGATTTAATGATTTCATTAAGTTAAAAGTTATGGTCCTAAAAAAAGAGTTCATTGGAGCAAGTAGATCACTTTTTACACTTAGGAAGTATGTTCGTAAGAGACTGGAAGGCTGATAAGGACATCGATGTAATGGGAAATGTAGAAAATGCAATTAATGGTTAAATAATGAGAAGTGGACAAGCAAAGCGAGTATAACAGTCCACGACCTAACACAACCACTATGCAGGGACATCGGGGGTCTAGATTATTTTTATACTAAGTGAGTCGTTTAACCTAAAAAATAAAATAGAGTCCTTGTGAGAACCCTGAAGGAGTAACCATCTGCTACTTATACCAGAGTGGGTAAGCGGTGGATAACCTCCAGTCCACGATGGGTTTCTGATTACAAACCTGATGTATGAAAGATACATAGAACTAGCAGAACAAGGAGATTTGGCCAAATTCTGGTAACTGTTCTCTGTAACTTTCTCTCAATGAGAAAAATTAGTACTTTAGCACTAACTAATCTCTTATTTTAACATGACTTCACTTACCTCAAACTTTATTGTCTCTTGTTTTTTGTTTTTCATATGTACTTTTTTCTATGTTTTATGCTTACATTTTGTTGTAAACCGTTATAGGACGGTTGGAAATCATTCTTTGTTATTTCTTTTTTTATTTTTATGTTGACTTTCTGTCTGTTAACATTAATAAATAAAACAAAAACACAATGCTCCTCTTATTTAGTGTCATGTTTAGAGACGGAACAGAATGTATGAGAAGTACTAAGAGATTGAATTAAGAAGTGTGTGGCCTTCATTTTCTTTGCCTATCTCTGTTTCACCGTGAGTTGTGGAGCTTTTAAATATGTTTAACTGTAGCTTAATGATAGAAGCGCCTTTGTTATAATATAATATTATTTCATATAGTACCTACAAGTACAGGTGGTGATGAATTGTTCATTCCAGACAAATGTGCAAAATAAAATTGTAAATCTCAAGAAAAGCCAGTTGGTAAAACAAATTATTTCATTTCACCCCCTTTACGAAACATCGTAACGAGAGCCATTTTAATCAAAAACACTTCTCTAGCTGCCTTTTATTCTAATACTTTTTGCGATACGTGACTCAAATAAACATCCCTTCGCGATAAATAACAAATGCAGTTTGGAAAAAGGGTAGTAAAGATAGCTGTACATCATTTTTCAAAAGAATTTCCCCTTCTTTTAATTTACCTCTAATCTTGTTACCCCGTAAAGAAAAGATGAAATCTTATTATTTGTATCCAAACGTACGTACACAATTTTTTTGGATCACCTTTAAAATAAGGGATGAAATATCTGAAGGCTTCGCGTTTATAGTCTCCACTTAGAAATTTGCATTTACTTTTAAGATTTATGGTGGGGGTATTGTAAATCACCCTCATAGAAAAATGTCAAAAGTTGATTGCTTAAAATAATTTTTATTGCCATGAAAACATTAAAGTTAAGATTACAGATTTTGTACGTTCTATTATACCTACATATTCTTATGTGACACATCACAAGAGTGCCCCTGTCTGTACAGTGTAAGTACGGGGGCACTATGTCGCCACCCGGTTGGGCAGCGTTGTAAGGCGGGTTAAGGTAGGGGCTGTAAAGAAGGTATTTATTAATAATGATCTTAAAGAGGCCTGGATTATATGAAGGAGGAAAACAGATGCGGGTAGCTCTTACACACGAGCCGACTTACACAAAAACGAGTCGAAGAAACGACCAGTTCTCATAAGCCGACATCGTCCGTCGAGTTTCATGCACATGCCCGGTACACTGTGGAACAATGCTGCTAGCTCCTTGGAGCAGGCGTCTATAAAATACCTTTAAAACGTACTCAGCGTGCCTACATTACGTCTGTGTATTATCAAGTATTGTGGGGCTACAGCCCATAGGTGGCTGCCAAATTCGATTGTTGGGCTACTTGCGATTTGTTCAAGGTTAGCAGCTTGTCACTACATACTTTATTATTGTTAAAAGTAATCACATTAAAAATGTGTAGTCCCAGAAATATTACTTGTACGCATAAAATATTACTATTTGATTGCAAATCCGTGTGTCTGTGTAATAAATAAATACAGATTTTTTTTTCTAAAAAGTAGTTTTTTATATTATTTCCATGGTAAAAATAAACTTCGGCAAATAATCAAATACATACTCGCACCCACGAGTATTTTATTGAAATCTATTGTACCTCCGTCAAATTACACGTTGGATAACATATTATTATAAATTACACGTTTGATAACTTAATATTATAAATTACACGTTTGATAACTTATTATTATAAATTACACCTTTGATAACATATTATTATAAATTACACGTTTGTTAACTTATTATTATAAATTACACGTTTGAAAACTTATTGTTATAAGTTTTAGGTTGGTAAGTAAATCTATGCTCGAAAAAATAAAATCATTTATAAAATTGCATTGGTAAAATACTGGAAGAAATTACAATATTTGGGAAAGAATAGCTGCTACCAAACAGTTAATTTCCATGCAAGAAGTTGGATTTCACAATCAGAAAGCATATAAAATTCACTGCTCTTAGGTTAGGCCAACCCATTGCAGTCAATTTAACCGCAGAATCATAGCCATTTCTCTCGTAGTCGCGATATATCCCCGGTGCATTAAATATTCAACTTTATTGCACCAATTCCGGGATGCACCGCCCGAACTTAAAGCTTAGAGACTAGACAATATAATACTGTACAGCTTTCTAGTTTGTCTAAGCAGAAATGCGATACAATGTCATTTGGGATTCAGATATTATATTGGTGCTTTCGAAAACTAATGGTAACTTTCCAGAAATAAATTGAGTTTGGGAAAATGTACCTTTATCGCAAGGCTTTTTAAGCTCACCATCTAATCAATTAATTAATTACTCCAACATACTCGTCTAAATTACAATTAATGCTTTTGTTTTTATTATGAATAAATGTTTTATTTTACATTTTAAAATAACTTTTTTTACAACCTCTGGAAAACCGCTTTTGCACCAGTGACAAGAATTTTTTTTCCCGCTGATAAACCGTTCATTCGCTGCTGGCATTGGAATTTCGCCCTAACTGGATTTTTTTGATATGCGATTTAAAACTGTATGCCATGAAAAAGTGCTTTCTTTTAAACAGAATCGCTTGCACTTGAAACACTTTAGAGTTCATTTTTGGTTTCATTATTATTTACCTAAAAAAGGGTCTGGTGTTCCAACAGGGTCTATGTCATATACGAGGAAGCTTTGTAAGGGGTCTTTTTGACGAAAGGAAAAGGTTAAAATTGAACATGGGTCTCTTAAAGATATCTTGTTGTAGAATGGAGGAAATATAAATGAAAGCAAATCTTTTTTCGACTACGCACCGGGGTCAAATGAATCAATGACGCTAAACCACACGAACGTCGCTTGAACCGTTCAGGTCATGTCTAACTAATAGTCTAGTGTAAGATAAATGTTGTTTAAATTTGATTGAAATTATTGGCAACTTTCATCTTCCCTTCTCATTCCACTCTCCCAGTTACTTCAGCCTCATAACCTGGATGCACTTGACTAAACAAAGCTAATGAAGTTCTGTGTACCAAATTGTAACAAGAGACTTCCAGAGTTGTTATTTGTGAAACATGGAAAAAAACTATGTCATGGAATAAAACTACATATTATATTATCTTTATTATTATTATGTATGTTTTAATACACAAGACTGTAAAAATAATCAAGACACGTTCTAAGTAACAGTCATAAGGGCCTACATAAATAAATAAAATTCCCAAATTTCGGTGCGTTAAGACTACACATAAAAAATATAAAAGCTGTATCCATCCAGGGAAAAATTTCGACTGGGAAAGAAAATGAGTAGCAACAGAGAGTGAAGCTTTAATTTTAGCTATAGATGACATCTTCTTTCTTCGTCCATCCGCTGTACGTGTAAAAATGTTTAAAAGGTCTTTCGCATTATTTTTCCAATTCTCTCTTAATCGTCACGATATTCTTTAAAAAGCAATCGCACTAAAACAGGGTCCCATTTAGCGATCATTACTAATTCCCTGAGGGATGCCTCCATTAAACCCGGGAAAGAGACAATAAAACTTCACGTGTGGCTTTTGAAAAAAACTCCAGGGCATTTAAATAAAACATCGGGCGGCTTTATACAGTACTGGGACACTGTGGGGCTCATGCGTCACTATAAACATGCATTTTTAAACACCAGACCTCTGAGAAACTCTACGTTAAGAGAAATAATACAGATCTTGGTTTGTACGGGGTAGGCAAAGTAACTTTGTAGGTACTTTGAATCCATTCCAGATGGGGCATAGACACTAGATACGTTATGCTGATTTGGATTTAAATAATATGTCAATTATGCATACATCCCTGCACTGTTCATTTCTCATATGTATGAGGGATTTGTTGAGATGTAAGTCTGTGGTAAAGTTTAGTGGTAAGAGGTTAGATTATTGATCTGGAAGTCACTGCCATCAAAACCCAGCAAGTACGCAAAATTTTTGGCAGAAGAGTGCTTCTTTTCAAACATCCATTATTGGGGAAGCTATAGTGATACAGCCACTGGATCATGGTGGATAATAATTCATCCTATAACCATTTAGTTTATTTCCGCGATTGGATATTGATCTCCGGGATCTTCTACTTACCAAATGATCATTGACTAAATACATCCATGCAAATGATGCTATAATCCTCAAATGTTCAAAAACTTAGAGTCTTAAGATATCTACTGAGCTATTGAATCAACCCATACAGCCGCCGTGTTAAACCAAAATTTATGTTTTTTATCATCAATAAATCTATTACAATCTATGCTATGAGTGTTTTTAATAAACCTAATTTTAAAGAAACGAAGAAATTTTTTTGTATTTTGATATGCCCACAAAGAAAATATTTCTGAAATATTTTTAAAAAACCTCGATCCGGTTCTGTTTACTACCCCATTCAGCAAAGTTTCAATTGATCTATTTCCCTGTTTATTTATTACCACGTAAACCATATTGCATGCATTTGCATCCCCTTTGACAAGAGGCCATACATCAATATGATAACCTGATCTGGCAGGAGACAAATGTTTTGGTTTCATGACATTTCAGTGATAAAATGGCTACGGAGACCCATCGCCTATCGCCCCCAGCGAATAAATAACCAGCGCGGGAAGAACGATACACCCTTTATCGCTCGATTCATCTTCGGTTTTTCCACGTCTCGATCTCGGAAACCACTAGTGATTCATTTTTCTCGCGAGGAAAGAGATATGTCAAATAATATTGCTGAAATATCAGAATATCATGAAAAGATGGTTGTTATCAGAGTATTGCGACTGTGGAATCGTATAGCCTTATTTTCTTTTTTGGCTTACCCTAATGAAGGATACAGCTAGGTTATCCAAATCCTTATCTTAGAGGAGTTGAAGACATGGAGTGTAGCTCGTCTTTAACACCACAGAAAAACAAAATATATGGTGGCTTCCAACACGCATTTGGCTAAAATTTTAAAGAAGTTAAAAAAAAGTTATGATTTTTGCAAAAATTAGTATTTCATTATTTGTAATTTGATTCGTCCTTTGTGTAACGCAAACAAGGAAAAGATTACAAGGATTATTTTGAGGAAGTAATATTTGAAAGGATTTTGCATATATTAGTAAATAATAAAGATGTTTGTTTAATTGACTTGCCAACAAGGAGAAAAATGAGTACAAATTTTAGTACATTCATAAATATCGGAACACGTGTTCGTGCACCTACGTTTGTCCTGATAGTACGCAATGACGAAATGCAAAAATATTTATATTTTGATGAACACGTGTTCTGACATCGCTATAAAACATTCGTGTTTACTGATATACTGAGTTTATTAGGAAACCTGTCAATTCATTCGTTAAAGGCGTTCAGTCCCGTTTTTAACCCGAATACGAATAATTTTCAGAGATTTATCTTTTTTCTTATAGTTTATTTCCCGGAAAATCAACCAGGAGATCATAATATACCCGGGTAAGATGTGACATCCTTATCTACACCCGACACTTGGGAAGACTAACGCGGCGGTCGCTGAATGATTGATGCCGGGTAATTCTATGATTGCTTTACCTCCTCAGACATCATGCGCTCCCGATATATAGCCTGATGCGCCTCTTTTGGCTCGTAAAGAAACAATGGCCCCCTTGTCTCATAAAATATTAACTAAGGTCGTATATCTCCCGGAATCCGAAGGAAAACCTTTATGACCGAGTTTATTCTAATAGAAATATGAAGAAAAAAATATTATGTTTGTGTTTTAAAAACTGTTTAAAAAAATATGAAAACAGTGGGGAGTGCGTGAATCTTCGTGGGGTCTTTCTATTATTTCTACAAAATTTCTTGTACATTCTTTTATGGACACCCTCACACCTTTTAGTTTTTGACTGAAATGGCTTTAGCCGTGTTCAGTTACCAGATCTGAATAGTCATAAACATCTCCTCCTTTATATGCATGTCCTTCTTACACAGTTCAGCCTAAATATACACTAATTGAGGATACCATAGTCATTCTGGCTCCAGAGAGACGGTGAGGAGCAGGTAAGATTCTTCAAAAAAAAGAGTCTACAGAGGAATACAGTGACAGAATATTGATGTCAGTTATTTTCAGAAATTCGAATATAACATGCCGCACATCTCACTGGGGAATTCCTGTTAGCAGCTTTACACTTATATTTAATCAATTAAGTGAAGTATATAATACGTACATATATAATATTTATATCGAATATGGGGTTTCTACGCTGATTTATGACAAAGTCCCAAGGTTTACATTTGAAAGGTCCCCGTTAAACTCTGATTGTATATGCATTTCAACTTTATACCACCAAACTTTAACCAGCTGACAAGCTTAACAACATGATAATGCTGATCACACTTTGTACAAAGGCTGAAATGGACTAAGAATCGGCATGTAACGGGATCCTTTCAACTGTCAAAAAAAACAAAATGGCGCTGAATAGCAGTTTTATGACTTTGTCACACGTGAATTTTCGCGAAATAACTTAGATTGCGGCCTTAGATTCATAAAAATTCTGCTTCATCCATTTCTGTGAAGCCCGCAATAAGTTTGAGTGCATTCAAAATCAAACGGTTTTTATTGAAAGCGTGTCTTGAAAAATCGCCAAGTAACATTCAGCCATATATCCCCGGCCCTATCTGCCGCGGAATATATTTTTCTGTCCAAGTAAAAGCAGAGACATATGGAGCCGCCATCAGAATTAACATATTCTCAATTTTAGGAACGAAAACGAAATGGAAATCATTCGATTGAAAGTCGTGTCGTGAAAGTAAAGATGAAATTTCGGCCCGCTGATGTCAAACCCATTCCGTCAATGTACATTCCATGCCGTTCACATATGTAAAAACTGATAAGGTTTACACAAAAACATTTTAATCTTCTTTACTCAGGTTATTTGTGCCATGAAACACAAAATATATCTTTATCGGTATACCTAATCTGCCCTTTCATAGATGGCTCTAATTTAATTAACTTATGAAATAAACACTTTATTGCAAGTTACGCTTTAAAATATTTAGATGAATTATTTGTTCGCGCCCGTACATTCGCAATATGAGTGTAAATAAATAGTTTTGTCCGTACACAAACATAATTTTTTCAAGAAATGCATGTCAGCGATTCAATTCAATATTGTATTTGAATACCTTTCTTGAAAGAACTTAGTTTTTAAGATTAAACGCGACGTTCTTTATAATATACGTGGTTCATAGATAGCGTTAATTGAATTATTTTTTAAAACACTCTTTTTGCTAGTTATGCTTAACAATATTAACATGAATTATTTGTTTGCGCCCGTACATACGCAATATGAATATAACTAAATAGTTTTGTTCGCATAAAAACTCAACTCTTTCAAGAGAGGCATACAAATCCGTATTGGATTATCCGTATTATATATTTGTATGCCTTTCTTGAAAGAATTGAGTTTTTAAACGAACAAAACTATTTATTCATAATAATATTGCGTACGTACAGGCGCAAAAAAATAATTTCAATAAATATTTTAAAGCATAACTTTTAAAAATTGTTTTTACCTAAATTAATTAAATTAGCGCCACAACGAAAATACATATTATTAATACTTTTGTTTTAAGTATACTCTTAAGAGTAAAAGGTACGTAATTATTTTATTAAAATGCACTTTTTGCAAATTATGCTTAAGTTAGTTATTCAAAATAACGTTTTTTTCGTCATAATCTTTGAGGATGCTGTGTAATGGGTATTTTTCAGGAAAGGAAGGAATTAACCATCCCGCAGCCAAGTGGGGGAGTAGGTAGTACCCAACATGACTAATCTCCTTATATTAGCTTAAATACTTGACATATTATTTTAGTATTTACGTATTTCTTCGCAAATACATAAGTTACCATTAATAAATAATTGGGATTTCTATAGTTTAAAAGCCCTTAAAACAGAAAAATGCATGGGATCGTCGGAAGATCCACTTGGTTACATGCGGTTTGTTTGGTATCTTGGCCTGTCAAGAGTTAACCAGACTCATTTTGTAGCAAAAAGGAATTACAGTGACCGGTAAATTATTTCACAGACGAGCTGGTGAGCCAAGAACGAACCATTTTCATGTGACAAAATAATGTCAAGCCAATGTGTACCAATTTTGGCGTGTTTCCCAACTGTGCAGAGCATCAAGGATCATCATGAGGAAAACATATGGGACCCTAGTTTCTCAGAGCATCTTCCATTGAAATATAAAATATAGCTTTTAATGGTATACAACATCGGTAATATAACTTAAAAATTGATATTAAAGCTTTTTTTAAATCTTATTTATTTTAGTAGTTTAAGAAGCTTTATTTATGGCCGACCTAATTCGTGTATATTTCTGTTTTTATTATTCAATTGCTAGCTATCCTAACGTATATCCTTTGTTTTGTTGTTTGCCATATTCTAAGCTCTAATCCATATTCGCATATTTTATCACATCTTATAACGTATATTTTAGTCTACTCAATTAAGATCCTTTATTTCGTATATTTTAATTGATTTTTTAATTTTTTAAACAATACACGAATATTTCAATGCTCGAAAGCTCAAAACAAAAATAAAGTCGCGAGTAGAAAATAACCGATATGGCTTAGAAATCCAATACGGATAAAGCTGCGCAAATTTGATTTCGCTAGAGCTTACTGTGTGAGATTTTTTTCCAGTAAACAGATCGTCCGCATTAGAAAAAATGTTGACTTCTTATTACACATCTTCATAAATTGCACACAGTTTATCTACGACCGTGTGATTCCTAACTTGTGTTTTATGCGTAACTTGTCATTTTTTTCTGCATTACTTGCAACACTGAATCAAAGATTTTTTATGGCGCATGGACAAGACTCGAGAAAAAGTACAATAATCGCCGCTAGATGTCAGCAATCACTCAGCGGTTGAATTATTGTCCAGAAGAAAAACTTGGCCGGATTCTTCATCAGACCTGGTCCATAAATTGACTCATGCTGAAGACACGGAGATGCTGTAAGATGGGGGAAGTAGTGTGGAACGGCAAGATTGATTGTGGTAAGTTATAACTCGAAGAGGCAGTATCGAATTCAAGTAAAACACTGCAAGCTGCAATCGCAGAATAATTATATTATTAATGCCCTTCCTTACATACTACTGGATTGGGTCAGCTTAGATTGGGTTGTTTAACAGATTTTTAACAATTCATCAAATTTCAAAGTCTATTTTCATGTTCTGTAAAAGTTCTATTCAAGTTCGGTTATTATTTCAAATTCTGCGAAAAAAACCGTGATTAGACTTACAAAGTTCAATTTAAAATTATTCTTAAACTGTCCGTTCATAGATGGCACTAATTTAATTATTTTGACTTAGTCTTGGCATGTTAAACTTGAAAAACATTAAAGTGTTCATTATTATGTAATTAGCAAAAACATTCGTAGAACTTTTTAACGTTAATATGTACCGTACAACTGTTTGGAACCAGTGGGACTATGGCATCCCCAATTGGGGAATTGTGAGGCTAAAGGGATTTGGGAGAGGAAAGAGATGGGGAAGAATAAGATTGAGAAGTATTGGCAACATTATAAAAACTATTTATACAAAAGAGAATATCTCTCCGGACCCTGGCGGGCACGGATATGATTTTTATATAAATCTACAATTTTATTCCGAGACTGATGAAAATTTGCACACAAATTGTTCAAACACTGTCCATATAAGATTTCTAAAAACCACCCACATCCCCTTTCCCACCTCTTCTGAATGAAAGGAAGAAATAAAAAAATGAAACCATTTTGCACACTTTACGCTCAAAATAAAAGGAAAATTACTGCCTACATCTAATTTTAAAAAAATCTGTCTTTAGCTCAGGCAATGCCGGGGACTTCTATTAAAACAATGTTTCTTGTTTTCTGTTTATTCTCTGCGCCAGTTAAATTAAAATGTAATATTTTACTTTGTATCGTATATTGAGCGCAATTCAGTATTACTGGCAGCCACTATAACAGTATGTATCCACCTGTCGTATGTTCCGCGACAATATAAATGGAGAATGGGGCTATCCCGTCAACGGATAGATTTATGCCCCATGACTTTTCAATATTCCACAAGCAAGCGGATCTCATATCCAGTCCGCTGGCGATAGGGGAAGTACCCGTAGCTTACTTTGTAATACGGTTTATTGTATTACTTTGCTAAATGTAGTATTGCATAAAATTATACATTCAAGATTTGACTGCCCTGACGTTAAAAAAAATGTCTTTACGTGTACCTCCGAAACATACTAGATGGATTATATTATTTCACAACAATAACTTCAAGTTCAATTCTGTTATGTAGAGAATACGTAGAATTGGCAATGAATTAATAGATATCGCTTATATTTTCGTTTTAAATTTTAAGACTTTCAAAGCCAAATTAATATAATAATAATTTGTAATTGTATGCCGAATAGGGGATAAATAAATAAATCATAGCATAAAAACCTAAATATAAAAAATAATCTTCTTATTCTCGTATTAGGGGAATAGGTTGAGTCAAAGATATTAGAAGAACGAGATATGCTATGTTGGCCGCCGGACCGTAGCCGGAGTACTACCTAATTAGGGTACTTTGAACGGTATCGGGACGTGTACGCACAGAAATCTGTTCTATGTATTAGTGCGGATACCTTAGCGATGCCTTAGCGTAAGCGAAGGTGTGCAGTAGTATTGGTGAACAAAACCGGCGACACTCGGCAAAACAATTCCACTCAGTACGAACTGCGCATAGCACATCTCGTTCTTCTAATATCTTTGGGTTGAGTGGCAAGATTCTCGATTCTTGACGAAGTCATTCCACTCGAACAACGAGTGGTTCGATGAGACTCGAGAATAATACCGTCGACCAATTTATGTACTTTCGACGGCGATTGCGAGCGGCCTGGATTGGAGAATCGATACCCAGAACGCTGCATATACATCAACATATCAGTGGTCGAGAGTGTCGAGACAACTTCGGGATTTCTAAATTTCCCACCGAATTTTTAACACTAGAAACACATTAGCCGTCATTTGGACGGCTGCCCGATGCAATGTGACGATATTTTGTTTAAAGTTCATTTCGTTTTGTTTTTTTTTTACTTTTTAAATTCTTGATTTAACGACTATGCTGAAAAGCAGGTACGTATATTATTTACTTTTTGAAATATAATTATTATGTTTACCTACAAACACCTGTACCGTCAATGTGACGGTTAGGGCAATTATTCTGAGTTTGTTTAAGGAACATTTTTCCTCCAAGTTTACAACATACCCATTCCATCTACACGTATGTTTGCTCCTGAATAACTGGCAGAAAAAGACCAAAAAAATTAAATCTCAAAAAGACGACAGTGCCAAAATATTAAAAATTTTAAAAAAACTGAACAAATGACATGTGCCATAATTGCAAAAAACCCGTTTTCGAAAAGTGCATCGGATATTATTATGTTTGTACCAAATGTGTACATAATTAAATAAAGTAAGCAATTTAATCCATTATCGTTATATTTTTTTATATTATACCAAAAATTACATAATTTTGCTATAATTACTAACTAATTTTTCTTACTACTATCTTCATATTATTAAAAATATTAACTAAGCTTTTAAATTACCAACGATTGGTTGAACGTGGAACACAAATTTGTCGTATGAAAATTTAAAATTTCGGCCTTAATAACGCCCGTTTAAAGATATTTTATTTTTTATTATTTCATTATATTTTCATGTCATGAAAACTGAATTCATGAATGACCCATTATTTTAATTTAAAATACAAGTAAATATTGTAAGTAAGTAAGTATTGTTACCAAAATTTATTTTTTGTGTTCTCGTTTTATCTAGATCACTTGAATTCTTAATTGCGATGCTGATTTAATTTTTATTTTTTTTATATGTTAATGCAAGTACTTACATACTGCCCGCTAGCCCCGTATGCACGGACTTATGATCTTGTATGATCTAGAGTCGTTTAAAATAAATGTAGCTTACTAGGTAATTTTACAATGGCTCCCAAATTGCTGGCTGCGTAAAAAAAATTGCATATCACAAATCTTGTAAACAAAAGTTCGGACTTCTTTTCAAAATGTAATACTAATCATAATAATCACTTTTACAAATATGTAACATTTTACAATGTGTCGCTACACCTCAAGCGTTTCTTTAAAGAACACGTATTCAGATCATGCGTTAAAAAGTCCCACAATTGACTGCGCTGTATAAACCATTGCCTTAGATTAGCGAACTTTACTTTTCTTCGCAGGGTCTGACTATTTTAATGTGTGCTAATGACCAATACAGCACAGACTAATGTTGTAGATTATTCAAAGCATTCTCCATCCCTCACGGTGCCAAAAATATATGACGTGGTTTGTCGAAATGATACCCAGATTTAATGTTAGGGCAAGTCTATCTCTTCTGACGTCAGTGGCAAAACACATTTTTGTCGTAGTAAAATAGAATTACCTAGGAATTCTCGCGTTTGCTTCCTGCTCCGTCGAGCCTAATTTTTTAGATCTAGTTCTTTAACAAAAAAAGTTTGTCGAGCCCTGCTTTATAGTAAAGTCAGAATCTCCTGCTCCAGTCTCCAAGTCTCGGTTACCAGCGGAAGTCGGACTTAATAGAGACAAGTAAATCGCTGGTAATATTGAAAGTAAATTGTCGTGATGTGGAAACATGAGCATTATTGACTTGGTAAAATGGGGAGGTCAGGGGACTGCTCACGGTACTAACTCAGCCCACGGGCGGGACCATAACAAAATAATTAATTAATTAATTTTCTATTAACATTTTTTTCATGTCTTTAGCATTTGCCCTTGAAGAGTGTTCTAGGCCATCATCATTTCAAATTATGGGGAGAGTGAAGGCGAATTAATAAATTAATTTTATTGAATGTGCAAATTAACAATTACATGAATTTTGGAGTCGAGTTCAGACTTAGATTAGATGTAGAACGGAGGGCAGGCTCTTGTAAATAATTTTTCATAGTGGAAAGGTTTATTGTCATCAAAGAGGTTGGTATATGACCTCGAGATTTACAGAACTTCATAATCTGTAAATCGGTGTTCAGTTGTTGCTGTGAAGTTGTTGATTGAAACTTTCGAATTTACTGACGATAAATTTATTGCGAGAACATTTTTTACAGAGGATTCACACGGAACTCGCGGTGTAACGACGGTGGGGAGATTAGATGTAGAACGCTAGATACAGAATGAATATTGCTAGTCTCGGTTATCCGCTACTGGTCTAGCAGTTATACCAGTGGTATAATTTTTTTTTATTTTTTTTTTTTTTTATTTTTTTTTTTATTTTTTTTTTTTTTATTTTTTTTTTATAGTAATACCGCACAAGAGTCCCAACTGCTCCCGTCTGGAGCCAGTGAGACTATGGCATCCCCAATTGGGGTATGTTGTGAGGCTGAGGGTATTGGGGAGGGGAGGGAGATGGGGAAGAGGAAGGTGGGGAAGTACCTGGCTATTCAGATCTGGTCACCAAACACGGCTAAAGCCATTTCAAGCAACGTTTCAATTCTGAATGGTGGTCTTACACCAGGGCGATACTGAGAGTATCTTCCACTCTGGAACGTGCCGCAAATGTACTATATATTATTTTTAATTAATTAATTGTGAAATAACACAAATTAATCAAATAAAATTTATTTGCGCACGCCGGGTTCGAACCCGCGACCTTCGGATCTGTAGTCAAAAGCGTATACCACTAGACCACGCCAATTTAAAGCAATTCTTCCACAGAGGCAACAAAACATTATATGATTTAAAGTTTCAACAAAGACCACAGAAATTACAATCTGGGGAACGAGTGAATTTCAGAAAGACGATAGGGAACGAAGCAATGTACATTATTCCTATTCGAATAAGAGAGGAAAACATCTTTTTGTAGAAAATAAGATTTAATAGGATAGCTCTTTGTATCATACCAAATTTTCTAATCAATAATAGAAGAAACAAGTACATGCGGTTTCCAATTTGACAAACTGGTTCCGGAAACAAAAAAATGATAATATGCGTTTATACTATTATCCGTTTTTTACGAATTTTAATGTTACGATTGATCAAAGCCAGCGTGATTATGGCATCCCCATTCGGGGAATGTTGTGAAGCTGAAAGTAGTCTAAAGGAAAGAAGATGAAGAAAAGAAGATTGAGAAGTACCTGACTACTCAGATCTTCTTCGTTTCTATTCTAAACTGTGGTATTTCACCAGAGTATCTAGAATGGTCGATAGATAAAGCATTTTTTCGATAATGATAATATTCTCAACTGTAGATCGCTAACATACAAAAAACAGATAACGTCGAATAAATCAAGAACTTTTAATCATTGTGAACCGTTGTATGTTCGGTTGCAATTTGCAGTCATGCTTGGGATGAACGATGACAAGTTACCAACATTATTGATAAAATTTTATCGATCGACCGTGCTATATACCCTGGGCAGTGCTGAAATAATCTACTACTTTTAGATCAACTTCAATGATAATAAAACTGGCGGATCAAAACATCAATTTTATTTTGTTTCGCAGTAAAAATAGATATTTGCAACAGCAATATTTTAAAACAAGTTTCTATCGTGTAATACCCAACATTACGTACGCCCGAGTATTACAATAACTACGGCGAGGGTTCTACCTCTGAATATAATAATAATATATAAGTACTATTAATATTAGGAAGGCACAATCATCTACTAAAAAGCAAAGGGCATAATATATTATAGAATATAGTGTACACGTATAGTACCTACCCACCGGGATTACTGAATTCCTTTGATTCGTGCCGCATTCGATAACCATAGAAATGAATAATGCTATCTCTGATATATTGGGAATATTTTAACCGGAGCACTCACGAGCCGCTGTTTCGCGATTGTAAGAAAGGTTAAGGAGACAGGGTTGCCAAAAATGGTAAAAAAATTAGGTGAGTATCGTAAAAAAATCCCAACCACGAAGGCCATAATATGAGACCAGTTAAAATTTTGATTTGCGATAAATTGCAAAATTTATGTTCATGATTTGAGCTAAAATGCTTTGTGACCCGTGCAGTCAGGACACTTTTCCTGTGCACAATTCTTTGGCATGATCACTGCCCTTCTCCAATCTAAAGGCGTGTAACCTTCCTTTAAACATTGGTTAAAAAGATTGCACAACCATGTGAGAATTATAAGGCTACCTCCTTTAAAATATTCAGCAGCAATATTGTCGAAACCGACAGCCTTACCATTCTTCATACACTTAATTGATCTTTCTATCTCTTCCATGCTAATTTCGGTAACATTCAGTCCATCATCATTCATATCTGATTCGCCGCTAGAATCACTGTCACTCACTTCGCTTTCAAAGACTTCCTCGAAATACTTCATCCATCTCTCTTTTATTTTTTCCTCATTCGTCAACATTTTTCCATCTTTCGATTTTATTACTTTCATGCTTCCGGTTTCAGGGCCACACCGGGACCTTTTGACTTCCTTCCAAAACAACTTAATGTTTTCTTGGAAATGGTTTGTCATTTTCATTCCTTCTTCCTCATCCAGGCGTTTCTTTAGTTCTTTCACTCCATCTCTTACTTTTTTCTTACATTCCTTATATACTTCTTTCGCTCGATCTTTCTCTTCGCTGGAAGCACTGCCAGCCGCAATCAGACATAACGATGCTTTCTTCTTCTCTGAGACCAGTGCTTTAATCTCATCATCCCACCATGCATCACCTTTCTTCCTACCTTGCGTACTTATTCCACAAACCTCTCTAGCAGATTCACAAAGACTCACTTTTATGTGGTTCCATGTTTCGTCTATGCTTAGACCGGCCATTTTCTTCTCATTCAATCTCATCTCTGCACAATTCACATACTTACTTCTCTCATTATCGTTTTGTAGTTTTTCTATTTTGATTCTTGTTGGAGTTAGTACCGTTTTCACTTTAGAGCGCCAACCGCAAAAGAGGTTTACTCTCGACACCACCAAAAAGTGGTCAGTTTCAACCTCTGCCCCTCTGAAAACTCTCGTGTCCTCGGTAACGGCTCTCAACCTAGAGTCAATTACTACAAAATCGATAATTGACCTCTCATTTCCTCTTTCCCACGTATATTGGTGGATACCTTTATGATCGAAAAAAGTATTGGACACCAACAGGTTCCACTCTAAACATACTTCAAGTATTCTGTTCCCGTTGTCATTCGTTCTTTTATCCCCAAACATACCTAAGGCCGATTCAAATCCGTCACGTCTAATTCCTACCCACCCATTCAAAACGCCTGCCATTATAATCCTTTCATTAATATTTTTCAGTCTCATCACATCATTCACACCAGTCCAAAAATCATCTTTCTCTTCGTCACTCTCAGAATTGACAGGGGTATAACAAACAACAAGAAACACCCTTGTCAAACCAATTTTGAACCTAATCCCCATTATTCTCGGACATACACATTCATACTGCAACATACATTCAATCATTCTGGGAGACAGTAGTGCTGCAACACCCTGGCACGCCCTCTCCGTATCTGGTCTCCCAGACCAAATGACGAGCCTATCATTATGCTGCATTACACTCTGTATGTCCAAACATTTGCTAACCATTGTGTCACACAATTCATTCATCTTTCTTTCCATACCTCCTCTAATATTCCACGTACCAATTCGACATTGTTCGAGTTCCTTCCTCCTCTTTGCGCCACCGAAGGGTTGGCGATGTAATGGATAGCGAGCCTCATCGAAACCTGTGTCGGCCATTCCCTTCTACGAACTACTTATCTAGTCTAACATACTGATACGTAGTTATAAATCACTAACATATAAATTAGTTTTATTTTTTAACTTAATCTTAACGCCATCAAAACTGTTCCAGATGTCCAAATGAAAAAACTTAATTCTAAAATAAAAAGTATCGTATCACTATAACAATAAACTAATCACTGCATAATTGTTTGTAATAGTTCATATTGGCAGAAGACAAAAGACGCGGCTTCATTTCGATTTCGTCCTTCCTAGGGCGTAGGGGCACGGGGGCGGTGCAGCGGGGGTGTAGAAATTGCCAGATGATTGTCTTGTACGGGTCATCTTGTAAGGGCGATGGTCGTAAGCGATTCAGTGACAGAACCACGGACAGGTCATATGGCCGACAGACGTCTAGAACGGCGCCGGTGAAGGTAACGGTGAGCATGGTGGCGGCAGCGGGGGTTGAAATATCGGTATGCGACGGCCGATGAGGTCTCCACATCTGGTAAAAATTATCAAATGCCAAACTCGGGCTCACTGACACTGCATTTTTTGCGGCACCGGGGGTTGACGTATCGGTACGGGGTGGCGAGAGACACGGGTAGGTTGCTGTGACCGCAGATGAGATGTCCACATCTGGTAAAAATTCCGGACTCGGGCTCACTAACACGGGTAGGTTTCTGCATTTACACTATCCCTTGGGATAAACAATCTTGCGAATTATTCTTAAAACTCGTCATCTTCCACACCTGTCACCGTAAAATTATTATTACTGCACTAACGTAACTGACAGACAATAAGGCACATTTACGTATACTTTTAACGGCGGAATATATTAAATATCCCTATAAATTAGGGAAGGATAGCGAGACCGACGAAGAAACACGTCAGGCTGTCCCGAGCGCCCGACCTAATCGACCGAAAAAAAAAAAAAAAAAAAAAAAGAAAGAGAGCTATCATAATAAATAAATCCTCTCTACTACCTATGAACAAATTTTTTATACAATTTCTATCAAATTTGATACTCGGTACATTCCCCTAATTTAAAATATTATACCAGGTGTTAAATAATATCAATAACAACATGGCATTTATGTAGCGCAGTTTAGTCTCATTTCACTTCAAGTGCGCGTTAGTATAACAAACTTAAAAACAGTAATTTAGTATTTTTTTTTTTTTTGGTTTTAGGCATTTCACCCTGAAAAGAGTGCTTTGTGCCGGTAACAGTTAAAGTGGATAAAAAAATTCGGTTAATCTATTGGGAGAATAATAAAACAAATTAAGCATTGGACTCATTTAGATCGCTAAAACAAATTAAATGTTGAATTCATTCAGGTTAATAAACTTACATAAAGCTGTATGAACACGAGAATTGTTAAGAGATAAAAGGTATGAAATATTAAGGGGGGACTGATGTGTGATTTTAATAAGACGGCGGTATATGTTCTTGAAAGATGAATGATTTTTACAGTTAAAGAAAACGTGGTCGAGGGTTTCCTCTTCCACACCGCACTGGCAGACCGGATCATCCAAAACTCTAATTCTAGCCAAGTGGGATGCAATTAAACAGTGACCAATTCTCATTCTCGAAATACATGAAATGAATCGCTTTGACAGTTTTTTACCGTGAAACCATGGCTTAGCAGGGATATGGTTTTGAATTCCAGCATAGAAAGATCCAGTTCTTATTTTGGAGCCTGCCCAATTTTCTTCCCAGGCACGAGTCATGTTGGATTTAAGAATCGGGAAGACATCGGAGATAGGGATTCTAAAATTTAGTGGGATAGTTCCGGAATCTGAACCAGATTTGGCGAGAGAATCGGCCATCTCATTACCCTCTATACCCAAATGGGCAGGGACCCAGGCCAATATCGTCTCAAACCCAGATTCACTTAGAGAATTGAGAAGATTTTTTATTTTACATATAATATTGTCTTCCGGATAACATAGAATATTTGACATAATTTTAGTTAGAGCACTTAGCGAATCAGTACATAGTAAGGCTCGATGAATGTTGAGAACCTGGATTTGATTTAGCGCTTGTTCAATTGCAAAGCATTCAGCTGTAAATATGGAAACTTCTTTCGGTAATTTATAAGTGAGATTGATGTTGAATTCTGGACTATATATCGATGCTCCACATCTTTTATTTTCAAATTTGGAACCATCAGTGTAAAGGATGGAAAATCCAGGGAATTTTGAAGCCACAATGCTTTTAAAACAGTCATCCACATTATGAAATTTATTTGGGGAAGATAAAATATTCTTCCGAAAGTCTGATGTTATTGTGTTCGGCATAAAAGTGATTGCCTTAAATGGAATATTGTATATAGGAAGATTGGGAACTTCTTGAAGATATTGGAGGGAAGATGACAGAGAATTATAGAGATGAAAACTTTTAATTAGGAGAGGAAAACATTTTTTTTCACTCAATCTTTTGTTAGACTTCATATTAACACTTAGCAGATTAAGACTTTGTTTAATAGGATGATGTGATAACGATAAAGCCTTGAAAATATATTTATTGGCAAGGAATTGCCTTCTGAAATATAATGGAGGCTCCCCACATTCCACCTGAAGCGCATTAATTGGAGAAGACTTCATAGCTCCAATAATCATTCTGAGGGCTTTTGATTGAATTCTTTCCATTTTCTTATCTAAATATTTAGGGAGGGGGTCAAAAAGGAATGTGCCATAATCCAAGTGGCTCCGAACTAGGGAATTATACATTAATTTAAGAGTGGTAGGATGAGATCCCCACCATACTCTGGAAACTGCTCGCATCATATTAAGTCCCTTTTCACACTTTGTAGAAATTATCTGAATGTGTGGAAGCCAGGAAAGTTTATGGTTCAAAAGAAGACCAAGGAATTTGATTTGAGTAGCGGTTTGTAGAGGCACATTATCAAAAGAGATTGAGAAATGGGGAATTTTTCTTTTGCGCGTGAAAGCTACGACCCTTGTTTTAGATGCCGCCAGATTCATCCCATTTATTGACAACCAGCTTTTAATATATTGTAAAGCCAAATTCATTTCCTTAGCTGCAAGAATAATATTTTTATGTAACAAATATATAAGGATATCATCCGCAAAGTAAAGTCGCTTGATAGAAAAAGGAATTACTGAGTCTAGGTCGCTTATATAAATATTAAACAACAGAGGACTGATAACAGAACCCTGGGGTAAACCTCTCCATAGTTTGCGCCTTAAGCATTTAGAGGAAGACTCAATAATAATGGACCTATCTGTGAGCAAATTAATAATAAATTGGACTAGTTTCGGGGGGATTTGTTTTTTAATTAGCTTTTCTTTCAAGACATTCAGTAAAACATCATCGTAAGCTGATGAAAGGTCAAGGAATGTGGCCAATGTATAAGAATTTAGGGATTGAGAAACTCGGATATCAGTTGTGAACAAACTTAAATTATCCATTGTAGATTTCTTTTTCCGAAAACCATACTGATTTGGTGAGATAATATCTTGACTTTCAACAAACCACTCTAGTCTGTTTTTTATCAAACGCTCCGCTACTTTCATCAAACACGATGAAAGAGCAATAGGCCGATAAGACGAAATTTCAGATGGATTTTTTCCAGGTTTTAAAATGGGAATGATTTTTTGAGTTTTCCAAACATCCGGAATTAGTCCTGTTTCAAACATATTATTAATAAGAGATAAGAAATATTCAACCGCCATATCAGAAAATGATTTAATGAAACTATAAAATATTCCATCGGGACCCGGAGCAGAGTCAGAAAGGGCTCTTATCACTCGTTTCATCTCATCAATGGAGAAAGGAGCATCTAGCCAGTTAGAGTGAGATGGATACGGCTTAATAGAAGGCATTTCTTCACATCCGGCAACTGATGGGGGGGCTATTTTATCCGCAAATCCTATAAGAATTTCTTCTGATATATGTTTGATTCTTGGCGGAGAATACGATGATCCAAATTTTTTTAAGCTAGACCAAACTGAAGACTGGGGAGTTTCCGGAGACAGGTTCTCACAGAACTTCCGCCATCCAGCGCGCTTCTTATTTTTCAAAATTCGTTTGGTTTCTGCCTGGGCTTTTTTAACTGATAAAAAATTTTCTAGTGACATACACTTACGAAAAGAGGAAATTGCTATTTTTCGAGAGTTGACGGAGCGAGTGCATTCCTCGTCCCACCACGGAGTAGAGTGTTTTATTTTAATGTTCGCCTTGCGTTTCGGGATGGATTTTTCTGCTGCATTTATAACCATAGAAGGAAACGTCTCACATTGCATTCTGATGTCTCCCGGGGACGATTTTGTTAAATTAATAAGGTTATCTAGTTCAGAAGAGAAAGTGCTCCAATTCGCATCTTTCGTTCTAAATTTGAGATTATTTTTAACTGGGGGGGAATAAGTGTTAAATTGATGGTGAAAACGGATTATAATTGGGAAATGATCACTAGAGAGGGGATCGTTTAGGATGTCCCAAGAGCATTTAGATGCTAACGAATACGAACAAAGAGATATATCAACAGCACTTTTCCGTTGATGAGGGGGGGTGAATCTGGTTGGAGGTCCGTCATTTAAAAAACATAGGTTATGGGTATCAATAAAATTTAAAAGATTGCGGCCAGAACGATTTGTTATTTCGCTACCCCAAGAAGGGGAATGTGCATTAAAATCTCCAAGGATCATATAAGGGGAACAAATCTGGCTTAAGATTGGTGTCCATTCAATTTCAATAAAAGTCGTAGAGGGAGGAATATATATTGACAATATTGTAATATCAGATAAGACAGCTGCCATTATCTGGATATCGTCGGAGGGAGTATGAATATTAATTTCTTTAAAAGGGATAGAATTTTGGATTATCAGAGCCGAGCCGCCTTTACCATCCGGTCTGTCGTGTCTGAGACAATAATAACCTGGAATTCTTAAGTGAAAGGAGGGTTTTAACCACGTTTCAGAAATGGCGGCTACTGAAACGTCGTGTTCGTCGAGTAATTGAATTAGGTCAGATTTGTTAGCGAAGAGGCTTCTACTGTTCCACTGAAGGATTTTGTTCAGTTTCGAAGCCATTGGGGAGGCAGGATAATAAAGATTTAATGTAATCGGCAGCGTTGGACGGTACAGTATTGTTGTTTGTAAGGATAGAAATTAAAAGGGTAATTAAAGTGTGTATAAAAGAATTATTATTCATTATTTCGGGGAGAGCAGGAGGGGAAGAATTACCATTAATGGCACACCCATTGGGCGTCTGGGATTTGGCATTCCCATTCGGGCTGGCCAAAATATTATTCAATTGTTTTTTATCAAGGTAAGGTGTATATTTTGGGTTGGGTTTGACTGGCTTGAGAATGGTTTCTCTGTGAGAAGATGATGTTGAATTTAAAAAGGTGGTTGTTTGGAAAGGAGCTGAGGACGATGTCATCTCTGCGAATGATTTTTTCGCAGGAGAGATTAACTTTGAGGCCTGGAAGTACGAAATGTTGTCGGTAGCCATTTTATGTTTTATGTTCTTCTGTCTTATTAATTCCGGACAGGCTAGACTGACCGCGGTATGTGCACCCGAACAGTTAATGCAAATGGGATCATTGGAAGATTTCGGACATTGATCAAATGGGTGAGCTTCTCCGCAATAGTAACAACGTGGGGGGGAGCGGCATACAGATTTCGAATGTCCGAACCGGCAGCAGTTGAAACATTGAATTGTTGGAAATTTATAAACTTCGACGGGAAGCGAGGTATAGTAAATTAACACACGAGACGGTAGGGATTGTCCCTCAAATGTAACAACAACAGACTGGGAAGGTTTCCAGATCGTGTTTCCGTCAGTAGAATCCTTGTAGTTCAGTCGACGTACTTTTAATACTTTTGGGGTTCCGTGAGAATTATTCAAAGCATCAACAATTTCAGCCTCTGGGATCTCCGCGGGAATTCCTCGCACAAGACCCATTCTCGAAAGGTTAAATGTAGGGATGAACGATTTATATTTATGATTTGAGAGCGAGTCAATTTTTTTTACAAATCCATTTGCGGAAGCGGCAGTGTTAAACTCGATAGATAATTTATATCGCCCTTCCGGTTTAATTGAACCGTTAACAATACCAAGGTTATTATTTTTTGAGTCAAATACGAATTTTCCAAAATCTAAAGGATGAATAAGTTTTCCCTGTTCAGTTCTCTGAACATTAACGGTAAATGGACCGGAAGCTGAAGCAGGATAAAGTAATTCAGTACTTTTTGCATTATCGCTAGTTAAAGTACTTGGCTGGATGTTACTATTGGTGTTAAGGTCGTTAGGGGTCGAGGTTTGTTGAACCGGCGGTATAGATTTAACTTTCGATGGAATGTGAAGGCTTTGCGATGGTCGTCGTTTACGAGATGGGAGCGTAATAGAAACCTGGCTCGTATTAGATTCCGAATCAGAAAAATCCAATATCGACCCTGGGTCGGGAGGTCTATCTTCGTCTTCCTCCATTATATAAAAAAAAAACTTAACTTTTAAAAATTAAACTGAAAAAATAATACGCAGTCTATTTCATTGACTGTACAAACAAAAACGGATTAGCCGTAAGCAGGAATGCAAACAAATAGGTAAACGATAAACAATATTAAATAAAATGTAACAATAATCTCTTATCTGTACGCAGCGCAGGAACGGGCGAACGGCACTCAGCAATAGTAAGGTACACACAACCACTGTTGACCGCGGCTCGAATCGGACCTAATTTAGTATTAGTGGTCATGTTCTTAAAATTATTCCTTCAGTGCGCTTTACCCAATACAGATCTTATATTATAACATTAAATATACTTTTTATACAAAGTGATGACAAAACTTAAAATAATTATAACAGCGGGACAGGACAAAACAAGAACATTAAAACTAAAACATAATATAAAACAGGAGGCAGTTTGTGCTCAGAAATGAGAATCTTCTGAGCAGACATTTTAAAAAGGTACAATAAGGAGGCAACCGAAACCAAACAATTGCCGGAAGTTTTAGAATATGGCTCATTATAAAATATTTAAAATAAGTTAAGATTTATGAATAATAAGATTTTAAAAATAATTTTGTTTTTAAAGTCCGTTTAAATCCAGCCAAAATCTGGAGATTAGTAAGAGCTGAGGGAAGTCTATTCCAGACGAGCGGGCCTGTTACACGAAAAGAGCTATCATAATAAAAGGTTCGATTTGAAATAGAATGTTCGATTAGACGATTACTAACTAGATCTGCTGACCTTAGAGTAAGCTGCCTATGGCTTAAGTTTTGTCGGACGTAATTGACGTACTTAAACCAGTGATTCCAAATAATGTTAGGAATCACACCCTGTATTTTAGGAGTATTAGAGATATTACGAAAAAAAAAATATCTTCAAAGAATGAAACATTGTGCTCAGTACAATATTGTATACAACCATACGTACCAATAATTATCGTATCGCCTATTTTTTTTTTTTAATTACAGCCTCTACCATTTTATTTTTATTATTATTTTATTTATTTACATTTCATTTGAGTTCAATACAGTCCCTCCAGGATACCATAATTTCACTGGCAAACTTTGGTGCGGTCTTACATTAAAAAAATACTGCCACGAATCTCGATAAAATTATTTGAATAGTAATTTGAATGCCGAATTGCTCTAACGAAAGAAGAACTATTTTTAATAACCACTGATTTAGTATAAAATAATAGTTAATCGATACTCCAATGTGCCGATACTCCTGTTAAAATGCCGCTTCACTAAGTATTTATTATACCTAATTTAATAATTATAAACTAAAAAAACTATTGCAATTTTTAATGGGAATCAAAATGTTCCAATACGTTTCTAACGTTTGAAGAATGTAACATGTCTTCAGACTTCAGACACCAGACCACCGTAAAAGCATTAAGTGTTAAAATAATTGATACTAGTGTGTGTTTTATTGCCCTGTTATTATGTTAGAGTAATTGGCAGAATTGGCTGGCCAGAGCTGTTTCCCGGCGCTGCCCGGTCAGAATTGTGGTACCCCAACACCTGTTGGATGCTGCGGTCCACTGACGGAATAAATCACGGCAGGAGATGCAAATTAAATAGCCGGGAGATATATGACCTGAGATGCAGGCCGTTTTTTGTAATCGATCGTATAATTGGTTTAAACGATGCTCTCGATTTTATTGGGCGTGTCTAGGGATGGATTTTTATAAAATAATAATTAATATATAACTGATTATGAAGTTAATTTTTTTTAAATATTTTATCATTTTACATTTGGGCTTCATTATTTTGGGACACGCGCAGAAAATGAACATTTCAGATTTATTAAAATTTGGTTAAAAACGGGATTGCAGGCCATTTCCTGTTAAACTTTTAGTTCATTCCTAATATATTGAAATATATGTTCACGCACCTGCAATTTCCCTGGTAATATATAATTACGAAATGCTTAAATATAATAATTTTTATGAACACGTGTTCCGACATTACATACAACACATTACTTTTTTACTAAAAGTTAAACTGGAAACCTATCAATTTGTTCGTTACGGACCTGCTGGATTGCGAATAATTTTAAGACATTCTCATTAAATTTGATGTATTTTAGATCAGAAAGGTTTCTGTGTACTTTAAAATACATATTTGGTCAATTTATTATCGGGCTTCAATTCAAATTCTTAATTTTTTTTTTCTTTATTCAGTGTTTTTATTGGTTTTTACAGTTTTTGGGTATGTTAAAACCACCAAGCTAGGCACATGCCCGTGTTGTGGTGGTTGATTATACGAGTATAATATACTCTATATTATACAGGGTGTCCGGAAACTCGTAGTACAAGCGGGAAACTGGTGAATCTACATCACATTTGGAGTCGATTTTGTAGTATATTTTTTTTTGATTTGAGCTTTCGTTATCGAGTAAATCGAGTAAGAAGTTCATTTTTTTTTTTTTTTTTTTTTTTTTAATCAAATTCTTATAAATTATTACTGAAGATCAAAGTACCCAACTAATTAAAACTATTTGAAAGTAAAACAAATGAAGAAACTCGGATTTTAAGCATTATTTTGAAATCACCCTTCATTTAATCCGGTGTAATCATAAAATATTTCTGCTCTGCAGGGTTAAAACATCTGTTGTTCAACCCTAAACACCAGAAAAAACTTTAACCCAAAAATAGCCGAAAAATATTTTTTTTTGGTTTTTTTTTTTTTTTTGTGAAAATGCTCAAATCAAAAAACTTTATGTTTTTTTGGGTTCCCCATGTGGTGTAGATTCTCCAGTTTCCCGCTTGTACTACGAGTTTCCGGACACCGTGTATAGTACATTAAAATAATAAATCAAGTATGAAATATAGAAGAAATAAAAAAAGTACAAAAGTATATAATTTAAAAGAAAATATGTAGGATTTTAAAATAATGTATGTAGTATACAATTAAAAAAATAATAACAGTTTACAAAATCAATTTACTAATCAGAGAAAAATTAACTAGTAGGTACTTAACTTAGCGAGTTAATGTTTATGTGAAATATATTAAAATAAATTGAAAGAATATATCAAAAGATTGAAATATAATAAAATATTTAAAAATAATAAAAAGAGTATAAGACATAGTAAAAAGTAAAGAATTTAAAGAAAAAAAAATATATCAGAAGTTATTAAAATTATATACCTATAACATCAAAGTGAGTATGTATTACTAGGTTATTAGTTACATATTTTGAATTATTGCCATTACCTTAGCAATGCCGATGAATTTTTTATTTGGCACATGAGAAATTTGAAATATGTTGCTAATTTTGATAGCCTCCGTGGTCAAGGGGTAAGGCTCTAGACTAGCAAGCTGGAGGCCGCGGGAACAAATCCCGGCGTGTGCAAGTGAATTTTATATGATAAAATTTGTGTTAGTTGTCTGTAATATATTTGTTGATATGTAGTATATTTGCGGCACTTTCCAGAGTGGAAAATACTCTCAGTATCGCCCTGGTGTGAGACAACTATTCAGAAATTAAATTTTACTTAAAATGGCTTTGGTAGTATTTGATGACCAGATCTGAATATCCAGGTACTTACCCATCTTCCTCTTTCTCATTTTCTTCCTCTCCCGACTACCTTCAGATTCACAACATACCACGATTGGGAATGCTATAGTCTCACTGGCTCCAGACAGTTGGGAGGAGTCTTGTGCGGTTAAATTAAACATTAAAAAAAAAATAAAACAAAAAATATGTGAATAAAAGTACTTAAGGCGATGCCCTACGTCGTGTAATATTTTAAATTGAGTCGCTATCAATAAGAACCCTTACGTAGATGGCGATAAGGTTTAAATTCCCGCCTGTTTTGATTTATGCAAGAAAAAAACATGGTCAAAAAGTGCCTTTTATTTTATTTTGTGGATGTTCAGGCATAAATACTTATTTTTTTTTGGATCATTTTATAAATAACATAATTTGCCACATTATAAAATAAAATCATAACCGAAAATTTTTTCGTAAGTAGGAGATTTTGAACTTTAAAGCAGTTTTCATAGGCCTTTACATTATTTTTTTCTGGGCTTATAAAAAGACTTATCTAAAAAATACTCGATTATTTCAAAGGCCAAGATGTATTCTACTCGCAGTATTTAATTAAAGCATCTGAAACATTTCTAGGCCACCAAATTTTCAAACCAAAAACACGTGATTTTGCATTACTTCGTATGGCATCGCCTTAATAAATAAATACATTGGGCCCGGAGACGATTGTCAATTTACTTACATCATTGACAAGTTGCATTGAAGTGCGATTGATGGAACTTCATTCGACCCGTGAATACTTTCGTCCCGGACGCCTGAGATGTCATGATTACATAAACCTAAAGTGTGCGTTACATTGATAATATTGGGATTTCTCTTTCCATAACTCTGAACAATCGCGATATGATTCAATTACAAATAAAGAAAAAATATAAATGAAATTGTATTCCAAACGGCTCTATAGATTATATATATGAACGATTATCAATCGCACAGAGACATGATCATTCGGCTGCATCAATGGCGTTTGTCCATGGCGTCTATGCGTTCAATAAAAGTACACATCATTCCCCGCGTCAATGGGAAGTCTCGATTGTCAGGCGCTTCAATTGCCTCAATAACGATTAATTAGTAATTGATGTCAATTGATATTAATCGTCCCTGGTCTACTTCAGTTATAGGTAGTTAAAACAAATTTACATAATATAAAAGGAAGAAATCGAAAGTGTACGTACAAGTACGGTTACAATTTTTGTTATATTTAGCTATTTTTCAATTCATAAAATGAGTACAGCGCAAGAGTTCCAACAGTCTGGAACCAGTGATACTATGTCGTTTCCAATTGTATTGGGGTATGTGGTGAGGGAAAACAGTGGGGAGGAAAAGGAGACGTGGAAGAGTTAGGTGTTTTTTTTTTTTTTTTTTTAATGTATATTTTATTTAGTTGAAGTACCTGGCTATTCAGATCTGGTCACAAAACAAAGCTAAAGCCAATTCACACAATTTAATTTAATAAAATTTAGTTTCGCATAACGGATTTGAACCCGCGACCGCCGGCATCGTAGCCAAGGATCGTAACCACTCAACCACGGAGGCTGTCAGTTCTACAGCTTAGTGGATATTTTCAAGCTCCAAAGGTCACAATAAATAAATCATTGCCAGTTAAAAATCGTTCAGGCCAAAAAAGCTATCCACATTTAATGATGCCAGAACTCATCGTCAGAAAGAAATGTCTGCAACATACTGTCTACATTACAGAAGTTTTTTTTTTGTTTCTTCATCAGTGTGTTTGTTTATTACATTTTATGGGTATAATACCACCAAGCTAGGCACATGCCCGTGTTGTGGTGGTTGATTGTATATACAGTTCATTAAAATAATATAGAAAATAAACAATTATTGATATGTTATATGTGCGAGTTAGTGTGTATGTTACATTAAAACAATTTGAAAGAATATATCAAAAGATTAAAATGTGATAGAATTTAAAAAGAATAAAAAAAGTGTAGAATATAAAACATAGTAAAAAGTATAGATTTTAAAGAAAATATCTAAGAAGATATTAAAATTATATACATATAGCATCAAAGTGAGTGTTTAATACTTGGTAAGCAAATGTAAACATATGGTAAAACTGTTGATAAGTATGTGCGAGTAACAGTGACATACTCGTATGTGTATACATTATTCTTCAGCATTTTAAGTATGGATTCATTTCCGAAGTTAGAGTTAAATATAAAGAGTTATTGCTATGTTGTAACACTGTAATGCGGTAAAACTGAATCTTGGTATTATTGAAAGCGGTGACCGGATAAATCATCAAAATGATAATTCATTACATCTTTAAAAAGTTATATAAAGTCATGAAAAGTGATGAAACAAAAACTTTATTAACTGAGATAAGTAGGTTAGGTTAGGTTTAATTTTTTTTTTCATCGTTTCTAATGACTTTATATCACTTTTGAAATGTCGATGTGTTGATTTATCATGGAACCATTGAAAACATAATGCAATTTTCTAAAAAAAAATACCAGCATGATAACATCAAATCTAATTGCGTTGATATATTTTCACTGGCAAAGTTGAACTGTTATTTGCATATCCGTCTGTGAGGTTATGAGAATTCACGACGTATGGTCCTCTAGACGGGAGAGGTCGTGCACCCGAAACAAAATAATATCTATCAATCAAATTGCGTATTTAAATTACTGCATATTTAATGATATTTATTAATAGCGCTTGTCACGAAATCAATAAAAAGGCTAATTTTAAAAAAATGGGCATATATAACCACTAATTTACCATCAATCGAGTCGTGTTTTTCACTGGTACGGTTACTGATGAAATAACTATAGAAGACTTGTTATACGAGTATTCATGGTACCTACTCTCGGTATCGTCCTGGTGAACGATCAACATTCAGTAGGTCGGTACCTATCGAAACGTTGGCGTTCGCTATATCTTATATTAGCAATCATGTATTTCGTGTTATTTTATATATGTGTAAAGGAATAAGTAATAATAAGTACCTACCTTGAAATGCCTAGGATTCTTTCGTTCTTGAATTATGAATTTTTATTTTATTTGATGCGCTTTTCAAATGTCATTGATGTGTTGTCTTGGTTACACATTAAACAACATTATTGTTTACTCGCTATGTGGCTGACATTTTAGTGATTGTAACATTTAATTTGTTTAATATGAAAAGATCGACAAATATACTTTAAATGTCGTTTTATAAGACAAATTAAAAGTTGTATTTCAGAGCAACACGTGGTTTAAATTGTCTTGTATATATTTAGGTCGCCTGCTGATGGTAGGATTTGTACATCTTTAAATTTGTCAACAACATCATTAATGAAGAATAATACACATATTGGGCCGAGGTGGGATCCTTGAGGAACCCCGCTTGTGGCCTCGAATTCATAAGATTTAAAAGAAATAATCTTTTCGCTGAGCAAACTATTACTGAGATGACTGAAAAACCAAAACAGTAATGTACCTTTGATGTCCAAAACTAGGTGTTTATATATAAGTGTGATGTCAAACCCTACTAAATTCTTTAATAAAATCGGTGTTTATAGTGTCCACTAGTTGATTTATTATTTATTTTCTTTTTACTTTTGCCTTCAATTTTGACAAAACATTGGCTTAGGTTCTGTGGCTCTAAAATATCGGTGATAATATTGACGGGAATGTCTTCTGTAGTGTCGTAAACATTTTTAATGAATCGGCAAAGAGATACTTCTAAATCTTTTCAGGAAATTCACAATATATTATTTTCGTTGAAATTTAGAATAACTCCATATTTTTTACACTTCAAGTTTGCCTCTTTTTATTTAGGCTAACGTAATAACTACAGCATTTTATTTATAATTATTTCCGTAATTTAGTAAAAGTTATGTAATCGTTAGGATTATTGTTATGATTATATTTTCAATGTATATATTTTTAGTAATTAATATAGTATAATAATTGTACTATAACTATAACGGAATCTGTCATCTTCTTGCTGCAGTCATCTGCTCTAGAATCCACAGGTTCGTAGTTTGGGATATGGTAAAGTCAGAACAGACAACACCGTCCAGTTCACACCGTTCGCGTTGCGGCCAACAATGATAATTACTCATTCACAAACCCAGCGTTGCCCGGATAATCCTAAACGCAATTACAATGATTACATACGTGAACCTCGCACGGTCGTGCCATACATCAAACTTATCGATAAAAAAGCACCACTGTAATTCAGTAATTGATTTCCGAGCTAAATAGCGCCACTAAAATTGGCACCATCTGACGTCTGTGATGGACGACCGATTTGTATTAATCGTACAGCCGTAATTCCCGTGTGGGGCGGGCATAAGTTCAAAGTTTATAATGAAATTACCGTTCTAGGTTCTGTGATGGATTCGACGTTTAATTGGGGATTTTCAACATTTTTACTTGTTGTATTTTAATTGATTCTGATTTGTAACATCCTATAACTATCATGGTTGAATATATTGATTGCAGGATATTTTTTTTTGAAACATAAATAATAAAACATTTATTAAGTAGGTTCATACCTAACCCGTGAAACGGTCTTGTTTCTTTCGGTGATTTAATTTTTTTTAAATAACATCAACTTGACGTAAGATTTTTTTAAACTTTGAATCTCGGATCTATTTACACAGTAAAATAATAGTAGGTATTTGAATGTTTATGAATATTTACTGACTTTTGTGGAAACATATTGATATTTATGAAAAATAAAAATATGTATAAATTTTTCAGATAATTTTGGATATTTATAGATTTTTACGGAATTTTTTGGATATGTGGATACAACCTAGAAGGGTGAAAAGTGCGGTTAGCTGCTGCTGCTGATTGACAAAATTACTGTCCAAATGAATATGATGAAAGGATGCATAAACTTTTGGAATCGCTAGGCATGCTCAATTCGAATAAGTCAAACACTAGGCCGAACTGTCAAATTGCTGGCTACGCTCAATACGAATAAGTCAAACATTAGGCCGAACTGTCAAATTGCTGGCCACGCTCAATACGAATAAGTCAAACATTAGGCCGAACTGTCAAATTGCTGGCCACGCTCAATACGAATAAGTCAAACATTAGGCCGAACTGTCAAATCGCACGTAATTTTGAAACTCTTATCGTCAAAAAAGGGAACTTTAATGAAGTACCTATTTTTCAATCCCCGGATGTAAATAGTAAGCATATAATAATTAAGGGTATTCTTAAATTATATTAAGAAACTTCAGTCCTATAGATGGCGTTACTTTCAATATTGTCAATTAAAATTATACTTTTTATAACTGACATGAATTATTGGTTTGCGCCCGTACATATGATATATTTTTAAATTATATATTTTATTAACTGCATAATTTTTTTTTGTACCTATAAAGCTCATTGGTCTACACATTTGTGGTTTTTTAGGCGTTTAAGCATATTTAACTGAAATTTACGAACAGTTTTTGCACATTGATACTTTAATTTTTTTTTTGAAAAGTATGTAATACTTTGTTTACGTTAAGGGTCAGTTTGTTTATTCTCAACCAGCTTGTGAGACGGAAAACATCAACAATTATTTCCGTTTCAAGCTCCGCTAGATTCTGTTTGTTTTAAAAAATTACAGTGTCGTCCGCATAAAGCTTTCCTTTAATACCCCACTCCGTTCAAGCACGAAGCTCATTGACGACGTAGGAGAATGGACGCCGTGCATTGTATTTCATGCCTAAAACTCTTCGACATCTAATCGTTTTCATTTTAATTCAATGTATCCCGTCGGATCCGTTGCAGCTGTGGAATGATTTCAACAAATGTATAACGGAAGATTTTTTCCATCATTGTGTTTTTGAAGAAACAGCTAGTAATCTTTGTCTTTTAAACATACGGGATATACTTATGAAGGAGAATTCATCTTGCAGAATGCAGGGCTTACCTGAACCTGATGAAAGTTACAGTTTCGGACAAGTGACTGGTTTTAATGTGATTTCTGAAAACACTTGATGGTGAATTGATTGATCAACCATTTGGAGGGGTTTGATATTATTTATTGGGGAAAATTATATGGATTTTTTAATAAAAAGGGCAGCACCGCCGCCCGTACCTTCCGGGCGATCATCGCGGAGATAGGAATACCCCCCCATATTAAAGTGGGTGGATGGAGTAAACCATGTCTGCGAGATAGCCGCCAAAGAAATAAGGTTTGAATTTAATAGGTTAAGGAGATCAGATTTGTTATAAATAGCACTTCGGCTATTCCACTGAAGTATTCTGACATCCTGAAGAGTCATTTTGAGTAAATGATTTTAATGTGGAAATAATAGAAGCAGCGTTGGACGGTAGATTAGTTTGAGAAGAAATTAGGTCAATTAGAAGCATAATAAGAGTTTGGATAAATGAAGAATTGTCTTGGGAGAGTTTTTCAGAAAGTTTTAGAGAATTGATTGAGGACGGATTATAATTGTTTGCGCACCCATTTGTGGCATTTGAAAGAGATGAACCATTGGGATTTAAGAGCAGTGAGTTGTGTTGTTGCTGATCGCATCCAGGAGCCGGTTTAGAGATAGCGTTTTTGTATGTGAATTTAGTTGAACGAGAAGAAGTTGATGTAGAGGAAGGAAGAGGGTTGGAGTTGCTGGATAAAGCCGCAGAAAATGATTTTTTGACAGGAATACTTTAAAAGCCTGCAGAAAAGGCAAGTTCTAAGTAGCCATAGAAATTTTATTATATTTTTGGCGAGATTATTCTGGACAAGAAGTTATGATAGCTGTATGTGAGCCTGAGCAGTTAAAACATTTAGGAGAGAAAAATTTACCTAAGTTACAACAAATGTAAACAAATAAGCTTCACTAAAAATCATAACGCTATTATACACAATTATGATTATTATATTGCTAACTATTCACTAGATCGTGTATACTGTATAAAGGATCTTGGCGTACTTTTTGATTTCAAACTTCATTTCATTGACAAAACAATTGAAAAACATTGTGAATAAAGCTTACTGCATGCTAGGCTTTGTTATCAGCCGCGTATTTCGAAAACCTGAAACCTATCTTCTGCTTTACTATACGCTGGTCCATTCTCAACTTGACTCCACTTTAAGATATCTATAAAGAAAATATTGAAAGTATCCAGAAGAAATTTCTGCGTTACCTCAACCACAGAATGAGCGCACCTAAACGGGGATACACAAAAAATATGCTCTCGAAATATAACGTCTCCACTCTTACTCTTACTCTTAACCGGCGAACTTACCTTGACCTAGTGACCTTGTACAAAATCTGTAACAACTTTATCTACTGTCCTGGCTTAATCAATCTAATAAACTTTAAAATACCACCCAGAACGACGAGGCTTAACGACTTATTCCATATTAGCCGGACGCGCACAAATGCTGGCGTCAGGGATCCAATCAGAAGAACCAGAAAAACCAAAACCTGAAGGATTCCGACATATTTTTTGATACATATAGTACTTTTAGTAGGAAATTGAAGTCTGTTTTCCTATAAAAAAAAAAAGAAAATGTGTACTTACTTCTTTCACTATACTCTTTTTATAAGTACTTTTTTATAATTTATCTCTAAACATGTACAAAAAATATTTGTACACTTTCATTTGACACTTAACATCTTTTCATCTTTATACAAAATAATTTTCTTTTATACTTTTTCCTTATTTACATGTAAAAAATATTTAAAATTGTTATCCACCAGTCAATCTGTGAGAAATAGTTAGGATGCAGGCGAATTCTCAAGTTATTGTTTTACAAAATTATCTTTTAATTACTGTCTGTATCTGTGTTTTCTCCTTAAATAAATAAAATAAAAATAAAAAGGAAGGAGAAGGACATTGGCCAGCTGCGTGGTTTTCTCCACATTTAAAAAATCTGGTTTGAGATCTGCATGCAGCTTTCGTATGACCGAAACGGCAGCAATTGAAACATTGAGTGGTGGGATAAGTATACATTTCAACATGTAATGAGTTGAGAATAAATATATATGGAAGGAAAGAGATTGACCTTCAAATGTGATAACGACAGATTAGGAGGGCTTCCAGGAAATTATACCCTCAGAGGAATCCTTGTAATTTAGCCTTCTGGCTTTTATGGGATTGCCAATGTGTTGGGGGGTTGAAAGTAAAGACAGAATTTCTGCGATGGACAGATCGGTTGAGATACCTCTGACCAGGCCCATGCGAGTGACATTGAAAGTAGGGATATATGCCTTGAACTTTGAATAGATGAAACGAAGATGTTTTTGATGAAACTGTTGGCAGCTGACCCTAAGAGGAATTCGGAAGCGACCCTCGGCTTTTACACCTCCAGGCGTGATTGAAAGGTTCTTGCTGTTTGACAGGAATTTACCAAATTCAAGAGGGTGAATGGTTTTTCCTTGCTCAGTTTTTTGGGCGTATACTATGAACGGGCCACGGGAATGAGGGGAATAAAAGTTTGTTGGAGGATGTTGAGAAAATGCTGGTGGGGACTGTGAAGTCGAAGGCGTGTCAAGTTTTATTGGAGAAGAGAGAGTAATTTTTTTTTTGTTAGAAGTCAAAATAACAAAATTACTGTCAGAAATTTCTACTTTTTCCCCGTCTGGGGGGTCCGGAAAGGGATCTGGCGGCTTTGTAGGGGGTCCAAGAGAGAAATCTTCCTCCATTATTCACCAAAACAACTACAACAATAGTATGGAAAATGACACAAGTAAAACAAGTTTATAAATATCTGGAAATCAGCAGCGAAAAGTGACTCCTGGAAGATCAGGAGGGAGAAGAAACCTCAAGGCACAACAAACGTTTCTTTTATAACTTAAAACATTTCCAGTCGGCTAAATTTCTTTGTTCGTGTAGGCTTTGAAATCCTTCTTTGGTATAGTTAACTTGAAAGATCCAAACTGCGTGGGATTTTGTTGCATTATATTTTCTGAAAAATAATTATAAGCAATAGTAAGTCAATAAATAGTAACAGGATGTCAGAATACTTCACTGGAATAGCCGAAGTGCTATTTCTAACAAATCTGATCTCTTTAACCTATTAAATTCAAACCTTATTTCTTTGGCGGCTATCTCGCAGACATGGTTTACTCCATCCACCCACTTTTATGTGGGGGGGGTATTCCTGTCTCCGCGCTAATCGCCCGGAAGGTACGGGCGGCGATGCTGCCCTTTTTATTAAAAAATCCATATCATTTTCCCCAATAAATAATATCAAACCCCTTAATGCTGACTTCCAAATGGTTGCAGCTAAAATAAAGGACATATCATTTATTTCAGTCTATCTTCCCCCAACAGTCACACTTCAATAAACAAATTTGGTTGCAAATCGTAAGTCAACTAAGCCCTCCTTTCTTTATATTAGTCGATTTCAATGCCTATTCCCCCGTCTGAGGTTCTGCTTTCTCCGACCGAGATGGTCGGAGAAAGCAGAAAAGCGTCGGTTGAATGACGGATCTCCTACTAGGATCTCACGCCCCAGCACAAACCCCAGTGCAGTAGATCTCTCGATATGCTGCTCTACTAGTCTGGCTTCTCTCTCCTTGTGGGCGGTGTCCCCCGACCCATGCTCCAGTGATCATTTCCCGATCACCATTACTTTTCAAACTTCTTTCCAATCAGACAAGTCTCTTATTTCGACAAAGATTAAAACGAAACACACCAAATGGGATGAATTTAATTCTCATATGGACAAGTTCCTACTAAATTTACCAGACATATTTTTCGTCAAAGATGACTATAATAACTTCACATCAATGCTTATAACTGCAATAAATAAATCAAAATAGAATTATATGCTTGAAGTTCTTCGTCATTGAGTTTGTCAGCCATCAATTCACCTAAAGTGTTTTCAGAAATTACATTAAAATCAGTCGCACTTGTCCGAAACTGTAACTTTCATCGGGTTCAGGTAAGCCGTGCATTCTGCAAGATGAATTCTCCTTCATAAGTATATCCTGTATGTTTAAAAGACAAAGATTAATAGCTGTTCCTTCAGCAACACCATGATGAAAAAAATCTTCAGACATACATTTGTTGAAATCATTCCACAGCTGCAACGGATCCGACGGGATACATTGAATTAAAATGAAAACGATTAGATGTCGAAGAGTTTTAGGCATCAAATACAATGAAGCCTCCGTCATGCATGGCGTCCATTCTCTTACGTCGTCAATGAGCTTCGTGCTTGAGCGGAGTGGGGTATTAAAGGAAAGCTTTATGCGGACCGCACTGTAATTTTTTAAAACAAACAAAATCTAGCGGAGCTTGAAAAGAAAATGAAATTTGTTATTTGTTTTTCATATGTTACGATGATTACCAAGGATAAACCAATTTACCGGCATATTTTAACGGTATTCTATCATTTTTATGAGATTTTCACGGTCCTGCCATATTTTTCCGTCCTCCAACCACCAAGCATTTCTACGTTTTACCACAATTTACCAATCGTTTCTCTGTTTTACCATCGTTTATCCAATTTTTACCATCTTTTTTACCTTATTTAAGTATATTTAGTATTTTATAATGGAAGATGGTGGTGGATAAAAGCTTGAAATTTCGATAATTCATTGAAAATCATAATAAGACGTTGTAAATATGGTAAAACACAGTAAAAAAGGTACAGCATGTCTATTTCAATACGGATTCCGGCGGAACCGCTCGTGCGGTGATCTTCTCGCGTATGTGACGCATGTTTGGGGGCGGTGCCTGGAACGTCACGGTGAGACCCAAACGGTCGCACTAGACATATCCAAGGCCTTTGACCGGGTCTGGCACCGAGGACTTGTCAACAAATTGCATTCTTACGGACTTCCCGCATCCCTGTGTACGTGGATTGCTGACTTTTTAAGGGATAGGTCGATTCAGGCGGTTGCTGACGGTTTCACCTCTTCCTCGCACTCCATAAATGCTGGCGTCCCACAGGGATCGGTTCTGTCTCCGACTTTGTTTTTGTTGCACATCAATGACCTTTTGACATGTGCACCGATTCATTGTTACGCGGATGACAGTACAGTTCATGATAGCTTTTTGTTTGACAAGCCCCCAAAGGGCACACAAACTCCAACGGCTCGGAGGGCTTTGAAGCAGAGAATGGACGGTTATCTCGAGAGTATTTCCTCCTGGGGTAAAAATAATCTCGTCGAATTTAATGTTTCAAAGACCCAATCCTGTCTGATTACGTCTAAAAGGGATCCAAATGATAATCTAGTCTCCTTCAACGGAAGCAATCTTCCGAACAGGCCTTCCATTGATATGCTTGGCGTAACTATAAGTGACCAGCTCAGGTACGGGGGCTCCATCGAAGCCAGAGTAAAGTTGGCCTCTCAGAAGCTGGGCGTACTGTACAGGGCCCGCAGATACTTTAATAGTACACAACTGCTCACCCTGTACAAATCGCAAGTGCGCCCTACTGTCGAATTTGGCAGCCATCTCTGGTCTGGAGCCCCAAAATACCTGAAAAAAACCCTTGACTCTGTGCAGAAACGGGCGGTCCGTTTGATAGATTCCCCAATCTTAACAAACGGACTGCAATCTTTAGAGCACAGACGTCGGGTAGGTATGCTGTCCTTGTTCTATCGGTATTACAATGGAAGATGCTCTGAGGAACTAGCGTCATTGATCCCTTCGGCGCCGGTGCGTAGTCGGGATACACGCCAAACGCGCGCCCAACATTTGTACACAGTTGACACTTGTCACATGAGAACGGGTCGCTTCTACGATTCGTTCTTAAGTTCAACAGCTCGGCTGTGGAACGAACTGCCGGCCTCTGTGTTTCCTCCCTCCTACAACATGGGACTCTTCAAGACCCATGTTCACTCCTTCCTCTCCACAAAAAGACCCTCCACACAGCATCCCCAAAGATGACATAGGCCCTGAGGGAAATTATTTTCTTCAGGGCCTCCTGTGTGGAGTAAATATAAAAAAAAAAAAAAAAAAAATTTCAAGTCTTCCGCCATACTTTTGACCAAGTTCAACTGTTTTTATAGTTTTTTTTACCATATTATTCATGGTTTTATCATATTTTACGATTTGTTACGGTTTTTAATGATGTTTGCCATTTGTTTTCCAAATTTTATTATGTTTTTCAAGGTTTTATCATGTTGTACGATGTTAAATGTCTTCCGTCATATATTTGACTAGTTTTTACGAATTTTAATGTTTTTTTGCAATATGTAACTATGTTTTTAAGGGTTTAGCATGCTGTTCACTGTTTTAGAGTCTTCTGCCATACATTTGACTACATTAAACGGTTTTAAATGATATTGTACCATATTTTACCACTATTAATCAATTAATCGGAATATTTGTAAGGTATTCTATCATTATAATGAGTTAATTGCGGGCGAGGCCTTTTTTACCATAATTTAATCATTTTTAAGGTTTTACAATATTTTACCGTCTTCCATCAAACATTTGTATGTTTTACCATATTTCACTGTCTTTCATCAAACATTTGTGTATTTTACCATATTTTACCGTCTTTCACCATACATTTGTAGGTTTTACCACATTTTACCGTCTACCACCATACATTTGTATGTTTAACCACATTTCACCGTCTTTCACCATACATTTGTATGTTTAACCACATTTCACCGTCTTTCACCATACATTTGTAAGTTTTACCACATTTTACCGTCTACCACCATACATTTGTATGTTTAACCACATTTCACCGTCTTTCACCATACATTTGTAAGTTTTACCACATTTTACCGTCTACCACCATACATTTGTATGTTTAACCACATTTCACCGTCTTTCACCATACATTTGTATGTTTAACCACATATCACCGTCTTTCACCATACATTTGTAAGTTTTACCACATTTTACCGTCTACCACCATACATTTGTTTGTTTTACCACATGTTACCGTCTTTCACCATACATTTGTAAGTTTTACCACATTTTACCGTCTACCACCATACATTTGTATGTTTAACCACATTTCACCGTCTTTCACCATACATTTGTATGTTTAACCACATTTCACCGTCTACCACCATACATTTGTATGTTTAACCACATTTCACCGTCTTTCACCATACATTTGTAAGTTTTACCACATTTTACCGTCTACCACCATACATTTGTATGTTTAACCACATTTCACCGTCTTTCACCATACATTTGTAGGTTTTACCACATTTTACCGTCTACCACCATACATTTGTATGTTTAACCACATTTCACCGTCTTTCACCATACATTTGTATGTTTAACCACATTTCACCGTCTTTCACCATACATTTGTAAGTTTTACCACATTTTACCGTCTACCACCATACATTTGTATGTTTAACCACATTTCACCGTCTTTCACCATACATTTGTAAGTTTTACCACATTTTACCGTCTACCACCATACATTTGTATGTTTAACCACATTTCACCGTCTTTCACCATACATTTGTAAGTTTTACCACATTTTACCGTCTACCACCATACATTTGTATGTTTAACCACATTTCACCGTCTTTCACCATACATTTGTATGTTTAACCACATATCACCGTCTTTCACCATACATTTGTAAGTTTTACCACATTTTACCGTCTACCACCATACATTTGTTTGTTTTACCACATGTTACCGTCTTTCACCATACATTTGTAAGTTTTACCACATTTTACCGTCTACCACCATACATTTGTATGTTTAACCACATTTCACCGTCTTTCACCATACATTTGTATGTTTAACCACATTTCACCGTCTACCACCATACATTTGTATGTTTAACCACATTTCACCGTCTTTCACCATACATTTGTAAGTTTTACCACATTTTACCGTCTACCACCATACATTTGTATGTTTAACCACATTTCACCGTCTTTCACCATACATTTGTAAGTTTTACCACATTTTACCGTCTACCACCATACATTTGTATGTTTAACCACATTTCACCATCTTTCACCATACATTTGTATGTTTTACCACATTTCACACTCTTCCACCATAAATTTATATGTTTTACCACATTTTACCGTCTTCCACCATTCATTTGTGTTTTACAACATTTTACCATCTTCCACCATACATTTGTATGTTTTACCACATTTTACCGCCTTCTACCATACATTTGTATGTTTGACCACATTTTAACGACTTCTACCATACGTTTATTTGTTTTACAACATGTTACCGTTTTTCACCATGCATTTGTATGTTTTACCACATTTTACCGTCTTCCACCATACATTTGTATGTTTTACAACATTTTACCGCCTTCTACCATACATTTGTATGTTTTACCACATTTTACCGCCTTCTACCATACATTTGTATGTTTTACCACATTTTAACGTCTTCTACCATACGTTTATTTGTTTTACCACATGTTACCGTTTTTCACCATACATTTGTATGTTTTACCACATTTTACCGTCTTCCACCATACATTTGTATGTTTAACCACATTTCACCGTCTTTCACCATACATTTGTAAGTTTTACCACATTTTACCGTCTACCACCATACATTTGTATGTTTAACCACATTTCACCGTCTTTCACCATACATTTGTAGGTTTTACCACATTTTACCGTCTACCACCATACATTTGTATGTTTAACCACATTTCACCGTCTTTCACCATACATTTGTATGTTTAACCACATTTCACCGTCTTTCACCATACATTTGTAAGTTTTACCACATTTTACCGTCTACCACCATACATTTGTATGTTTAACCACATTTCACCGTCTTTCACCATACATTTGTAAGTTTTACCACATTTTACCGTCTACCACCATACATTTGTATGTTTAACCACATTTCACCGTCTTTCACCATACATTTGTAAGTTTTACCACATTTTACCGTCTACCACCATACATTTGTATGTTTAACCACATTTCACCGTCTTTCACCATACATTTGTATGTTTAACCACATATCACCGTCTTTCACCATACATTTGTAAGTTTTACCACATTTTACCGTCTACCACCATACATTTGTTTGTTTTACCACATGTTACCGTCTTTCACCATACATTTGTAAGTTTTACCACATTTTACCGTCTACCACCATACATTTGTATGTTTAACCACATTTCACCGTCTTTCACCATACATTTGTATGTTTAACCACATTTCACCGTCTACCACCATACATTTGTATGTTTAACCACATTTCACCGTCTTTCACCATACATTTGTAAGTTTTACCACATTTTACCGTCTACCACCATACATTTGTATGTTTAACCACATTTCACCGTCTTTCACCATACATTTGTAAGTTTTACCACATTTTACCGTCTACCACCATACATTTGTATGTTTAACCACATTTCACCATCTTTCACCATACATTTGTATGTTTTACCACATTTCACACTCTTCCACCATAAATTTATATGTTTTACCACATTTTACCGTCTTCCACCATTCATTTGTGTTTTACAACATTTTACCATCTTCCACCATACATTTGTATGTTTTACCACATTTTACCGCCTTCTACCATACATTTGTATGTTTGACCACATTTTAACGACTTCTACCATACGTTTATTTGTTTTACAACATGTTACCGTTTTTCACCATGCATTTGTATGTTTTACCACATTTTACCGTCTTCCACCATACATTTGTATGTTTTACAACATTTTACCGCCTTCTACCATACATTTGTATGTTTTACCACATTTTACCGCCTTCTACCATACATTTGTATGTTTTACCACATTTTAACGTCTTCTACCATACATTTATTTGTTTTACCACATGTTACCGTTTTTCACCATACATTTGTATGTTTTACCACATTTTACCGTCTTCCACCATACATTTGTATGTTTTACCAAATTTAACCGCCTTCTACCATACATTTGTATGTTTTACCACATTTTAACGTCTTCTACCATATATTTATTTGTTTTACCACACGTTACGATTTTTTCACCATACATTTGTATGTTTTACCACATTTTACCGTCTTCCACCATACATTTGTATGTTTTACCACATTTTACCGTCTTCCACCACATACATTTGTATGTTTTACCACATTTTACCGCCTTCTACCATACATTTGTATGTTTTACCACATTTTAACGTCTTCTACCATACATTTATTTGTTTTACCACATGTTACCGTTTTTCACCATACATTTGTATGTTTTACCACATTTTACCGTCTTCCACCATACATTTGTATGTTTTACCACATTTTACCGCCTTCTACCATACATTTGTATGTTTTACCACATTTTACCGCCTTCTACCATACATTTGTATGTTTTACCACATTTTAACGTCTTCTACCATACGTTTATTTGTTTTACCACATGTTACCGTTTTTCCCCATACATTTGTATGTTTTACCACATTTTACCGTCTTCCACCATACATTTGTATATTTTAACACATTTTACCGTCTTCCACCATACGTTTCTCTGTTTTAAGGTGACACAATACCCTGATAACGGGGATTTGCCCCGACGCTCACATTTTAATTATTTCTGATGAGCTTATTATTAAAATCTTAAATGTTTCTAGAGGGATTCCTAGGGATGCAAGTTATTTATATTTAAGATTATAAAAACAGGACCTTATCATTAAATATATTATGTAAAAAGGTATGTACATTTTAAGATAAGCGGCAAGCACTAGATTTTATTTTTCTAGACGATGATTTAGTAACTTCCCGACGAATCCCTCTAGAAACATTAGAGATTTCATTAATGTATTCATAAGAATTATTTAAAATATAACACTCTGAAATTTCCAATTTCTATACCGCTAAAGGAAACACCGCCGTAAGTACTTTAATACTGTAAAGCACGTAACTGTATTCGTGTGCAGGTGCTAAAGTACTTACACCGTTCCAGTTCAGTGTCGGCCAGAGCTCAAGCCGGAAAGGTCGCGTCTGTCCCGGCCCGAATGTACGGTGATTTCTTTTACGTATTTATTTATTTAATCAAACGATTACTTTTAAATCTATTGGTGAAATTTTCTGTTTTTTATAATTTGACTTCTTCCACAATTAATTAAAGGTTTTTTCACCAATACAAAAGAATACATTATTTTTTACAAATGATTTGAACCTGAAATCTGCACAGTGGTCACGTTCCAGAGAAAATTGGACATTGATAAAAAAATATGAAAACAGTTTATTTTGTAGAAATTTTTAAATTCTTAAGTTTCTTTATTTCAATAGTTAAATATTACCTTAAATATTATTTTCAATAAAAAGTTTCGCTGTTATGTGTGATTGTTATTTGTAATTTTCACGCCTAAAAATTATTATAAATTAGAACTTTTTTTTCATACAAAAAGTATTTCAAATATAATTATTATAAATAATGTACATATTTTCTTTTTACATACAAATTTATATTATTTGGCTTTCGACTGAAAGCTATGACTATGCCAATTTTTGGGCACTGAAAAATTGGAAGTGATTGTTAAGAATTCACAGATGCCGTAAATACCTATCTATAGCTGATATAATATTTTAACAAAAAAATGCCTTACTTTAAATTGCAAGCTGATTTTTCAAGAATTTACAGGTTCTGCCCTAGTATAAGATATTACACAAAGTGATAGGTATAAAATTTTAGATATTCGAAAGTTTTTTAAGTAAATATGGGAAAGCAGAACACAAAAGGAGTTTTATCCCGAACAAAATTACGGCACCAAGGAATGCATAACGGATTGGAGAAGGTACTACTGAAATACGCACATAAAATTAGATTTTTGGGATAAGTTTCCTACAGAACATAATTGTACATTGTCAGTTTAAATAATTTTATATATCTACATATATACATATATGCGCAGTCGAAAAACTTGAATCGAGCAAATTGAATTTGGAGTATAAGAAGTAGATTAATTTTGGTTTCCGGTGACACGTTTTTATTTTTACCGAAATGCATTTTTTACACCAAATAGGTAAGTTAAGGAATTGCTGGTGAAAGTAAAGTAAGCGCTTCATTTGTAAAAATATTATATCTTTCTATTTTTATACTGTTCCGTATGTGGAACTTATAATTTTGATATCAAAATAACAATGTAAATTTGTACCTATTTACTCCCACCTATGTATTGTAAGTTCCTCCCGTCAAATAAATAATTTACTGTGTAAAAGGAACCAGCGGCTTTGGAAGACCAGACCGAGGGGTAAGTCTTTTGGACTTTCCCAATCTTTCCTCTCCTGTAAACAATATAAGGCAAATTCAATTCGTTTGTTACTTTGTCAACTCCCCCACTCCGCACAATTGCGAGCGAAAGATTTGCGCACCACATACTAGGTACATTATAAAAGTGAAATGCACTGCTGGAAATATCAGTTACGGGCCGTCTCTGACCACAGTTCCACTGGCTCTAGTCATTAGCCAAACCTTTGGTCTGTAGCGACTCCTGTATCACATTTGTATACAGTATCCAGTATCACAAAAATATAAAATACGTAATCTATAAAAATGTAAATGTTAGTTTGTTCAAAATCTTAAATCTACGAAAATTCTTCACTGAATGCTTTGAAATGTTGACATTCGAATGAGTTTTTTTATATACCTATATTATATATATATGTCACCTGTGACAGGTAAAAACATGATTTTTTTTAAAAAAGAGAAGCATCTGTTGGACAAACATCCTTTTTTTTTAAAAACAGCCCCATTTGTTGGACGTAAAAGCGACACGCACTATTGTTTCTCTATAATAATATTTGGCTAATTTATATAGCGCCGTTATCGTGAGAAATCACCTTAAGGGCGCGTGCTATCTGCACAGAGAGAGCCACAGCAATGCGTGGTGGGGTACATAATAATAAATTAAAAAAACACAAATAAAACATTATATTCTTCTTTAACTTTTATTTCAATACAATAAAAAATGTCTTCAGAAATATGTTACTGGCTGACGAGACAAATCTAACATCAGAATTTTAAAATATTAAGTCTTTGATGTAATTCTCATTTCTGATCACTCGTACCCTGACGCTCAACTGAGATCAACAATGCCATTACTGTAATCGTTATATGACTATCTGTAATCATAACATTGTATCTCAAATCTGGTGCAGTTAAACTATCATTATTAGACGCAACAATGGCAATTTTGTGTGTGAATGAATCTAATAAGTTTAATCTAAGAATTAAGCAAAAGCGATAAAGCTAAATTTATTTCAAATAATACAATTTATTTTGTTCAATCAAAAATATATTCACGGCATAATTTTTATTTTTCATTGGTGATTTCGATGGCTTGTTTTTTTTTATCAGCAATTTCAATAATGGGGTTTTCTGAGCGCAATTGTGAAGGAACTTTAAACAGATTACGAGAACAAATCACAAGATATTATGTTTAAAAATAGGACCTAACACACAATAACAATAAATTTACTATACACATTTGCAGCTTACGAAAATGCATAAAAATGGTTTAATATGAATACATTTCCTAACGCTTTCAAAATAACTATCAGTAAATCCAATTTACAAACATTGCATTTTATTTATTCATATCTTTATACATACACTTTATTTAAGAAAGCTGAATTACGGGGAAGGCATTATTAAGTCATTGGCATATCAAGTCATTGTTTTGAAATTCAATATCATTGGAAGACATCCTAACTCATTGGGAAATAGAAACAGAGGTCACCTATGGATGAGATGGTCTGCTGAATTAACAAGCTAGACATTTGAGGGAGGCCAATGTCCAAAGTTGGATACCAGAAGGCTAATCAAGAAAGAAGACGATGAATTCTCACAACTCAATTCAAATGTTGGTCCACCCTTCACAGCATTATTTCATTAATGAAAGATAAATTTATCACACAGCTATCAAAGCTTAAATATGCCCAGTGGATTTCACTAAATCAAATGTGAAGTTAGCAAGACCCAACAGAAAATGACCGCTGCTACATACCTGACAAGAAAAGATTGTTAGGATGGGTTCATTTAATTTAAACCTCATTTTAATTTAAATAATATTATTCACTGAATCATTGAACCAACATTAATGGTAGACGCCAATGTAAATTCAAAACAATAGCACTCACCCAATGAAACAGGTACCGTAATCCGAGGTTGTTTCGCTCCTGAATGTAAATTTGCTCCATAATGTATTACTTTGCTCCAAAATGTATTACTTTGCTCCCGAATGTATTACTTTGCACCAAATAGTGATCGTTATAATTGAAGAGAAAAAATTCCAACATTTTTTCATTCATTTTTATGTCATCACTGGAAACATTCTGAATTTGAATATAACAGTTTTCTGTATCCTAATATAATTTTTGCTTTCCATTTTATACTAACAATAAAATGAACTGTTGCAATAATATACAGTGGTTTTAGTGCTCCATCTCTAGTTTTCATTGAAAATGTTAATACAGTAGAACCCCGTTAATTCGAACCCCGATAATTCGAAAAAACGCGTAATTCGAAATTTTCGCCAAAAAAATTTCCATAGAAAAATTTTTTCATACAAAATTTTTTTTAATTCGAAATTCGTTAATTCGTAATTCGAAATTTATTTTTGTCCGCGCACGAAAATTTGTTCGTGTAATTCGAAAAAATTTGATTTTTGCGAAAATAAATCATATTATTTCGTAAATCTGAATCTAAAAGTCAGCCGTGGCGGAAAAACGCCGAAAAATGTATTTTTACATGGTTATACATCGTCCTAATAAGTATTATTATTTTGTAAATCTGAATCGATTTACACTGGAATGTCGTACTTTTTCAAATTTATTTCGAATATCCGAGTTTGAAGGGCCGAGAAAATACGTTTTACGCGGATATATGTCGTAGTTTTACGAGTTTACACAAAATATCTGAATTTAAAGGGTCGGCCGCGACGAAACTCGGCCGCGAAATTTCGATTAACGCTTAAATGTATAGTATATTTACGAATTTATTTCGAATATTTGAATTTAAACGGCCCGCTGCGACGGAAATCGGCCGCGAAATCTCGATTTACGCGTAAATATATCGTATTTTTACGAATTTATTTCGAATATCTGAATTTTAAAGGGCCCGCCGCGACGGAAATCGGACACGAAATTTCAATTTATGCGGAAATATATCGTATTTTTATTAACTTTACTTCGAATATCCGAGTTAAAAAATACGGCGCGACGGAAATCAGAGGAAATAATTTCGATTCACGCCGAAATATGACATATTTTTACGAATTTACTTCAAATATCTGAACTTAAAAGGCCGGCCGCGACGAAAAACTGCAGATAAAATTCGATTTATGCGGAAATATATCATATTTTTACGAATTTACATCAAATATCTGAATTTAAAGGGTCGGCCGCGACAGAAATCGGCCGCGAATTCTCGTTTTATGCGGAAATATATCGTATTTTTACGAATTTAAATTCAGATATTTAAAATAAAGGGCCGGCCGCGACGAAAAATTACCGCGAAATCTCGATTTACGCGGAAATATATCGTATTTTTACGAATATCTCAATTTAAAGGGTAGGCCGCGGCCGAAATCGGCAGCGAAATCTCGATTTACGCGTAAATATATAGCATTTTTACGAATTTATTGCGAATATCTGAATTTAAAGGGCCCGCCGCTACGGTAATCGGCCGCGAAAATAAAGAAATAATTGGTATTAATACGAATTTACAACTAAAATACCAGCCGGATTTGAAGAGGCGGCCGAGAAAATCAATTTTCGGCGTTTTTTTTTTTTTTTTTTTCATAAAATTTCGAATTACGTGGGAATTCGTTAATTCGAAATTTGATTTTTGATGTCCCATGGATTTCGAATTAACGAGGTTCTACTGTACATATATATTTTTTTTAATTTAGGTGCATAGTTAACCTGATCATAGGAACTATTTTGCTCCAAACTTTTTTTTTCAGCTAACTAAATATTTTATGTAAAATTACACCAATTATAATAGTAATACTTTTGAAGCAATCAAGCTTTAAAAAAAAACAGTAAATAACTATCACATTAAGTATATATATTTTTTTTTCATTCATTCAACGGACATGAGAAGAGTGCAGTAAATCTCGGATTACGGTCTTTATAAATTGAAGGTTTTGTTATATCGGCAGGACATTAATAAATATATTTTTTTAAATAATGCCAGAAAACAATAGCATTTAAATTTTGAACAGGGTGAAGTACAATCTGACATAAGTACAGTAGACATAAATTGATGTCGCTGCGATCATTGATGTTTTAAATGGAGACACCAAGATGGCTCATAGAAATATAAAAGCAAGTTTTAAAAAGCACAACAGAGTAAGTGCACATTTTTAACCAAAGGTGTTCAGAAATGAGCGATAATTTCCCAAAGGAGATGATTCTACATTATAGTTTTTGAAACACATGTAACAAAATAGCCATTTATTAGATGTTAAATCAAAATCTAATTCATGGACCAAAACTACAAATTTAAAAATTCAGTGTATGTACGTAAAAAACAAATTTGAAATACAGAGTGAGGAGCACTTGGTGAAAGTGTTCAGTTCAATTTATTAAATTTCTACATTTTATTGCAAAACTGTATTTATCTTCTTTCTCGAAACAAAAGGATAAGAAAAAATTACATAAAAATTTAGGAAGCAACTGACATCAATAATTTATTATTATTTTAGATAATTCACCGAGAGATGGCAGAAGCCGGTAATTAAACCTAGTTAGAACAGGGGGGTGGCCAGTTATATCTATCTAAATTTTCTGATAATTCAAAGTTATTCAGAGCGGTTTTTCATAATCGAGGGAAAATTAGATAAAATCACAAAAATCATTCAGCTTATAAAAAACATTATCAAACTAGCAAAGAAAGGCTAACAACTTCATTATCACATTCAAACCTACCGAAATCTAAATCAGTTACACCAACATCCATATAGCTACATTCGTATTCTATTAATTAGTGATAATGAACACATCACTTTAATATTATCCCATGTGTACAATCAAAATCAATGTTATATTTTCATCAATATTGAAATCTAACGTAATAATTTACACACAGACATAACTTTTGTTTTTACAAGTCACAAAATTAATTGAAACTTTTTTTTCCATTCTTGCATGTACATTCTTCATGGGATTCAAGAAACAACATGCATTGGTGTTGACAATTTATTTAATAGTAATATTGTTTACTAAGCTAAATTATATTTAAGGACATTCATGTGATGGCTCTCATCATTTCAACAAAATGCAATGTTTAAAAAAACAATATTAAAGTGTTAGGAGAAATGCCTACAGAAAATAGTGTCTTAACTTTTTCCATTTAAGTATAATGTTTACTTCCGTTGATTATCAATTTATCTCAGTTTTGCACATGAATTACCTACATTTTAGAATAATTTGAACACAAGGAGACAATTTTCATAAGATTCATTCAACAGTAGATCATAATCCACGTATATATTATATCCCCCAATCAAAAATATTGCAAATCAAAATAATTTGTATCTCTACGTATAATATTGGGCTGCTCTTTGAAAGCGCTTTATTCGGCTATACATTATCTGTAAATCTTACGACCTCTTTTAATATTTAAGATAATCAGTCAATTTATTGAAGTAAACATTGGTTATCTAATATTTTTTATTTGTAAAAGCATTAATTGAATTTTGGATGGCAAAAACAAAGGTGAAATATGAAGATATATTAAAATACATTATTTGATTGACGATTATTGGACATGAGTGTTTTTTAAGGGGATTAAATCCTTCACAATAAATTTAATAAACCTAATTACAGCTACATGTGGGTTACGTAGTAGGCAACATAATTCCTAAAAACTTATTTATTGTTTTTTTATTAGAACTTTTAATTTGAAAAAATGCCACAGCATATTGAAATTATAAAAAAAAAAATACAAAGTAGACAATAACAGTTTGATAATACAACCAATATATACTGCTCTGGAAACTAGAGTGTACGAGCAATCGGTAGACGGCAAATACACCAATAAATAAGTGACTCATACAAAGGTTTTTTTTTCTTATCAAATTAAAAAATTTAGAAGCGAAAAAGTGATGTTAATGACCAGCAAAACAAAAATGAATGGCAATATTTGAATCAACCCAATGATTATGCATCTCATTGACTTGGCATTAATTTAATAAGTAACCTACAATTTTATATTAATATAATCTAGACTAAATTTGTCGAGGCAAAAATGGGTAGACCTAAAAACGGTAGTCAAGGTCACACACGAACAAGGCAACACTATTCTCAATCAACCATGGGGAAAAGTAATAATCATATTATGTATTGAAAAATGACAACATGAAATATATGTCTTTAAATACTGTCCAAATGCCGGGGCAGTAGAATAATCTCATTATTGTTAAATGTTACATTAAAATGATGGGTGGATTTGGTTTTTGTCGTAAATATCTAAATCATTACAGTATAACTTGGTTATAGAGACATTGTAGTGACAAGAACAACAGAGGTCACTTTAAGGGATGTGTCACTATAACCGAGGAATTTTACAAGGACTGACTAAAACATAAGAATATTTATAAGTATGTTACGCTTGTTGTTGGACATGCAGTGGCTGTGTGTCCTGCTGCAGAAGGTTCAAGGGCCTGCAGACCAGGCAGATTTCCCCCAGGATGTGGTGACCGTCCACAGAGCAGTGGTGCCCTTCGGAGGAACAGTCGGTATTGAGAGACTCGATGGAAACTGCCCCCATGGGACTCGGTTCTTTAACCTGATTATGGCTTGGCTCCGTGATCTTCAGTTCTTGAGGATGCTGGATCGGGTCCATGACGTGAATTCCTAGACTCGGCTCTGCAGAGGTGTCATCTGTTGCCGTGAAGATCAACTCCGGAGGAGGGAGCCTCGGCTCTGATGATTCTCTCTCGTCTTCATTCTGAAAATTTTATAAGTCAGGTGTTACAAAATGGACAAATCGATTAACTGATATTGGCCTGTAATAAGAATAAGATTTTGCTAAGGAGTAATGAAACCAAATCGCTTCAATTCCAAATTGAAATGAATAAGGATAAAATATTTTCAAAAAATTACAGACACAAAAATAAAACAAACAATTGTAGAGTCTTCGTAAGATACAATAATTTATATTTAATTTGCTGGTTCTAAACAGACCAGAGATATGTAATGTAATAAATGTAAAATGGATATTGAATTTTAAAGTCGGTAAATCATTTTAAAAATCTAAAAGTAGATTGTAAAGCTAATGTATTACGATTATAAATTAACTATGAACAACCTATGAATAATAATACATATTTATAAACTGGTGTCGTAATTTTACTCTATACTATTTCAATTTGGGTAAATTGCTAAAGGTATGGTTTTAAGAAAGTAACCCGTTTTAATAGCCACACTCAATTTCCAGAAAAAGAGGCAGATTACTTCAATTTCGTAAAATTCTTGCAAAGCCATTGACAGTACAAAAAAAGGTTGAACGATGCAAATTTTGTTAATTTATGAAGGTGCATTAGAGAAGATCGAAAAGGTGAGGCAGAATTGGTTATCGCTGGGAATTGAACCCAGTATTTTCCACATCTAACACTGGGCATTGACATCTCATGGGTGAATCATGCAAATTTGTAAGGTTTTTTTATTAATAACTCTCCCTAGAGAGTATTAATTTTATTTTATTGAAAACACAATCAACTCCCTATTGACCATCATCGCAAATGGATATATTGATGATAAAGAATTTACAAACCAATTAAAAGTATATTTTGAAAGCTTCATAAATGTTATATAAATGCATTTAAATTTAATATATTAATGTTATATTGTTTTCAGATTGAGATATGATGTTAGTGATGTATTTTATAAGTTGACATGAACTGAAATGAATCCATTGCTGTCAACAGGAGAGCGTACTGTACATCCAGAAAGTATCCCATGTAAATTTCCACAGGCAAATTTAAAATTCTCTGTGGGTTTATGTTGCTTAATGACTCCCAATAATGAATGCGTCCAAATAAAAATTTTGATACCGACCGAAATTTGGTCGTGTGCGCTGCAATCAACCGGGCTGCCCCCGACCAGCCGAGTCACTCGGTCGGGATAACAGAAATAGCGGATTCGCCAGCGTTGCCGGGAGTACTTCCTTAAAAACCGCACCTTTGAACATCTAAATTCTATGAATCTTTCACCAAAATGTTTTCATTTTCAATCACAATTATTATTTATAAATTACACTGTACAAGGTCTCTTTTCTTCATCGGTCAAATTAAACTATGCAGTTTCAGATTCTATAAATTTTGTATAGATCTAAAATATTTCTACCTAATTAAAAAACACCAACAGGAATGATTTAAATATCTGTTTTTTATCACTACTTTTAGAGGTAGTTAAAAAATACAATAATTCACTATTATTATTATAAATATTCTTATTATCAATTTTATAAATACTAAACTGTATCGTTAATTATTATCTGATATATTACCTACATGGTCAAAACTAACTTCTTTTATATAATTAAAAATGATTACAATAGTTTTTTATGTTAAATATCTAACTATACATTTGCTAGTTATGTATGTGTAAAGATGAACTACCAAAAAATGTTTAAAAAATATTATTATGTACTCAATTAATAAAAACACTTTGGGTCTATTTTAGCCTACAGGTAGACTATAACATGGAATCCTGATCAGCTTTTAAATAAAATTAGAGAAAATTGCAAACTACGGATATAGTTACCAATTTGATTGAACATGTTAAGTTAGCTTAGTAATTTGGGGCAAATATATATTAAGATGTGAAAATGTGAGGTATTATTAACAATTTGATGTGAATGTGAAACATAGTTTTTTTATGTTTGATTTTAAATAGTGAAATTAGGTTAGCAATTTAATATAAAAATGTTTTATAGGTTAAGGATTTGTTGAAGAATTTAAAAGAGTGAGGAAATGTTTGCAAAGTGACTAAAAAAGGCGGAGTAATTTTATTTAAAAGAGTGCAGTTTTCTTAGTAATTTGATGTAAAAGGTTGTGGTTTGCTTGGTAATTAGAAGTAAAGGGTCTGGTTTACTTAGTAATTTAATGTAAAAGGGTGTGGTGTGGTTTGCTTAGCAATTTGATTTAAAGGATGTGGTTTGCTTAGTAATTTGATTTAAAGGGTGTGGTTAGCTTAGTATTTTAATGTAAAATGGTGTGGTTTGCTTTGTAATTTGACGTAAAATGTTGTGGTATCTTAAAGTAAAAGGGTAAGGTTTGTTTATTAATTTGATTTAAAGGGTGTGGTTTGCTAAGTAATTTGATGTAAAAGTGTGTAGTTTGCTTAGTAATTTGATGTAAAAGGATGTGGATTGCTTAGTAATTTATTTATAAAAGGGTGAGAAATTTGTTAAAGATTGTTGTGGTTAGGTCTTAGAAAGTTGATTACAAAAAGTGAGAAATTTGTTTAAGGGTGTGGTTAGGTTAGCAATTTGATTGAAAGAGGTGAGAAGTATGATTAAAAAATGTGTGGTTATGTTAGCAAATTGAATATGCAATTAACTCGTCTTATCTGTTTATCTAAAAAGTTATTAATCTACATTATGGTTAGCTAATTATTCCTGAAACAAAAATATATGATAATTGTAATGCTCTGCTGGGTCCAAATGATTACGAGGGGACCTTGGATTCGAGAACTATGGAGGATGTAACAAGTGCAACCAATACTACAGTTCAATCATCAAGAGAACAACAGACTTCAAAACAATATTTAGATTCTTTATACTGTAGTTTCATTGACACAAAGAGAATTGCAAATCCATTGCAAATGCCGAGAGATTCACAAAGGTTAGCGGCCATAAAATATTGCTTCAAAACCCGCTTTGTTAGTATGCCCATGTATAACACATATCCTCTAAAGTCCTGTCATCACTGGGAGAAACGGATCATCTATGGGCACAGACATCAATATAAAGTATTAAACAGTCTATCGCTGCGGTTAATACAAGTAGTATACTTTACACATCCAACGGCTATGGGATACCCCTCTGTGTTTTGTACGTATCAACTTATTACCGCCTCTACTGACTTACTGTGGGCGATATCTTTATAGCCCCAGTACGCTGCCCTTATCGCACACGCCACGCTAGCCTGACAACACCAAACATTATTACAACATCTGTCAACCATTTTGTAAATAACACCAATAAACATGTATTATATCTGACAGTAACCAAAGAAACTCTTTACCCTCTGAAACCAAATTTATTACTCTAGCAATAATTTTAAAATGTATTTTTGTATGATTATTTTTAGTTCCCAAATACCCACCATCTAATAATATATTTAAAATATTTTCCTTGTGACCAAAAATGCAACAAAATAAATATGATCTGAGTACAAATGTGTTAAAATGGCATAAAATATAACAATTTAATTTAAATATATATTAGAAAGATTTCACAATTTAAAAATTCAGATAAAATCAGCACATTACAAGTAGTTTACAGCTATGTTTTTTTGTTGCAAAATCGACACCACTGCTGCCAACATAATAAGTATAATTCTGAGAGGTTTAAAAAATTCTTTAAAATGTGGTCTCAGAGGGTTAAATAGTTAATAAAAAGAAAACAGATGTCTAGTAGAGAGAATGTTAAAAATAACAGATCTTAAAACAAGTATTTGCTAGAAAAGGGTGGCAGTAACCGCTGCTGGATTTGTGTTTTTCTATTTCCAATTTTGGCATTTTTGATGATAAGAGATTTAGGATGGGTTGTTTCACAAAATTTGAAAAATTCATCAAATTTCAACATTCATTTTCGGGTTCTGTGGAAGTCCTATTAAAGTTCTGTTATTATGTAAGACAGTTGCTTGACAGAACTGAAATAATAGAACATGAAAAGATCTTTCACAGAACTTGAAAAATAACTTTTAAATTTGAAGAATTGTTCAAATTCTCTGAAACAACCCGCCCTTAGAACAGGTTGTTACAGAATTTGAACAATTCATCAAATTTCAAAGTTAAAATTCAGGTGTGTACTGTGAATCTTCTATTCTGTTACTATTTCATCATGGGCCGGTTGTTTCAGTTATTGAATAATAATAGACAATTTGGAAGGCCACCCCGGGAACCATTTATTGGATAACCAACACCCCTGCCATAGGTCAACCCCAAGTGGTTTGCTATGTTTGGTGACTTAGCAGGGGTGCCCGGATTCATGGCGTGAGGTTTGTCGAGGTCTTGGCGGCGGGCGCGTGGCGGGTTGGATCAGGAGAGACAGATTGAGGGACTTATTGACCTCTCCAGCCAGACTCCCTCTTGACCCATCGCCGTGGGAGGGATGTATGCATACGTCTGCCACTCCTGTACACATTGACCCCCCGATTCCTACCCATCCCTCATACCTTTTTCCTTCCCACAACTTTCTCTCCTTCCTTTCCCTAAGAAGACCCTCCACACAGCTCCCCTAAGATGAAATAGGCCCTAAGAGATTTTTTTTCCTCAGGGCCTCCTGAGTGGAGCTAATGTAATCTTGAATAAGACTTTCACAGAATTTGAAAATTTACTTTAATGAATTATTCATATTCTGTCAACAACCCTTCCTTAGACGGAGAGAGGGATTCAGTTATACAAAACCTTCTAAATTTGATTTATTCATTTTCTTTAAAACATTAGTAGATATTGCAATTATTTTTTTTCTAAAGAAAATATTTGAATGCATCTTGGTCCCTACTGAATCGAGGAAATATTTATGAATCATGCTGTATTTGTTGAAAATTCAATATGCAAAATAATTGGTTTTAATTATTATAAAATAAATACTCAATTAGACCTCACAAGTAGTAATTTATAGAAATAATAATATTGTTTTAAATACTGCTTCAACTGAGTTTGCACTGAAATATCCTAAATTATGATAAAAAATTATTAAGATAATCATGGTTAGTTATTTAAGTAATAATATTGATAATATAAATACTACATAAGTAATTTAATTAGTTTTGGATGACCCTCTTAACTAATTGTGAACTTTGAATGTTTTACTGCTAGTGAAATAATTCATGGATGAATTCTGTTTTCTAAGAGTCAATATTCATAATGTGGAGAAATCCCACTTGCTATTGTTATTTATTATATCCAAAAGAATAACAAATTCAAAAAGAAAATAATTATTTTAATGCGTAATTAATGTATTATAATATCTATTATGATAAATAATTTATAATAAGGAATTCCAAAGAAAAATATAATTATTTAAAAAAATTATTGAATCTGAATATATACAAGTGGGGCAAAACTAATGTCATAATGTGAATGTGCCATAATTTTTGTAATTGGCGTCAAATGCAATTCATTGTGCTTTGACATTTATGTTGTAGACAGATAGAAAATTAGTTAACAACAATCAATAGAGCGATACATACCTGAAGAATGTGGAATTATTGTTAACTGCTTATTTGACCAATTTCCCATCTGTTGTTTCAATGCAGGTGGGGCAAAAGTAATGTCATAATGTGAATTGGCTGCTATTTAGTTAGAAATGAAAAAAATTGGGCTCGGTTTTTATGGAAAGTTGAATTGAAGGTTTGGATGACACGCTCAGCAAAATTTTCCTGCACATGGTGTAGAACAACGGAGGAAATGACGACAAAATTCACGCTGCGTTAAAATAACAGACCGGAAATTGGTCAAATAAGCAGTAAACAATAATTTTGTGTTCTTCAGGTGTGTATCGCTCCATTGCTCATTGTCAACTAATTCTCTATCTGTCCACAGCATAAATGTCAAAGCCCAATTACATTTGACGCCATTTGCAAAAATTATGGCAATTTCACATTGTGACATTATTTTTGCCCCACCTTGTGTATTTGTATATATAGAATGAACAAATCCATTTTGCAATTTCATGAATTAACAAATATCTCTGAAGACGGTTGATTTCCCAGAAATTCAAATGTAACATTGTCATCAAATGGCCATCCAGCGACATTTTGTTTTTTAATTGTTGAAAGTTCCCCGCTAAACAGATTTGTACAAATTTTGTTCAGCAGAATAGGACATCATGTAGTTAATCTTGGTAGCTTATTACTATAGGGTAAATTCACTGTTATTTCGTTTTTCTCAAAAAAAATTACAATAATGGAGGTATTTTTATTTAACGTTTTATGTCAACAAATAAATTTTCAATAAATATTTAAAATGTGTAGTTTGAGATTTACCGCCACAACAAAGTTCATTTTTATTTGTGAATTCGGCGGCGTTGACATCGCGCCGAGACATTGGTGACAGCGTCAGCAACCTGTGGCATTTTCTGTGTCATAATGACGTTGTCGCCAGTTGGAACGTTTCGGAATGTGCAGGTACAGATCATTTTTAAATCATTAATTTAGTATGATAATCATAATCAGAAAAATACTTTAAATCTTTCTACGCATTTTTAACAGTATTTATAGTTTGTACAAATATCACATTTTTTAGAAAGCGGAAATGCACTTAGAATCGGCGTTTACAATCGAAATGGCACTGAATAGCCATTTGATGAAAATGTAACATTTAAATTTCTGCGAAACAACTGGCCCACAGATCCACACAAATTCTGACGTTATTTGAAACCTAAATGGCTAGCTATGACAGTTAGAATGACACTAATTTGGATGCATTCAAGTGGTATAAAAAATTACTCAAATTTTAGTTAGATGGTGTAAAAGATAAATATTTTTTCTATTAGACTGGAATTCCTCATTATTCTAACTATGCAAGTATTTAGAATCAGAAATTTAGATCATATAACGTGGTTACAGTGGCAGTCTGTGATTTTTCAGTGAGCGGGGTATAAGATTGAAAAATATGATATTATTGATGTTGTTATAGTTGAAAATATATATATTTTTAAATTTTTTTTTTTCAAAATTTAATATTTTTCCGAGATTTCCAAGTACAAAAATTGAAATTTTGAAAATAAAAATATTTTTTCAGCTACAACAACACGGCCAGTGTAGTATTTTTTCAATTTTACCACTCTAGCTCACTGAAAAGACACAGACCGTCACTACATGGTAGAAGATAGTAAAAGCATATATTTCTATTGTAACTCCATCATGTAATGTGTATAAGCTATGTATAAATAGTACTGAAAGATTTAGTTTCTCGGTGTGTATAAAACATGCTTAGACCTTGCGTATTAGAGTATAAAATATTATAGTATGTGTATTGTTCACCAAAGCAATCCAAACAAACAATCTACCCGTCGGAACTCACCACGGTTTATGTCCAGAATTGGGTGCCTGAAAATTGTCTCAAAACAGATCTCATTGCTAGTTTCACAAGTTCTTAACATAAGGACAAGAATCCTAAATCTTAACACGGTAAGCATCAACGTTAAACCTTTGACGGATGAAACTTATCAAATAAAAAAATAAAAAAATAATGTCATTGATAATAATGTTACAAAAAAACTGATCTTTCGAGCATCATAGCCTTCTGGCGCCAGACTTCAAGGCATGTACCTAGGTGCCGGAAAAGAACTATGTTGTTATTTTCCCAACATTTGTAATTATTCAGAGTAAAAAGTTTTCGTTTGATATTATTGTAGACAAAAAAATTATCTTCACAAATTCAACAAAAACAAATTATAATGCAAAATTTCTGAAAGAGACCTTCTTCAGATTTCGACAAAATGGTGAAATATAAAGGAACTGTGATAACTTTTCGAGCACAAATATACGAAAGAATAACTTTTTGTTCTGAAGTACTGCGAAACATCACCAGAACGACACCACTTCTTGAAGAAATTATCATAATTTTTTTTTTCATTATTAAAATATTGCAAATGGTGGAGAGATAAGTGTTTGTAATCACTACAAACTAGTTCCATTAAACTATGTTCCCGAGGTTAGCGTTTATTTTGTTTTTAATTTACAATGTAAAACTGCTCAATATCGAGGATTTATTTGTCAATGTTGGTTGTGACAGCTGTCAAAACCATTTTGATAATAAAAGTGTATCAAAAACAGCAATCAACGTGAAAAAATCCAGTCTTGCGGCACCAATAACGTGACATATAAAAAATCATGTGTTTATTTTTGTGCTAACCACAAAGCATTCAAAGTAAATTTGTGAACCCTTACACTGCGGATGCTGAAGTATTAAGAGTTAATATTTCGACAGAGGCAAGCCTTTTTAGCTGGCAGTAGTCATTAAATTTAGGATTGAGAAAAGCTGACATACAAAATGATTACACTTATCATTAGGATGGAAAATTCTTTGGGTAAGAAAGGTATGAATAATTTCAATGAGACAGACAGTATTCTTCTTATAGTCAGCATTCTAGGGATTGTCCAAATGATCTGCTTGCAGCAAAAAAAGATTGCAGTATCACAACAATAATAATGCAAAAACATTTTACATACCTTGGCGGGAGTTGGTGGCACCTCGAGATGATATCCTCGCTCGCATAGGTCCTGAAGTCTCCTGATACCTGCATAGATATAACCTCATATTAACAAATAGTATTATTGAGATAATGCTGTTTTTGTGCAGATCCATTCAAATTATGAACCATATACGGTAGGTGATTAGTGGGGGTGACGCTGAATTAGATACCAATTGAACAACTCATTATTAGTATAAATACCGGGTTTTATCATAATTAGGTCATTAGTCTTTGAGCTTTCGTCGACCAAACAAGTCAATCAAGGGGAGAATTGTGAATATGGAGAAAATCAAGTTCCGCGCTGTTATAAAATTCCTTACCAAGCAAGGAAAATCAGTTCAGATCATACTGAAAGAGATGTCATCCGTTTACGGAGACTCTTGTCCAAGTAAAACTATGGTTTACAAGTGGCATACCCTCTTTAAACAAGGCAGGGAGTCGCTTGAAGACGACCCACGGCCAGGAAGGCCTATTGAGGTGACTACTCCGGAAATTATTCAAAAAGTCGTAATATTAATAATAGAAGATGCCTGACTAAAGAAGAAACAGCTCGCAGAAATGGTTGGAGTATCAGATATAACCATTTTCAAAATTCTTCACGACCATCTTGGCATGACTAAAGTCAGCGCAAGATGGGTGCCGAGAATGCTAACGCCGCCTCAAAAACAAAGCGCATGGAGTGTTCTCGTGCATTTTTGGACCTCTGTAGGGAATACAAAGATGGAGTGTTAGCTCAAATTGTTACTGGTGATGAAACTTGGGTTCATCATTATGAACCTGAGTCTAAACAGGACTCTATGCAGTGGCACAAGAAAGGCACACCACCACCCAAGAAGTTTAAGGTGTCACAATCGGCTAGGAAAATCATGGCGACAGTCTTTTGGGACTCAGAAGGAATCCTGTTGATCGATTACAAAGATAAAGGTGTTTCCATAACCGGAGTTTACTACGCTTCAATTCTAGAGCAATTAAAGGAAGCCATCAAGGAGAAAAGAGGGGGGAAATTGACCAAAAGTGTCCTTCTGCACGACAATGCGCCTGTTCACAAGAGCCGTGTTGCGATGGCTGCCCTGCAGAAGATGGGCTTCGAAATTTTGCCACATCCACCCTACAGTCCTGACCTGGCTTCCAGTGATTATTACCTTTTTCCAAACTTGAAAAAAGAACTTCGTGGGAAAAAGTTTTCAAGTGATGAAGAAGTGAAGGATGCAGTTTCGGCGTATTTTTTAGACAAAGACAAATCTGTTTTGTTTGAAGGTATGCATAAATTAATTGAAAGATCTGATAAATGTAGTAGGGTAGCTGGTTGAATATATTGAAAAGGAAAAATAAATTTGATTTTTATTTGCACTCCTTATCCCCCATTCCGCGAACTTTTTTTGTACAACGGTCAAGTCAAGACAAGTCAGGCATTACATTGAAACTGAGGGTTTGTGTTATCAGCGTTTGACATATTTTTGATTATTATTGTGATAAAGTGTTATATCTGCATTGTGTTATTTGTAATATGTTGTAAAATGTCTGAAATTTTGAAAAGCATCTAAAATATTTCCAGGCAATCAAATTTTCAAAGCAAAAACACATGATTATGCATTACTTGGTAGTGCTAACACGTTTATGCATTATTTTAACCTGTTGAAGTAAAACAGAAAAATATGTTTTAAGCCTTCAGAGGCGCCATCCAAATGAAAAATTTTATTAGCCCAAACAATGCAGATATTGTTTTTCATACATATTTCGAAGCATTAACATTTTTTCACGCGGCCGTATCAACTGTTGTTACGGCAAAAAGTCCATACTCACACGCGCTGTATCAACAGTTGATACGGAAACTTTTACGGCCGATATTCCAGCTCTCTTTCGTCATAAATGTACTTCTTGCTCACTTAGACATTCGTAGAACTATCACGATGCTGACATCTACAAGAATTTCTCAAAAATAAAATTGTATTATATAAAAAAAGATCGATAATCAAGTGCGCCTCTTCGCGCCTTTTAGTCCTTTAGTTTACATTTTTGTCAACGGATGGCGTTAGTACTAGTATGTCATTCATAACTTTACATAACTAAAAATGATAAGTGATCATGGTGTCCCTCTTGTGTCTATCAACGCAGTGGCCTAAGTACACACACGCCGAGTGAATGGCAGGACCACATTCAAAAGATACGGTACGTCTTTGTATGAAATTTTATGTTTTTGTTTTTATAAACATCTCAGAGTGTTGACACACGAGGATTTGTTTTCATATTGTGGAGAATAATCTGTTCGGTCTATATAGTCCAATAAATCATGCCAGAATGCTATAATTTGACATTTAATTGCGTGCATAGGTATTTTAAAATATGTACCGCGTACGGGTATAGATAAAACGGAGCAAATTAACGCATTCAAAAGGTTAAAGGTCAAAATTGCATCGCAAATTACAGTAGAACCTCATTAATTCGAAATCCAAGTGACATTAAAAATCAAATTTCCACATTTCCACAATTCGAAATTTTATAAAAAAAAAGAATCCGAAAATCAATGGATCGTTACGACTGATGATTACAAATCAATGCTTATGGCCAGAGGCATGTTCTGAACCCATGTTTTAACAAAATGCGAACCGGATGCGAAAAAATTTCATCAATTTAATGAAACGTGAACTGATGATTTTTTCTTCTAATCCACTAATTTCTCCATAATTTGGCTGTAAATTTGATTCAGCAAACAACAAACGGGCACTTACCAGTGCTCCTATCATTGGAATATTTATGTTCCCAAGCATCAAATAGCCGGTTGTAATATCTGGGTCCAGCGAAAAAGTCCAGGTAATGGCTGGAGTCGACCGTGGGGAAGATTCTCTCCAGGTTATTCCTCTGGGTGAACTCATCTTCCGATTGGATCAGGTGGCGCACGTCATCGGGGGTGAGGTTGGTGAGGATATCGGTGATATACTGGAAATGCCAAATAAATAAATGAAATGCAATTAATTAACCCATTGACACACGAAGCCGGAGAAATGCCGGTCTGTCTTTGCGTAATCATTTTATGCATAAAAAATCATTGACAACAACTTTATTTACGTAAATATCGTTGATAAAATAATTACAAATTATATTATATTTATACAGGCAAAAAAAAAAAACAGAAACATCTTTACCAACTTGTGAAGGAATCGTGCATAAGCTGATGGAGCCATATACTTCAGATGGGTACACAGTGTTCCTAGACAACTGGTATTCATCTCCAGTTTTATTTCAAAATTTGAAAAATAAGACAGTAAATGCAGTAGGAACAGTTCGTTGCATGAGAAAAAATATGCCACCAACGTACAGAATAAATGCAAAAAAAAACAAAAGAAATTGAAACGAGGTGATGCCCAAATTTTGTTTAGCCATGACATAGCTGCAATAAGATGGATTGACAAAAAAACCATTCATATGCTGTCAACCATGCATTCAAATATTTCTATGACAGATATGGGTAAAAATGACTAAAACACTGGGAATCCTATTCTAAAACCCAAGGCAGTCATCGATTATAATCGCGGGATGGGTGGAGTCGACAGAAATGACCAGTGCTTGGCTTCCTTTCCACTACTCCAAGGGATACAAAATTTTTTTTTTTTTATTTGGCCGACATGGCCTAATATAATACCTATAATAATAATATAATACCTATATAATACTGTTTAATGTGCAAAGGTTGACATATAGCGACTATAGGATAGGTATTGCGGAAAGCATATTAGAGAATATTACGCTACCACCATACAAGAGGCGAGGAGGGGCATCTGGAGGAGCATGCCCTTTACGATTACAGGCTGTACAATGGGCACATTTCCCTAGACAAATTCCTCCAAATCCTGTCAAACAAAACCCGTCCAGGCTTTGTAAAATGTGTTCATTACTGAAAAAGAAAAGTGAATCACGATGGGAATGTGAGAAATGCTTGGTGGCTCTCCACATATCAGAATGTTTCAAAAAATACCATACCCTTCCAAAACTGCCTGGAGATGAAGAAACAAATATCCAAATAACAAAAAAAAAATATAGTTCTATGTTGTACCATTTTAATTTTATGTGAAGTTTAGTGTTAAGGTTTCTTTGAAATAAAAGTTGTAATAATTGAATAGTGTTTTTAATTAACAAATTAAGGCGATGCCATACGTAGTAATGCAAAATCATGTGTTTTTGGTTTAAAAATTCGGTCGCCTAGAAATGTTTCAGATGCTTTAATTAAATACTGCGAGTAGATCTTGGCCTTTGAAATAATCGAGTATTTTTTAGATAAGTCTTTTTATAAACCAAGAAAAAAACAATGTAAAGGCCTATGAAAACTGCTTTAAAGTTCAAAATCTCATCTAAAGTTATTTATAAAAAGATCGAAATTTTTTAAAATATTTATGCCTGAATATCCACAAAATAAAATAAAAGGCACTTTTTGACCATGTTTTTTTCTTGCATAAATCAAAACAGGCGGATGGTGTTAAGCGGGAATTTAAACCTTATCGCCATCTACGTAAGGGTTGTTATTGATAGCGGCTCAATTTAAAATATTACACGACGTAGGGCATCGCCTTAAGTTATATTATTAGTGGTGGAATGGGTTAACCTCGTAATATGTTTATTACGGTCCACCTATCAGTTTTTGCCCATATCTGCCCTCGCTCGCTTGTACATAGGAGTTGAGTGGGTGCGGAACAGAGATAGAGATTCGAATTGGGTTTCACGGTCATAAAAACCCTCATTCCAGAAATTGATTGCACAATAACAAATATTATACTATCCTTTTCTTGAAATACCGATGTAAACAAAAGGCACGAAGATAAATATAAAAAGAAGACTTGCATTACGATTCGATAATTATGTACATATAGTTGGGACCTTTACAAAGAGATTGGTACAGTGAAACTCTCTTAAGAAGTTTTCCAAGGGACCGGAGAAAAAAAACTTCTTAAGTGGGATTCAATTTTAGCCATTTAATAACTCGAGTCCGGGGCATACGTCATTCCTATGTCTACCTACGTTAAATTGTCGTGAAAACAAGCTCATATGATCCAAGCGGTCAAAAAAAAATATATATAAATACATCTTCTAGTTATCATGGTAATTAGTATTACATATGTATTTAGAAAAAGGTGGGAATGTGAAATAAATGAAAAATGGTAGAACATAGTTGATTATCAAATCAAAACAAAACCATCCCATGGACAAAGTAAACACAATTTTAAAACTGTTAAAGTACATCCCTCGAAAAAGCCACTCGAATTCGGATAGTAAAAGTTGCAGCATTCCAAAAGGTTCATACTGTTGATCTTATTTTAAATTGATGTAAAGGCAATGGATTATACATATTTACTTGTTAGTGATTACTCACTCTTAACTTGACAGTTGAAGACAGAGCTGTGGATATACGCCGTCTCTTTTTTACGCTTTCGTTTACTATATGAACTGAGGGAGAAAGAAAGACTTGTTGTGGTTAATTTTACCAAGCGGTTTGATAAAAGGACACCGCAAGTAATTTTGCTAACCGCAAACTAATGATAGCGGGTTCTTTGCCTCAGAACCGTTTGCGTACTGCAACCCTGCCATGGCACTGCACAGAAAAATCTCACAAAGTCTACGCGGCAAACTGCTTATTAGTTGGCGGACTTTAACTTTTTTGCACGCTTGCTGCTTGCTCCAATGGCATTTGAGATTTGAGAGACTATTGTTATGATGTATTTTCGCCAGGCACAGTCGACTATCGTATATTTTTAAAGATATTTTAATCCTTTTCTAGAAATTCCTTATGAAAATAATATGCGCAGCTCAATATTATGTCCTACCTGTAGGTTCATTTATGGTCCTACCTAACTAGCAGACATCGAATAGCTACGATTTCGCACATAAATAAATGGCTTGATGCTTGAATCAGAAAGTTATATCATACGAGCTGTTTGACGCTGGAATTATAATCTGTGAACGCATCCAAAAACTACAAAAATCATTTGCGAAGTTCGTTTCAATCTACATTTTAAATTTATGCATATGTATTTCCTAACCTTCAAACTTAATTTACGACAAATGTCAGATGAAACATGATGCACGGCAATTTTTGATGTTTGAATGAAAAAAACGTAATTATAATGCATATTTTACCATCTCCCCCGCCATATAATCATGTTGTTATGTATTTAAAGGTGAAATATTCCGTATTAACCGTGATCCGATAGATTATCAAAAGTTTTTCGTGTTTTACAAATTCGATGGAATAAAAATTTTATACAATAATATTACGAAACATCTCTATGTTCATTACCAAAGGGAAGATTATTGAAGGAGGCGTCAAATGTATGCAAATGTAGATCTAGCCCACGTTGTCATTAAGGTTGAGTTTAATATAATCTTTCATGTTATTTCGGCCTTAAAGACGCTTGCATATTTGTTACATAATTCCGCATTGTGTATTCGTTCCATTGCTATTTTACCTAGTTAGGGGATTAGGAGACGGGGAATTTGGTTTATTTATTGGTTACGGCAGATTACGGCTTACGGCCCGGCGGCCGACAAAGGGTTTTATGGGGTCAGGTACTAGGTATGGGTTTCAGTCAACGTCTTTCAATTTATGACTTGGAAAAAGGTTCATTTTAGATATTTTGCGACACAATATTTCGTTTGTGTTGATTTTACCGCCGGATTTCTAAAATCTCTTAAGCGGGAAGCAGTTTTAGCTCTAAAACTTCTTATGTGGGAAAAAATCGTGTTTTTTGTATGGAATTTTCAAGGGACCAAAAATCAAAACTTCTTAAGCGTGAAAACTTCTTAAGTGGGAACTTCTTAAGCGAGTTTTACTGTATATAATATTCATGTAAAAACATTGAATAATTCCGTCTTTTCTGCTATTGAAATGAGGTGAAAAGGTAGAACTACACTTCCCGCCGTTAAGCATCAATCGACCAAACGGGTAGAACTACCTTTCCCGGCCGAAGTGTGTTAAGTAACTTTTCATTTCGGTCCCTTGGAAAACTTTAAAAGAGACTTTCACTTATAATCTCGTTCTGACTGCATCAAGACAGCCATTTAATATGGACGCGAGTTTTGAATAGGTTTTTTTTTTTAAATGTGAATACTAAACAAGAGTAACCAGGAACCAGTGGGACTATGGTATGTCATGAGGAAGGGAAGGGGAAGTTTGGGGCTGCAAACCCTTAAGAATTGGGCAGGACTGTCACAAAATTAAAGATGTCAAAGTGTCCCAGATATAGAGAAAGCTCCATTTCCTGAGTATCTTGTTTGTGTCACAGAAGTCTTCTATACTATACGAGAAAAGAAGGCTATAATACGACCATCAAGAACATTGTAGACACTGTTGGTACTTAGTACTTACATCCATTCGATTATCAATCTCTGTGAAGTATGTGTGCTTTAGTTTTTCTTCTTTGGACAGATGAACGGTGTAGAGACGCTTATCGTGCAAGTAGGGACCCTGAAAAATAATTAAAACATATCAACATTGAACTGTTAGTAGTAATAAACAAATAATCCATGGAAAATACTTTGAACATAACGAACACATCAATCTTATAAAAGATGAAACCGAAATAAAATCTATCTCACACAAGGAAGACAACTTCAAATAGAGAGAATTCATTCATTCATTTCCCAGTAGATCAGTTGATTTTAAGCTCGGCTTGGTTGGAATATCGAGCTTAGCACGGATTGGAACATAATCCGCATATGTATATAGGTCGTAAGCCTACACATCAGCAATATTACAAGTGTTATCAATGATTTTAATAGAGGAATGTGTTTATTTTTTCTTTATAAAACCAAACCGCTGTGTACTTAGTGGTATATCTATGTTGTCTAATGTCATTGCGAGATCACAGATCTTTAAAAATATCAAATGTTTTAGGTGAGCTTAATTTACGAGTTGATTTTTTGATAAAGTTCCCCACTTCAATCAGCCTGGTGCTACATGCGAGGATAATAATTTTAAATAGTATTTGTTTGTCTAGAGTCGATTTAGCCGTCTAAAAATTGGGCAAGGATGGGGACCAACTGATATAATGAATGTATGTACTTCTACGTATGTTATTATGTGTAAATGTTGTGAAATGTTAGTGGAATCACTGTTTTTGACAAAAACAATAAATAAATACACCTATGGATGTTATTCTATAATATAATATACTATATATATATTTACTGGAAATGTTTTGAGTATGTAAATAAATTAAATTACAAATTGACTTAAATATTAGAAAATGGGTTATGAAGATTATAAAAATCACCTTTTCTTTGTCAAGATTATCGACATTGACTTTCTCGGGCATGTGAAACTGGGCCATGTTTAATAAGGTAGAAACTAGGGGGCCCTTGACATGTAGGTCCAGGGGGGAGGCACTGTGGAGGCTTGGAGATATGTTTACCTGCAAACATAATCATGTTAAAGTGATTGCAATGGGTTTTTATACCATGTTCTTGTAGCCACGTTTCAGAAATCAAAAGGAATAAAATATAACATGTATCCATACTGTGTTTTAACACAAGATTTATATCATAAGGATATAAATATCATTTCAATTTATTTTTAGTAGTTCATTGTCCTTCTCCCACCGAGCCCAACTAGTGGATGAATCGAAAATTGTATTGTGGCTGGATTTCTTGGTGACCGAATAATTCATCAAAACGACAATTCAACACACCTATAAAAAGTGTTATCAAGTCATTAACCTTTCCTCATCTGTGGTGTGTATTTACTACACATTGCTTCTAATAACTTTAATAACTCTATAAATATAATAAATTCTGGGTTCAGATTTTAAGTATTCCTCCGTTATACATTTAAGCACTGAATTAAAAAATAATATATTATATAGTTTTCAAATTCAATTAAAAATAAGAGTTTTTTGTTAAAAATCGGGAACAAATACACCAATACAATCAACCGTGTGATACTAAATACGCGAAGAGTGTGCGAGGAAATGACACGATATTGACGTCCCGCTTTAATTCGCTATGCGGGAACATGAGACATCCACACTTCTGCAGTTGTAGTTTTTGATTTAGACCATCGATACCTACGACCGCACAGCTGTGTTTGTGCCAGCCGCCAGCCGCGCCGCTAGCCAGTTGGCCGTGAACCGTCATTAGATGTGGACACCTTGCACGTTTCTTTAGCATCTGCCAATGTTTTTTTCATGTTTTCAGCAATTAAATTACAATTATTATCACTTTTGATATAAAATATAATAAACATAATCGATTAGCTATGAATATTCATATTTTTCCAATATTAAATCGCTTATTTTGAGATGTGTATTGACTACACAGCACCGTAACGCGTGTGTTTTTTTAGCACAGTAAGGGAAAGGTTAAAAGTGATGAAACAAAAACCAGGTTAAATAGTTACATATGTAACCTATTTACTATTTACCTACTTTTCAAAACTTTATAACACATTTTATAGGTGTGTTGAATTGTCATTTTGATGAGTTATCATGGAATCGGATATCTTATTTGAAAATTTTTGATGAAAGGCGGATTCTTGATTTTTTTATGGTTTGATCAAGTAGTTATGTAACTTAGGACGGGTTGTTTCGGAGAATTTGAACAATTCATCAAATTTCAACGTTCATTTTCAAGTTCTGTGAAAGATTTTTTCAAGTTCTGTTTTTATTTCAGTTTTGTCAAGCAACTAGCCTACAATGATATAATAACAGAACTTGAATAGGACTTTCACAGAATCCGAAAATGAACGTTGAAATTTGATGAATTGTTCAAATTCTCCGAAACAACCGGTCCTTAGTAACACAGAATGAATAAATACACACCTCCAAAAGCCATGGTTTCAGATTCTCATCCAACAACACATCGATTCCAAACAATTCGTAGCAGTTGAACCGGGAGCCAAGATTTGACTTGGTCAGGCAACTGATGCTGGACTCTCCACTGATGATGGTCTTGATGACCAGGTCCTTCATGGAGCTCCACAGCTTGTCGGTGTCAATGCCGCGTTCCTTGCGGAGGTATGACATGAGCGCTTGCAAAGTCCTAGAGTGGAAAAAAAATTGATGTGAGTAATTCGAGAGGTTATAAAATTTATTATATTTTAGCACCCGCAACCTAATACCTCAGTCGTGTGCCAATATTAATTTTTTCTTTCGGCTCGCCGTGCGCCAGCATATTCTATTTTCGTAATAACTTACTCACAAAATGAAGTTTTTGCAAACTGTACCATTTACCAGATACATAATGTGTTTAATTTATAAAAATAGTGTATAATCTACCATAAGTAGTTTCCCAGAATAGGAACTTACATTCGGAGAAATGTTTCTTTTCTCTCTGATGTTATAAAAAAATATTTTAAAGAAATACAAAAATATTCTTGAAGTTTTTTTATATTTTCTAAGCTAAGTGTTTTTCACAAAAAAAAAAAAAAATAAATAAATAAACTGCACATTAGGTGGGCGCATTGAAGAATGACCCAGAAGTAACTGTCGTTATTTAACCAGTCAACTGTGGCTCGACCGCCGGCGGGCTTTTTTGAAATCCGGCGGGTTTTTTTTTTTTAAATGCGATTTTAACCCTTATGTATAAAGAATTTGTATGAAGTAAAAGGTCAGAATCGCTTGCGCCAAGTTCGGACTAGAATTAGCTTTTTGTTTGATGAGGCTACGAGCCCTGTACGTGTAAATATAAATTATCTATGGTAAATTGGCGTCGCTTTTTTTACGAGCTTCTTTCTAACGGTCGGTTTCTGAGTGAGCGTTAGCTAAAAACGAGATTAATCAGTTAATTCAACAAATAAACGTAAGTAATTGTGTTTTTATACATAGTTCATTGACCAAGTAATGTGTTTTGATAAATATAAATCATTTTTGATATTGTAAATTTATAAAAGATGACGTAAAAGTTCGCAAAAATTTTGCAGGAACAATTTTTACTTTTTGGATGGAGTTATGTACATGATATATTACATTATTTGGAGTTATTCGTGTATCATTGTATGGAAAAAACAATTGTTATTATATATCGAAGCACTCTTTTTGTCAATACTTCGTGATTATTTTTAAAAAAAATGACATGTCATGTCATGTGTCAAAAAAATAGCTGCGCGTAAATATTTGATTTTTAGATGGGAATATTTACGTGATCATTATGTTATTTTGAGTTATTCGAATGTCATTATGCAGGGAAAACAATTGAGATTATGTAACAAAGCCATTATATAGTCGATATTTAGTGAAAATATTTAAAAAAAATAAGTTGTGCATCTCTACCGTTTCACACAAATACATCGAGATTACTTTACATGTGTTAGTGTTTCAACCGACAGCGCCACTTTTTTTACTGCTAGCGGCAGATTTTAAAAGTTGTGTTATCAAGCAATTCGCGTCAATTGTACAAGCAGGTCCAAGAAAATGTAAACTATTGTTTACGGAAATATTTTTATTGGTATTTATTATTTATTATGAAAAATAGTAATAAATATCACAAAAGTCACAGTATTAGTAAATATCACAGTTGTATAGGGTGTCCCAAAAAATAATAAGAAAAAATATTTTTTGTTTATTATTATATATACAAAATTTATAAATACTAGTATATGTCTGATTGTTCCTATTATTATAGAATGGAGACTAATACTGGAGAGGTACGCGGTAGAAGGACTGGTGAGGCAGCGCCGGACGGAGAGGCAGCGCCGGACGGAACGATGGTATGTTTTTTATTGTTATTATTTGTGTATTAGTAGTAGTTATATTAGGTTGGTTGTTTGCTTTTTTTTTTTTATAGTGAATACCTCACAAGAGTCCCAACTGCTCCCGTCTGGAGCCAGTGAGACTATGGCATCCCCAATTGGGGGATGTTGTGAGGCTGAAGGTAAGTGGGGAAGGGAAAGAGGAAGGTGGGGAAGTACCTGGCTATTCAGATCTAGTCACTAAACACGGCTAAAGCCATTTGGAGCAAAGTTTCAATTCTGAATGGTGGTCTTACACCAGGGCGATACTGGTAGTATCTTCCACTCTGGAAACTGCTTAATTTTTTCCAGAATTGAAAGACATTAGTGTAACAATAAATGTTTATTTTTTCAGGTTCCTGGAGCCGACAGAAGAGGCGGCAGAAGCACCGAAGAGGCAGCGCCTCTAGCAATCACGGTATGTTGTGTATTAGTAGTAGTTATATTAGGTTGATTGTGTGCTTCATCTTTTCCAGAATTGAAAGACATTAGTGTAACAATAAATGTTTATTGTTTTAGGTTCCTGGTCAGCCAATAAAAAGGAGGAGGCTAGACTTGGAGGAGCCCTCGGATGATCCAACCCCTTCAACCTCTACAGCTCCAACGACTCAGGTAATTATAATAAGACTAGGCTAACTTTTACAGTGCAATTTTTGAATTTTTCTTCCTCAAGGGCGCTTTTCAATGAAAATAAAATAATTTCGCATAGCTGAATATATATTTTTTCTTTCTATATATAGGTAGTCGACAATATCATCTTCGAATTTATCGGCTTCGATAGCGAAGATGATGACGAAGATGATGTCGACGTAAATCCCGATTGCGGTGGTGATCCCGAATATATCCCGCCCCTGGGGATCGAAACGGATGTGCCTGAGGAAGAGTTGGAGCTGTTGGGGGAGGAGGAGGAAAACCCCGAGGAGCAGTCCTTCACCTGGTCTGAAGACTTCTCTTCGTTCACGGGTCAGCGGGAAAATTTTACCGTCCTTCAGCCTGGCCCATCAACAGAAGTGTTCCCTCCGACAGTCGCTGCATCTGCCTATGATGTTTTCTCCAAAATATGGGACTTGGAAACAATGTCCTATATTGTAAAGGAAACGAATAGGCATGCATGGAGCGCACTGGACGAGATAACTACCGAAGATGGGGTATTGCACATGGCCGCCCATTCCAGGCTGAGGGAGTGGCGAGATGTGACGGTCCCTGAACTGTATTTGTTGTTCGCAATATTTATGATAATGTCCATTTGTTACAGAGCTGCCTTACCAGAATACTGGACAAAAGATATTTACTTAGAGATGCCTAAATTTAGGACTCTAATGTCTTATGATAGGTTTTGTCTGATAATGCAGTTCCTCCACTTTAGTGACAATAATGTCGGTTCCCAAGAAAAGCTTGCAAAAGTTAAACCACTATTGGACATAATGAATGAAAAGTTTTCCAGTCTGTACACTCCTCGTGAAGACATTAGCATAGACGAGTCCCTGTTGCTCTGGAAGGGTCGCCTAGGTTTCAAGCAGTGCATCCGCACTAAGGCGGCTCGGTTCGGCATTAAAACCTATGAGCTGTGCGAATCAACAACAGGCTACTTGTACCGCTTTATAATGTACACGGGAAAGGGTACAGAAGTCGAAGAGAACCACCTTGGGTTTTCGAGTAAAACTTCTAAAGTTGTACTTAAACTCATGGAGGGGTTCTTTGACAAAGGGTACTGCCTTTACATGGACAATTTTTATAATAGCATACCATTGACTAGGTACCTGAAACAAAGGAATACCGATGTTGTCGGTACCCTTAATCGCCGCCGAAAGATGGTACCTCAGGTTATTAAAGCCATGAAGAAGAGTGTGCCACGGCATACGATTGTCGGTAGACACTGTGGTGACTTTTCAGTCGTTGCTTGGAATGATATTAAAATTGTCACCATGGTGTCTACCTTCCACAACACCGAAACGGTCATGGGTCAAAGAGGGTTAGAGAGATACCAAATGCCTCGATCTGTGGTCAGGTACAATTCCTTCATGGGTGGAGTGGATACCAAAGATTCGCTGTTGTCCACTTACCGCATGGAGAGAACGCGAGGTCACAAATGGTACATTAAGGTATTTCGTCGCCTGCTCAATGTCAGCATCCTGAATAGCTTGGTGATCTACAGGCAACTTCAACAAGACGCTGTGCCCATTCTTCACCGTACATTCAGGAAGCAATTGGCATTTGAGCTTATAGCGCGACACTCTCCCTTTGTGACAGCACCCAGACCAATTTCTTCTAACGACAGTCATATTCTTCCTGCGCACATCAGATTAGAGAATTTTTCACATTACCTAGTTGAAACCACAGAAACGGACAATAGGAATCGCAAAATACGCAAAAGGTGCGTACTTTGTACAAGGCGTAAAATAAACAAACAGGTCGATTCCTATTGCGTAAAGTGCAAAGTTTTCCTTTGCATGGCGTGTTTTGTGGTGTATCATAGAGTTGCAGATTTATAATTTTTTTTCATTACTTGCTAAAATCGCTTTTTTTCCATTTAGATTATATTTTTTCTCTTTTGTTTAGACTATTTTTTTACTTTTTTTTTTAGTTTTTTTTTTTCTGTTTTCATTCAAAAATATAAAAATTGCCATGACGAGGAAATTCATTATACCTAATAGTGGCAGTCCCATAATTACAGTTCAGGGAGTGTGTTAATTGTTGCAAGGTGTTGTTATTTATGGTGTTTGTTATTTATGGTGTTTGTTATTTACGGTGTTTGTTATTTGCTGCATTGGTGTTTTTATTTTTTTCTTGGATGTTGGTATTTGTGGTTGTTTTTTGTACATTGTGTGTTTGTTATTTGTGATGTTTCTTATTTGTTGCGTGGATGTTATTTGTTGCTTGGTTGTTATTTTTTGTATGGGTATTTGTGTATTGAATTGAAACGCAAGTGCATTGGTTAATATTTCATGTCCATTCATTGTATCTTCCACTTTTTAGGAGGATAGAAACAATGTCTAAAAATTGACATATTATCATAATAAATATGTAAATGTAAAATAATATTTTTCGTAGTCGAGAGCCTGGCCTCTGGACTAAAGTTTGAAAAACACGTGTTTCATATAATATAAAATGAAATAAATATGATGAAACATAAATCTCCGACTTTTATTTTTATTGAACCACCCAGTACTTGAAATTGAAAAAATGCATTTTATGTTATATAAAATTGAAATAAATATTATGAAAAAAAATATCACTAAAATTTATTTTTATTCTCCTTGAATCATGATTCTTTGAACCACTCTGTATTTCGATTGTAATGTGTATACAAGAATGGCGGCCATTTTGGAATTCCAGATATTGAAATAGACTTCAAATTGGTGAACTGTCTGAGGTAAATATTCTACATATTAGCATTGTTTTGGATATAAATTCATTATCGAAATAATAGGTGTTAGGTACCATTAGAAAGGTAATTCTATCTAGTTTATTTTGATGTAATTTTTACAATATTTCGCAATATAATTGTGTCAAAAATCAGGCTGGTAAAGTGACGGCAAAAATGTTAGAAAATTTACATCATAGTGCATAAATATATTTTTAGCATTATTTATTTACAGGTTTCTAGTATAAAAAAATATTATTAGTAACAACAATAGTATGAACTACCAAAAACTGAAAGAATTGCTTTCATAACTTTATACAATACGACACAAAAAAATTCTAAAGTGCACGCTTGGCGTGAGATTTTTTTTTGAAAAGCCTAAAATATTTTACATTTTCAAAACAACGTAAATGCCATTATTTCTTTGAAAACACCATTGGTTTGTTTTTTTTCATATAGGCTATTTATTCAGGTTTGTGTGGAAATAATAAAATCCGTTTATATTCATAAACATAATTTTTTTGACAATTGTTTCCCGAACGGGGGAATTTTTTATTAATTTTTCAGATAAAGTTAGCTATTCTGGGAAAATGTCTTACGATATAATCATGAACTATATATGAATAATTAGCTACATTATCTGGTAAACAGAAAACAATAAAAAAAAGCAAATACTTAGTTTTTTTTCCGAAATTTGAGAAAAAACTCATCAAGGTAATTTTCGCGCTGTTTCCGAAATCTGCCCCACTTTCAAGAGGTTAAAGATGGCTCCTCTTTACGAATCGAAAAGCAAGAACTCTTATCTCACTGTTTACTTTGTCGCCAATCGAATAAGATTTATTTTATAGTTATTTATAGTAAGCTAAGAAACATCTTTTACGATGCAAAATCCTATGAAAAGAAAGTATGTTTTGATTGTCTCTATCGGCCACAGCGGCGTTCAAAGGGAAGAAATTTTTCGTGGCCGATAGACACTTCAGCTGTAAAGAATTAATGATAGTGTAACCATTCGTGGCCACAGACAAAACACATAATTACTTATGATACTCTAGCATCACTAGAGGAAAATTCAACATCTCCTCATTTGCTTACTTCTGTATCGTTATCCAATATCTTGATCTTAATAATCAAATTAATATACATAACATATTAAACCACCTTCTGAATTGGGATGAGTCAAATTATTGTTTTTATTTTTTTGGAATAACAATGAATAAAACCTCAAATTGTAATATTTAATTATTGAAGACAATATTAGCAATTCCTAAACAAATATTTGAAACAGAAAAATCAGAAAAAGATACGGTCACATCTAGGACTCAAACCCATGATTTATTTATTTATTTATTTACGGACAAATAGTCCATTAACAACATATTAATTACACGAATAAGTTTTATAAACAGAGATGACAGTGAAAGGAGAGTATATATAAATGAGGAGCGAAGACAATAATAATGACAATAATAATAAAAAGTAAGAATGGGAGATAATAATAAGTCAAAGCATGAAGATGGTTCAAAGGGCATTAGAAATTAGACATTGCGTATTGACTGTCAAAAGTCATTTAGGCATATACCACAAAATTCAATGCTTTGACTTGACAGTGAGTTGACAAGTCTCGACATTCTGGACAAAGGAGAATGGTATCCATAATTGGTAGAATGTTGATCCTCATTTAGTTTTAGATTCGTTTAGGAATTGCTAATATTGTCTTCAATAATTAAATATTCAAATTATTGTACACATTCCCCAGGTGTCGTAGTATAAGCTCTACACTAAATATCCCTTAGTGAATGATAAAGTTCTCCCATAAGAAAAAAATTCTCCAATGTCTTTGTGGAACTTCCACTTAGGTGGATTTATTTATTCTGCATACAAACTTCATTCATCCAAAACACGAGAGAATAAAAAACTCCCATATTCTTAGAAAACTAAAAATAGGTTAACTACATATTCCTAAAATTCAAGTACACAAACTCATTCACTTACTCCTAGCATTCACAGTTAAGTTAATTCACAAATAAGTTTTAATATCTCTTTTAATATGGCTGCTTGTGTATTGCACCCACACAAGCATACTGGACTATAAATGAGGATTTCTTGCCTAATATTGTTAGGGCGGCTTGCACCAACTATCGCAAATTTTATCTTAAATTTTATTTAACTAAACGCATTTAAGACCCTAAATACATTTAACTTAAATGCGTTTAGTTGCGTCCTGCACCAGTTCGCAGTTCGGTGGCGATTTTAGTTAAACGTCATTAACGCGTCGGTAAAACAGTTACCGCGTGTTACGATGTTTCATTTTACTTGAAGTGTCAAAATATTTTGTGATTGTGTGTGTGGTTTAATAGTGTTTTCATTTATTTTATCAAGAAAAAGTTAAAACAAATAGACATAATGATGAAATAAGACAAAAAGAGCTTCTGTTGTTGGAATTAAAAATAAAACAATTTTCAGAGTAATTTTGTTTTTTTTTATTTCTTTTAAATATTATATTGTTTTAAAGTATTATAAGAATGCTGTAGGTATGATTAGAAGTTTACAACCTTGCAAAGTACTCCTAGATAAGGAGTGTTAGCTCCAGGTGACGAGCACCTCGCTGATGTTTTTATTGGTGTTGAACTTTAACTGAGGTTCAATTTCTTGCACTAATAATGATGTCATTTCTTTACTGAGACGAAATCTTCTTTGAAACTTCTTGGCACTGAGTGTTTCAAATAAATTTGTTCTTGTGTTTACTTCTCTGACTATTTTATAATTTATTTATAATTTCTATAATATAATTTCTTCATGATCGTCAGAATACAAATCCCAAATGTTCATTGTGAATACAAATTAAAATGAGATAGATTTTAACCACAATCAGAAATCGAAGAGATAACCTAAAAATTTTTTGACAGTACTGCTTAGAGTAGGTAGGGGCTAAACACGTTTAACTCGGTTAAACGGCCGCTTTTGGGTATTTAACTTTGACAGTTCTTTAAACGCATTTAACGACTTAAATTTTGCTGTGCGGTGGTCGCCAAGTCGACTTAAATCAAATAATGTGTTTAAAATGATATTTAAACCAAATTTAACTTATGGTGCAAGCCGCCCTAAAACATGCTACCCAAAGATTTGGGGGGCTGTGAATTAATGTCAACATTGGGATGAGATGAGAATAAAACAATAAAATTAAGTTTTACCATTTGTGGCCCTGGCAGGCTTCAGCATCCTGGTTGTGTGTGTAGGTCTTGGAAAGCCGGTTAATGGAATAATTGGTGAGGTGCATATAGCGATCGTGCAGACTATTGTTCTCCTCACTGTACTTTACTGAAATAAACAATCGTAAAACAGATATTAACGAAATGATCTTTCAATTATTGGTCGAGTGGTCAGTCACATGGCAGGCTTCAGTAGTGGGTAAAGGAGAGAGTAAAGTGGTTGATCAAGTGGTCGGTCAAGTAATCGATTAACCCTATTACATTTATTTAGGCTACCTTCTTCAGCAACATATAAAGGGGTTACCATATTATATGAATTTCTTTGATTGATCCTGGAGGGTTTCAGGATGAAGGGCACAAGGTAAAAAGGAGTTAGATAGCATCAAGGAATGAACCAGTGTGTATTTTATGCCAAAGAAAAAGGATATAAAACTAGATAACTCCCAAAAATTGGAAAAAACTATTGTTTATGGTTATGAGACAAATCAAGTAGGGAAAGATATAATAAATTAATTATCGGGGATTTTAAATTTTGTCGCCATTTAGACAAAGTCTACAACCCACAAACACAAGTTTTGAGATATCTAAATTTAGAGAAAAAATCTTATTTGAATGCTTTTAATTTTATTCCTAGTACTAGCTTTTATTCCCCGCCACGCGTTGCTGTGGCTCAGTCTGTCTGTGCAGATAGAGAAACACTAGCGCGTGTCGCTTTTACGTCCAACAGTTTTACAAATAAAGCATTTTTGTCCAAAAGATAGCACTGTTTTTCAAAAAAAAACATGTTTTTACCAGTCACAAGTGACATCTATATAATAATAGATATAAAAAATACATGCCTATTCGAATGCAACGTGTCAAAATTTCAAAGCAAGATCACTGTAGAGATGTATTATAAGTTTGTACAGCGCCCTTGAGGTGATTTTGCACAAAAACGGCGCTATACAAGTCATCCAATTATTATTATTATTGGAGATTAAGGGCCCACTATTCGAATTTCATCCAATTTCCGACATACTTTCCTTAAAATTTTGAAGTTTTTAAGCTCTTAAAAAAATATATGTTATTCTTTAAGATAGTATCTATTTGTTCCAAAAGCCGAAACGGTAATTATTTGAAATTCCCTCGATAGAAATAAATCGCAAAGTATGCTCCGAAAAATATTATTAACACGTTTATTTCTGTTATTTTACAAGTTATATGTATGAAAAAAATCACAATGCTTCTTTTAATGCTACTCAATAGACCCCAAAAGTGATTTTTGCTATTTTTGAAATACGCCGTGATTTATTAAACATTTTCACAACTGTCGCTTACGCCTATTGCTTTTAAATCATATTTATTATAGCGCGCTCGCTCCGACTTGAAGATTAACCTATCTTCTTTGAAAAGTTCATTCGCCAACTCGAGGGCTTTGGGGGCAGACATGTCGTTCAACGTTCTATGATCTACAGACGTGCGATTACGTGCAAATATTTGAATCTATAAAGATAATTTTTACGCGTGTAAAGTTTATGAGTTAATAAATATTGTTTTTTCAAAGATGGGAAATACACGAAAGATATCCCGTATTTCAAAGAAAAAATGATATCTCATAAAATTATATCCTATCTAATAGGTGAGAAGAAAAAAATACAATTTTTGATTTATAAGCTTATATTTATTATAAACGATAATTTACTATAAAAATTAATAATTCATATTTTTATTTATGTATTGTGTAGTAAAAAGTTATAAAAATTATTATTTTATTTTTTTCAGAATACGATAAACGATAATTTATTATAAAAATTAATTATTATTTTTATTTATGTATTGTGTAGTAAAAAGTTATAAAAAATTTTATTTTATTTTTTTCAGAATACGTACTTTGGGAAATAAAACTAATTCCAAAACATTAGAAATTACAGGGCAAGTTCTTATTAATTCACAATGCAACGATGTCCGAAATATAATATAATATGTAATAATAATATACGGGCCATCTGTTTCAAATAACAATACTCGAACGTGGAATTCAGAATAATAATGAACATGCGAGCGAAAGAAGCTATTGAAAGTTCTGAAACTGTGGGGAATATAATTTAATAAAATAAAATACTTTTTTGTTTTAAAACCACGATATTTATTAATTTAAGAACCGACCGGTTTCGCTTTACTTAAGCATCATCAGGGTACAAATTAATACTAAACAAGAAGTACATAATGTGTGCATATATATAACAAAATATAGAGGGAGACAACATGATACAAATATAAGCAACACAAAGACGGTCATAAAATACATTAACATAAGTGCACAAGTAATGGAAAACCCGCTAGATAATTATGTAGACTAATGGGTTATACGAATAAATCGGGAGAAACAAAACATCAATAAAACCTCAATAATAACGGTTTTTCCGAATTCGCAAATCATTTGATCGATAGCTTGCCTTCCTGAATAAATCTAATTTTATTTAATCATTTACGGCCAAGATATTTTTGACAATGGTGTGTTTTTATCTTTCTGTATTCCAATCATTTAGCTTTGCTTCTAGGGTTGTGCCCCAGTATTGCTTTTTGGAGACTGTAAACGGATCTCTCGGCATTTAATGAAACTGCAGCAGAACAAAGGCTGTTGCTATATTGACGTTCATGGTATGTTTTGCTCAGATTGACGATAAGGTTTCCAGATCCGCATTTCGCTCGAAGCATGTTTAGGGTAATAAGTTTATAGTTTAGGGTTCTTTCACCGTATTTATGGGAACATTTCAGAACCACCAATCTTTCATTTTGAGTGAATCTTGTGTTTGTGATTAAATTATATTTGACGATTTAAACAAATAATATTTAGAGAAGTTAAAAATAAAATTGAAAGTTCACTGAAAGCTTAAAACTATTAAAAGTAGTAATTTCATAAAAATGTAAATAAATAGAGCCCCTTTCACATTTTAGAATGTAATTTTATGTTGCTTACATGTTTTATTACTCTTTATAATTATTGAATTGTTTAAATGAATAAATAAATAATTACAAAAAAGTCTTCTGATTTGTAAGTCCTCAGGAAGCACTAAGGATCTTTCTATCTATCTTTATAATATAATAAATTTGATGAGCATAAAAATGTAAACGTGTATATAATTTATATAAATGTACAAAAGTAGATATTACACGTGTATAAATATTATATTGCGCATATTATACAAGATGTCGGGGGTAAAGTGCACAAACTTCGGGAGGTGATTCTAATTGATAGTACAAGTAAAAAAGAAAAAAAAACTTTTTTTGGAATTCCAACGTTTTAAGATAGTTTTCGAGTAAAAAAGTTTAAAACCTTATTGATGTAAAAATATATTTATTGATTTTATAAAAGTTATAAATTACTTTTATAAAAGTGAGAATAGTATTTTAGTAAAGTAAAGTAATTTTTATACCTATACAAATAACTTTCGTAAATGTTTTTTGTAAAATTAAAAAAAAAAATAATTAATTAAATCCGTAATAAAACCCATATTTTGAGAACCATCTTCATTTCGACTTCCTTCTCATTTGGTCGGTGCATTATTACTCTAAGGTCGGTGCTAACTAAAAATGGTTCTGTTTTTCTAAAATTGCAATAGATGTCGGTAATTTAATTTCATAATCCCCAAAATTATTCCTAATACGAATTCAGACACCTCTGTCGGATTCTTTTAACACTAAATTTTGTGGGTGTTGCCAAATCTAAATTCTTTACGCGGAAAGCGGGCCCTTAAAGATTTTGAACAATTGAACATTTACATTTTTATTTATATATCTATTATAATGCAGATAGTAAAAGTTTGAAATTGAGACCTGAGCGTGATTAGCCTCCGAGTAAGATTGTCTCTCACGTAGATATCAGTCTAGGACGATGGTGCCAGCCCAACATACCCAAACCGTGATATAAACAATAAGTCATTATTATAATTGTATTCCAAACTAACCTGAGGCAAATCTGGCTAGCCCATCCGGGTACAGATAGATACGCAGCGGATGCACCGACGTGACCAGCACGTACAGCCGCATGTCAAACTTGCTGCCGTCGATAAGTAGCGGCCGAGAGATGTAACGCTGCACCACCACGGGACGGCGCTTCGGAATCTGTGTCCAGCGCGACACCACCTTGATGCCAGTGCCGCGAGCTGATGCCGGCTGGGGATTAACGAGACATCAGTAAAAGATATAATTGTTGAATATTTCTCTAGGGTAGGACTGTCATAGGATGATCCCGGGTTACGAATAACCTGACAATATTATTTGAAAAACTCCAAATACCAGATTGGCATAAAATCTTCTTCCGTCTTCGACCATTCGCATTGACAATGCGCCTTCCGATGTCCCTGTCCTGCTTATAATACCTAACTAAAAGTATTACTCACCGGTTTAATTATCCACTTCTCATTCTGAGCGGCGTACTTCTCCCAGTCGTGCTTTAGAGCTTTCAGATCATGCGGCAGGACATATGTCTTGGGCATCAAGCCAAACTCCCGGATGCCAAACTTGGACATCAGCTTGTGCAGGTTCCTCCAGAGGCGATCCTTGCGCCCGATCTGGAACGTGCCCGGGAAGTGGTTCATCTTCTGCGAATCCTTCAGGGTCTTGAAGCAGATGGACTTCATGTGCTTACCCCACGTGCCCATCCATTCCATGGATTCTGGAAGAGTAAGCAGATTTGTTAGGGACGCGGAAAATAATGTTTACATTCTAAATTAGGTATTGTCGCTAATAATTGCGTTTTTTTTTTGTTCTATTTTATAATAATCTACTACATTAATTCGTCTAGAACAAAAGGCATTATCACAGGTAATTTTTCTCCCAACTAAAAATTCGTAGTAAAAAAATAAGTGACACTTCTCCAATAATTAATTGAGGCACCATTTTTTAATAAACATAATGAAGCACTTACTTTTGACAACTGTTTTAATGAAAAAAAATCAACAAGTTTCGAAAATAATGGTAACTTCATAAGAATACAAAGTATTTTAATTTTTTTTTTTAATTTTAAAAGAAAGACAAAAATTCCCGGGTTACGAATAACCTGACAATATTTGAAAATCTCCTACTACCACCACAGTAAGCTGAAAATGTTGCTTGAGTTGTGATGGAGGACTTAGCCAGCCGAGGAATTGAACACACTACGCCTGAGTGGGACCCAAGCGCGATGTCAACTCGGCCACCGACCGTATGCTAGCATGTTGATATGTATCATTAAAAACAGTGGTTAAATCAAGTGTTTTATTACCATTTCATTATTTAAATGAGTGACAAATTATAAAAACTCCTATTTACTAGGGAATTTACTAAGATTTTAAGAGATTTTTTAATTACATAAACTAAGGTTTACTTTTGGAGAAATCTACATAACAGATTTGCTCAAAATCTACTACAAATGACATCTTTTGCAGAGTTTATATTAAAATAATTTGTATATATGTATGAAGAACTTTGTTTTTTATATGAATTTACACTTTTATTCTAAGATTGATGAAATATTGCACACTTGACCTTCAAAATGATGGAAGGTGATGGTTTCAAAAGACAAGAGATTTCGAAAAACCACCCTCTCCCCTTTTCCCACTCCTTAAAGCAGAATTTGGGCACTGCTTGATGAAATTTTGAATAAGAGGAAAACTACGGTCGACATCTGATTTCGAAAAACTTTGAGTAAAGCCTGGGTTAAGCCGGAGAGTAGTATTACAATAATTTTAAATCTACGTTAACACGGACCTGATTTGTGAGTGGACATAATAAAATTACATTCACATTTCTTCAAAGACTCTACGGTCAGTTTGCAATAAAGAATTATTTTACATAATGTACAGGCTACATAATTTATTTACACTGTTTCGATAAAACAAATACTGAAACTCTCAGTGATACATTGTTTGCATCTTTTCACTTCTATGAAAATAAATAAATAATCAAAACATGAAATTGTCATGATATAAAAACTTTGAAATAAATCAGTGACACCATCTAAAGCAGCAAAGCGTAAAGGAGAAATGAAAATACTACAACAAATTAATCACAAGTTCTAATGAGTATGCTAATAAAATCAAATTGACAATGATAATAATTTTTAATTACATATTTTCTACTAACTTAGGAAACATAAAAGGGATAAAACTTTAGAAACAATTAAAATGAAAGACAAAAATAACTAAACTATTGATGAATAAAATGGAAATGATATATGCTATTTATGACTAGACTGAAGGGTAATGTTACTACGAAACTACAGTAATTATTATTGGTAATCCATTCTCAAACATAAAGAACAATTGATTTTTTTTACCGCTCCTGAAGATAATTATGTTTCTATTGAACAAATAAGGAAAATATAAATATCATCCTAGTGATGGGCATAATCTGAAATAATCAATCAAATATCAACAAATTATGCTTCACACTTATTGCCACGATTCAAATTATAGTGAAATCTCCGCATAACAAACTGAATAAATAAATGATATAGCTAGCAGAATTTATAACTACTGCGATGTTGAGCTCCCGCCAAATAGAAACACCCCCTCGTGCACACACTGTGATTTCTAGCTGACAGTACTTTCGTAATTACTCACTGTTGTTTTTGTAAATTGTACTGTTTTAAAAGATTAACCGTCTTACTAATTAGATTCTTACACGCACGTTCAACGTTGGTGTAGTAAAGCAGACTTTGAGCCTGGTTTAAGACCGTTTTAACCAAACAAAATGCCATTGTAATAAGTCAAGTTTTTCACTGTTATGACCTTACGCACCGCAATAGTAAGGCTGAATGTGTTCACGTCTTTACCAAATTTTGTTTATATATATAGAATAATTAATTTCTCCAAGATAGCTACATATACAGAGAAATAAATTTTTTCAACTCACTTTTTCACAGATAAAATAAATATGTTTGCATGTGACGAAACAACAAGATATTGAGATATATTGTTTCCTTGCAAAGCAAATAAAATATATTTATGTGGGCTAGGAGCATTTTTAAGGTTGGAAAACGTTTTATCTAAAATTCCAGTACACATTTCATATGAAATTTAAAAGCTTACAGTCAACTTTTTCACTGGAAACCTCAGACATTTTCCTAACTGTATAGAATTTACCGATAAATCATTAAATTTGTAGTAATTCTTGAGTTAGCAGACTACAATATGTGTATTTTTAGGTACGTTAAAAATGAAAACTTCTTATGTGGAAACTTTATAAGAGGGTTTCACTGTATCTATTTTATCAAAATACAACATACGAGTTGTGGAGTTGAAAAAACTGGAAAAGAGTTGGAAATTTCTGCTCGTTTTAATACATTCCCAAAAAGTGTTTGAATACAATATTAATCTTTTAAATGTTTTATTGTTCAGATATTTAGCATAAAATGGACATACTTTTAATAATCAAGGTGTTTCAAACAGCTTTTTGCGACCATCTCCAGATTTTTTTATTTTTCCAGAGCGGGTTTTGCTTCTCCACAACTCATGTTCTAGAGCCATCGACTTATAAAATGTATATTAATCAACACATTGCAAGTGAAACTCTCAAGTGAAACCAGAAAGAAAAAAACGAAAGCATGAAAACTTCCTAAATTTAACTGGATTCAGCTTGTTATGCGTAGACTTCACACAAAATACAATAAAAAAGTTCAGCGGACGGAATGGGAATGAGTGCGTGCGTGCATTACCTCCCTGAGCGTCGCACTCACTTCGCACGAGCTTGAAGCCCGAGGCGAGCAGCGTGCGGCGCACCACCACGGGTGTGATGGTGGTGAGGCGCCAGCGCAGGTGGCGAGCTACGGACGGCGGGGGGTGCGCTATTGGGGCATCATGCGCCCGGAAGCGCAGGTATGGGGGCACGCGTGCAAACAGCGAGGGCCGCAGCATGTAAGACACCCAGTCTTGATCTGTGGGAAAAAATAACAGGTATTAGTAGGCAGAATCGAAGGATGAAAATTAACTAAGAGTTATTATGAGAAACAATGTAAAGAAACAATAAACTGTTGAATTATTTTTAAGTTATCAAAATCATATCGGGTATTGAATTGCTCTTTATGAGTAGGGTGTAGATTAGCTATACCAAAAGCAGTGCTTTTTTATGCCAAAAATTCAATATCATCTTTTTTACTTTGGAATTTTCATGGACAGTAATGAAATATGTAGGTTGAAACTTCTAAAATCTAGCTAGACACATTGTTATAATTTCACTGAAATGCAAATGTGGCCAGCACCCAATAGGGGTTAAATAAATAAATAAAAATACCAAGTAACTATCCAATTAACTGGTCCATCTATCAATGTATGTTTGTTGTCACATGCAGGGTGTTAAGGGACGTACTTGACTTACTTTAACCAGCGATTCCTGACATTATTTGGAGTAAAAAGTGTCAATAAAATTTTGGTCTCCGGTGACTTTTCAAAACCAAACAAAAAATCTTCCACATGCCATCACAGGTGACTCAGCCGAGTAACCACCCAATTCGAACCCCGATAATTCGAACCCCGATAATTCCAAAAAACGCGTAATTCGAAATTTTCGCCAAAAAAATATCGGCAGAAAATTTTTTTCGTACAAAATGGTTTTTTTAATACGAAATTCGTTAATTCGTAATTTGAAATTTATTTATGTCCGCGCACGAAAATTTGTTTGTGTAATTCGAAAACATTCGATTAATGCGAAAATAAATCATAAAAAAATTCCATTATTGCGAAAATAAATCATAAAAAATTCGATTATTGCGAAAATAAATTCAATTATTGTGAAAATAAATCATAAAAAATTGGATTATTGGGAAAATAAATCATAAAAAATCGAATATTGCGAAAATAAATCATAAAATTTCGTAAATCTGAATCTAAAAGACCGCCGTGGCGTTAAAACACCGAAAAATGTATTTTTACGGGGTTATACATCTTCCTAATGAGTATTATTATTTTGTAAATCTGAATCTATTTACACTGGAATGTTGTATTTTATCGAATTAATTTCGAATTGTTGAGAAAATACGTTATACGCGTAAATATGTCGTAGTTTTACGAATTTATACCAAATATCTGAATTTAAAGGGTCGGCCGTGAAATTACGATTTACGAGCATATATATTGCATTTTTACGAATTTATTTCAAATATTTGAATTTCAAATGGCCCGCCACGACAGATATTGGACGCGAAATCTTGATATACGCAGAAATATATCCTATTTTTACAAATTTAAATTCAAATATTCTAAATAAAAAGACCGGCCGCGATGGGAATCAGCACAAAATCTCGATTTACGCGTAAATATACTGCATTTTTACGAATTTATTTCGAATATCTGAATTTTAAAGGGCCGCGAATTCTCGATTTATGCAGAAATATATCGTATTTTTACGAATATCTTAATTTAAAGGGCAGGCCGCGACCGAAATCGGCCTCGTTATCTCGATTTACGCGTAAATATATCGCATTTTTACGAATTTATTTCGAATATCTGAATTTAAAGGTCCTACCGCAATGGTAATTGGCCTCGAAAATAAAGGAATAATTCGTATTAATACGAATTTACTCCTAATATACTACCCGGATTTGAAGGGGCGACCGAGAAACTCGATTTTCGGCGTCTTGTTTTTAATTTTTTACTCCTAAAGTTTCTAATTACGTAGGAATTCATTAATTCGAAATTTGATTTTTGATGTCCCATGGATTTTGAATTAACGAGGTTTTACTGTACATATTTCAAACATGAAGTTAACATTCTACAAAACTGAGAAACTTCATGAAACTCAAGCATGCACCAAGAAGAAAAGAATTCAATTGTTTGCACAAAAAATCATGTTTTATGAGCATCGGGACCCACTATGGATCCATAACGGTACAATTATTGTAAATAAAACAAAATTATTCTAAGTCGAACAGCAATTTGAATATAGCATAAATGTGATATAAACATTTTTTAAATTTCACCTTGTGAAACAACAGCTCCAACGCTGAGAGCCGAGGTGAGCCCATTGAGGGAAGCTGAGTCGCTGACAGAGGAGACGCTGGGACCGGAGTCGCTGGTGAGACACTCCTGGTGGTCCGCCGGCTCCACCGAGATGTCGGAATCTCGGTCCATGGAGGCTTTGGAGGCTCCATCTTCCGCATCACTCAGCTCGCTGGAAACATAATTTGAAGATTCTTGAAATAAATTAATATAGAATTGATTTAGTAAGAATGGATAAAAGTAACAAGAAAGCAAAATGGAGTCATGACATTTCCAATCAATTGTAATAATATTTTGCAATATTTATAAAGACAAATTTATTTGAAACCTCTTTATTTTTATACATTGCTCTACCGGTTTAGGAAGTGCCGTTCCTTCATCAGGAGAATAACTAACAACATAACCCAGTTAGTTGAAGTTCAACTAAGGGAAAGATTAATTAGGGGGTTTACTACTTTTTTGTGAATGAATCAAAATCAGCAGAAATCTTTGCATATCCACTACTCATATCTAGAATAGGACTACATAATGATTTCATTGATTTTAGATTTTCACGGCCAAAAGTATTATGGTGATTTATTTTAGGGGTATTATGCTGTGTTGCGCTATCTCCTTTATCCAACGTTTCGGATGGCGCTACAGTGTCCATCATCAGGGCAGATGTGTGCTTGATGATGGGCTCTGTAATGCTGTCTGAAACGTTGGCTAAAGAAGGAAGTAGCGCAAATAATTTATTTTTTTGGTAATAAAAAAGAACAGTGAAAAAATACTGTCATGAACACTGAGGCTTCATAAAAGAATTGGCTAGGTAAGTTAAGGCGAAATAGGTAGACTTGACCTGAAATTTGGCATTTTTGAGGCCACTTTTAGACGAATGGACACTTTTCTAAAAAAAACACAAATTGATTTCGAAAGATCGTTATTTTATCTTGTAAAGTAAGATGTAAAATTTTGAAAAATAATATTATTTTCATATCATAATAAAGTGTTACCGTTGGACGATGCGCAGATTTGTTGCATTTTCAAAGGTGAAGTTGTATTATACAACAAATATTTCAAATCATATAATAATACAGTATAAACAATCAATAAATTATCTATCATATGTATGTATAAGAATTTTGTTTTTATTTCAAATAAAATTACTAATAAATAAATCCGAGCACGCGTTTTGTGACGAAAATCCCTCAATTGGACTATTTATTTATGGTCTTACAAATTGGTATAGTTCAGATTTTTTTAGAAAAATAATTTACCAAGACATTATTGAAACATTAGAAATAATTTATGACCAAAAAATATATTCTTAAAGTACATAATAGTAATTAATTTCGATTCGCGTTTGTTGTTTGTGATTACCCCGGCGCAAGCCGAAATTTTATCATTCCCCGCCGCAACAGGGCGGCGAGCGGACGTCTATTCCACGCCAGTCTACTTGATAACATTTTAAAGAAATTCCTCGCTTAAAAATGAGGAGGAAAATACCCTCGGAAAAAAGTTTTATTAGATAGCACAAATTACGACATCAAAAACGTACGTGGGAGATATATTTTCAGAAAAAACAAAGGTTAGTGATATTTAATTATCCGTGTACATTGTACGTACTTATATGCTACAGAGTCGTTCGAAAGAATCAGTCAGAATAAGCACATATTTTTTATAACATTTGGCGATAATTTTGTGTTGTTTAATTTCCAGGGAAAAGAATCAACTATGGACAGGAGTTTATGTCTGTCATCGTTTTTTCATGTATAAATGTTAAAACTTATGCCAAAGTACGTGAAACTGTTTGTGATTGGTAGTCAAAAAGTGCCACTAACCAAATGAATTTCGATTCGTGATGTGCGATTCAAATCATTTTTTTGTTCATAATTTCTATTTTATTGTCCAATTCACTATTACATTGGTATAATTCAACATATTTAATATTTTTTGTGTTACTTTTTGTCAGTTTCATAATGTCATATTGTGAATTGAGAAAAAAAACAAGGTTGTTTTTGACATACTAACCTATGATTTTTCAATCGAAATTTACTCGTGAATTTAATAACATTTCGAAAATTAGACGAGTGAGGTCGCTCCGTTAATCATGAAAACAAATACATGAAAGCGATACAATATTATGCAATTGCATAACTACATATGTAGGTAGGTACCGTAGAAAATAGTTGGAAATAAAACCTAGTTTTAATATATATACTACTTCAGTTGTAAGGAATAAACCCTATTTTCAATGTCATACATATCAAATCAAGTAATACTTTAAAGATAAGTATTAGAAATAAAACTTACCGGTAATACCTTTCGGCGAAACGAATAAATAAGTAAAACAAAAGATTTTTACTCACCTTTGGAAAACTCGTGTAAAATATTTAAAAAAAAAAACAAATTAAACAAATATTTGAATTTTTTTTTAAATGTATATTCATATACCTACATATTTTATATCTACCATGTCAACAAACTGCATTTGTATTTATTTATGTTAACTCACTCCGACGTATAATTTACAAATATGTATGTAACTACTTATTAGGAAGAAAGCTACAACCAAGAATTTAATAACAATAATTGTTATTTCATCGGAACCATGCTGTAGTTTTCACAGCCGCGCGAGTTTACGGCTCGCAGCGGAATGAATTCGGTATTTCTGTCTCGGTCTAAAAAAACGTCCGATCGCGAGACCGTCTTTAAACGAAATTTGAATTCTCGTCTGCTGGTTAAACCGCCTTAACTTTAATTCAGGTTAGGTGTGCATATTTTTATTTTCTTTACCTTTGTTCAATGTTCTGTTTTGACATGGATTTTTAACTGGTTTACAAAACAAAGTAGGTACTCACTCATCACTGAGCTCCGACCCGGTGCTGCAGGTCTCCATTGACGCCTTCTTGGCCTTGATGGCCTGCAGCTTGGACTTGACCTTGGCGGAAGGCTGCTTGCCCTTCACCACCGGAACCTTGGACGGGGCGGCCTTGGACGGGTGCTGGCTCCTGTACGAGGACGCAACGGTGACTCCGTCAAACACGGACCATTCACCCTAACAAATAAAACACTCAATTAGAAAACATTAAAAAATATATATATATATTGGACCTACTACACTAGGAAATGTGTCTAAAAATGTAGTCATTAAAAGTGATGAATAAATAGTTTACATAGGTAACTATTAAAACTAGTTTTTGTTTCATCACTTTTAATTACTTTGTATCACTTTTTGGAAGTGTGTTGAATTGTCAATTTGATGACATACCCGGTCACCTGGTAGATTATATACTATTTTTATAAACATATAAACCCATTATCTGGTAAGACAGTACAATTTACGAAAACATAATTTTGCAAAAAACAAGTTATTATGAAAATAGAATCAGCTGACTCTCGATGCTCGGACTTCAAAAGGTTAATCATCCATCTACAGTACAAGATTTCCAATTTTAACATTCTTAACATTTCGGAAAACAGGTATACAAAAAGTTTTAAGGTTATTTAAAAAGTACATAATTAAAAATTTAATTCAATAGCACCATTCCTCTTGTCAAGCGATGCTGTGCTAGAAAATCTGTTCTGTCGTGTGGTATCTTGATCAATTCGAGATGAATCATGAACTTGAAAATCTTATAGAGCTGGAGCCAATTGAAGGTTCTGTAGGTCCCAAAGAGTGCATTGGACTAGTCAAATGAACATTCAAATTGATAGACTTGCCCTAACATAAAATCTGGGTATCATTTCGTCTAGCTGGAGGCAAACCACGTTACCATATTTTTGGCACCAGGAGGGTTCAAGAATTTTTTGAATAATAGAATGCACAGGTTGACCGCAAAAAAGCGCACATTGAAATAAGCAGACACTTCAGAGAAAAGCAAAGTTCGATAACGTAAGTCATCAGTTTGCAGCGCAGTCCATTGTCGGACTTTTCTTCGCAGGATCTGAATGTTCGTTTTTAACCGAATCGCGTACAAATCAGGTTGCGTAGCGACGCGCCATTGTAAAAAGGACTAGTAATCCATAAGCAGATTTTATTTTCGAGGACTAAATAGTGACATTACAATGCGAATTACCTGTATGCATTTATGTACTGATTCATTTATTGACGAATCATAGGGAGACATTCACGCCACTTGGTTTGTTCCCCTTTTCCTTCGGCAGGTCTATCAACATGGATGTCTATGATTGGTCATGTATTAAGATTGGCAGATGATAGGATGCCGAAAATTATTAAAAAGAAATGGGCTGATGACTAGAAGAGAATTGAATCAGAAGAATCAGCAAATCTGGATGAATTTGAGTGAAAAGCTGTAAAAGCTCTTGAAAAAGAAGGAGAAAGTAACAACAGAGGAATGCAAGCGGGACTTGGAGGCCTACATTTAGCTGTAGATAGACAAAAGCTAATGACAATTGAATAACACATAGGAGGAACGAAATCAGAGAAAATTGTGGATTTAACTAAATCGTAGTTATAGACAATACAAAACCAGGTAAGTTTTTAGATTCTCACGGCCAAAAGCATTTTTGTTGTTTGTTTTTGGGGTGTTATGCCGTGTTGCGCTAACTCCTTCTTTAGCCGACGTTTCGGACAGCGTTACAGTGTCCATCATCTCGGATCTAAAGAAGGAGTTAGCGCAACACGGCATAACACCCCAAAAACAAACAACAAAAATACAAAACCAGTTTTAATTAGAAAACTGATAATAAAAAACAAGTTTTCATTAGAGACAGATGTCAGTTATGCACAATATAGGCAACACTCAATGATGGTATACTCAAAAATGGAATTATGTAATGTATTAATAAATATATAATGGAATTTGGATAACACGTCTGACGGCCTAAAGTTTATTAAAGTTATTACTTTCACTCTAATGTAAAATAAGCAGTATGTTCTGAAACCTTGGATGAAATGCTTCCAAGCACATTGTATAACCAAAAAATACAATAATAACAACAGAAATAATAATGACAGAGATAAGGTATAAAAAGTTGAGATTAGAGTAAATGACAGCAAAATCATAAAATAAACTCGAGACTATAAAATACTACTTACTAGTAGTGAAAAAATAAATTGGGTAACTATCTAAGATTTACATAATATTATGTAAACACAGAATTTTGCTAACGGCAAACCTGTTTTTTTGAGGAACATAAATAAAAAAAAATGTATGCAGGGAGTATAACTACAATCGAAAATTGGAACTGAAAAAAAGACACATAGCTATCCAATGAAAAACTCTGAATTTTGACAGCTGAGTGGATATCTGTGGGTTTCATTTGACATCTTGAACTTGAAGCACGCCGTTGTGTTGTAGAGAATTGGCAGATTTTGAATATATTGTTTATACTTGTATAACTGTAAAATATATTTGTATAACTGTTTGTTTCCCAAATAAAATAAAATAAAATAAAATAAAAAAAATACAATATTAGCGAGATCAATAATTACGATGAACTCCAATTACTGATGAATGACAATTACAATGATCGACAGAATACTGATGATCATGCTATTGAAAAACTGAGCATTTTATCTCAGAACTCAAGTCACATGCCGTGACACTTTTTCTAAAGGTGACAAGGACTATCCAATGGTTGTAGCACCGATGATTATTACTTTCAAGAATAATGATTGGTAATTAATTAATTTAATTACCGGTGAACAGCGGTTACCGATGATCAACAATTAGGATGATAGACAAATACTGTTTAACAAACTGACAATTGAAAAAATTATAGGTGAACAGTAATCTTCAAAACAAAGAATATAAAATAAATCTTAATTAAATACTTACTACTCCAATATCTCTGCATTGGATAGTTTGATTTCTTCTGCCATTTGAAGTAGCCGAGCAGCTCTTGGGGTTGTACACGGAGTAATGGTTTCCCAGCAACTCCTTTGTGGAGTGGCTCTGGTGGATGGATAGCGGAGGAGGGGACTTGCCCCTGGCGCGCTTCAACACAGTTGAACAACAGGACCCGTATTTACAACTGCAAAATAAAAATAAAAAATTTAAAAGATTTCATCACTTAGTCTGAATATGTATAAAAAATGTCTTTTGCATACTGTATAACATCCTAAACTAGCCCGAGCTAATGGACATTAACTGCCCACCTGGCTTTAATGAGTGAAATATCAGGGGGAATACATACTGTATTATGAATGTAGATATTTGTAATTTCACGTGAACAATAATTTTTATTTTTACATTAGTTCTACGCAAGAGGTCCTGGGAAAAATAATTTCCTTGTCATCTTTGGGGATGCTGTTTGGAGGGTTTTTTATAAGTAAAGGAAGGAGACGAAGTTCTAAGGGTGGGTAGGAATCTGGGTGTCAGTGTATCCAGGACTGACACCCAGATTCGTATGAATCCACCCCTCTGACTGCGGTGCAAGGTGATGGGTGAAGAGTCCGGCTGGAGATGGAGAAGTCAAAGGGTCTCCTGATCCGGTCCAGTAGGTAGGAAACTTCGCTTTGCAATGCTGCACGAATTATAATACAATCTGCAGAACACGTAATGTTATTACATTTTGTCTACTATTTTAGGTAGCTGGATGAATTATTTATTGCCATTCGGCAATAAGCCCACCCATTCAAGTGATATAAAGGTTTAAATCAAATAAATGAGTCAATAAATCAAACACCTTCAAAAGTCAAAGGAGCCGCGTCTCCGTCGTGATACATTTACCCACAAAATGAAATTAGATTACTCCTGGGAAGAAGATCACTCTGGTAATGGTGATGGTAGGTAGATATCTTGCAGAACAAGTTCTTGGCCAAGTATCAGGAATAACACAAAACTTCGGAAATAAATTACACCGGTAAATTTATTATTAAAATAACATTAGCCAGTATCTTTCCGACAATAATTTCTGATGACAATTCTGTATAACAAGCTCGAAATATCAAGGCTCGATGAGTCTGGTCTATTAGCGAGCGGGCTTAAGTAAATAATAGTATTTACTGGAGAATGCAAGCATGTGGCGAAAAAGATTAAGTGTGTGATGCAAAGGATTGGTATTTGTTGAAGAATTCCGTATGGGCTAAATGCCAAGACAATAAAGTATTTTGTTATACCTCTCCAAAGCATAACCTAAATATTTGTAACTATCAATGCATATGGCATGGTCCATTTCAGCAACTCATAAATAAAATATTCTATTGTATGGCGGAAAGACTAGGCAGTACATGCATGATACTGTGGACGTGGAATTCAAAACTTCAACGGAAAGTTTTAGGAGATCTTGCAATCCTGACCCCTCATGGTATCAGATTAATTCAAGGGTCTGTCTTCTAAGTAGACGTTTAACGGATACTTCACAATGTTATGCATCAATCGCTGCAAGTTGCAACAAAACATTTAAATGCTGATGTGCTCATTTGAAGATGTGCACTTACTTCAGCGGTTAATGAAAAATATTAATTTAATATGCAAAACTAATTACATTCTACAAGTGCAGGTTTTAGAGGCAAATATAATTGTTTAAATACTGAGGGAAAACTAAATAAAACAGATTTTAGAGAAGATAATGGGAGAGAATATAGCATCGAAGACCAAAAGATTTAACAGACACAGGAAATGAAGTACACACATTAAGAGTCGAAATCCTGTTCAGATCTGGAATCAAGTGACACCTGACATAATATTTCAGTCAATAACGACCATTGAGGTTACTTACTGCTGTCACCAACTGCTGCCACTAAACTCTGGCACCTAAGTAATATGGCACATGTTAACAGCAAAAATCGGCTTAATAGGTTAAGAAAAAAAACTAGCTTTGTTTGAATTCTTTCAACACATGTTTTTTTAGTGAAAGAGCGACCTTGATTCGTAAACACATTGTCAGTCTACTAGTTTCTGGGTTATTTAATTTTAAATATAAGGGTAAAATTGTGACGCACTTTGAATGTAAGCTCAGTGATCTTGAAAAGGTTAAATAAATATAAAAACAGGTATGTATAATAATTTAGAGCTAGACAGTTATGTATAAGTAAAATAAATATACATATAATAAAATTATTATTCCAATACTACAAATGGTTGATCTAATCTATAAATAGTGTAAAACAAAGTCGCTATTCGCGTCTGTCTGTTTGTGCGCTTAGTTCTTCTAAACTATGCAACAGATTTTGATAGGGTTCTCACGGTTTTTTAGAATTTTTTTCCGGAGGTTTTACATATATAATACATGCTTATTATATGTATAGAAAAGTCTGTTTTATGACGTGTTTTACAGTCAGGTGTAAAAAAATATTTTCGGGAGCTCAAATTGCTTGGCTAACCCTTATGAGATGCATACAAATAATGTATATCTAAAGGCACGTCTATCTCCTAAGGATAAACCCCAGCAACGCCGGGTACACGTCAGTTATTTGAGCATAAAACCATCAGAGGTAGACCGAAGAAGACATGGGCTGACTGCATTGAGAATATCGGAGCGGGATGGAAGGTCTGAGAAACAGAAACGGCAAACAGCTAAAGACCAAAACCGGAGAAGAAAATTCTGGTGAGATTTAGCACCGTGACACTGATAGTTGAATATAGAAACTATCTTGATCAACATTCTTTAACAGGTTCACTGCCAGCCTTGGACAGCGAAGGTTTTCAGAACTCTGATATGTATGGAAAGCTCTGTCACCCATATTCAACATGCTATAATATTAATAACTTAGAGTAGGTAGTCAAAAACTGCACGCGGACAACAATTTCATTCAAGCACACAGGGCACAGCATAAAAACAATTGAATTTTCGCTAAGCTTTGAAAGTTACGTTGACGCACATGCCAATTATAGGGTGCGGAGTTTCTCGAAAATTCAAACTCCGCCAAACCAGCGAGTTGGCAGTGAACCTGTTGAAAATCATCCAAATTCATCAATGAGAAAGTTGATAAGTAATTGAAATGAATTGTGGATGTAATTATATATATTAAATAAAAAAATAATTACCTGTCATTGGCTACGAGGCACATATTCTTCTCAGATTCACTCCTGGCCCTAACTCTTCGCTTTCCTTCCACCGTCTGTCTGCCATTCACTTCGCTCCAATCTGGGGGCGGTTTGCCCTTGGTACATTTTCTAAAGAAGCTCGGGGAGGCACTTCTCCTCGAGTTGTTCACCAGAATAGACTTGAGGGGGGTCTTGTTGTATTGAACTAAATCTGTTGAGTGAGGACGGGGCTCCACGATCTGAACCAAGGCATCTTTGAACTCTCCGTGCTCCGATAGCCTCGGTTCCTCATTTTCGATAAATTTACTAGAAGTCTTGGCATAAGGACTCTCGCAACAGAAGCTGCGTCTACCGTTGCACACCACTGCACTCGAACACACGGTCTTCACGGGAGAACAGCGAGATCTCAAACTGTCACCGTTTATATTGCAAACTCCATACTGCACTAAGTTATCAGAAGATGGTCGCACAGGCGAGTGGGAATTTATTTTTGTCTCTCTAATTTTGTTGGGGGATTTGACGTGATGGGCTTTAGACACGGCTACTGGACACTGGGGGAGCTTCCGAGGTTCTTGGCGCCCAGGGAAGGCGACGTAAGGGCTGGTGTATTGAGGATTCCTATTGTTCTTCTGCCAGTCTAGTGGGCAGGGGGCCACTTCGTAAGGGGATCTCTCCAGGCCCTCGCTCTTGCAGCGCCTCCGAGCCCGAGCGCGACTCTCCCCTTCATAACACAAGCAAGCGAGGCAGCACGGGGGCAGGACACTTCCATCGTCTCGGTATTGAAGGTCGTACAATTGGTCGCCAAAACGTTTCTCCATTTTCTAGTCAGCCTATGAAAGTATCTGAAATAAAAGAATCATAACAATTTTGTGAAATCACAAAAAAAAAACATAAATTCATAAAAACAATTTTTTTATCCCAACGAAATAAATATTATTTTAAAATATCAAAAGCTAATTTACTGCAAGTTATATCAGTTAAATATTCTTCACTTTTGCTGTGGACGTAACTATAATTTGAAGTTGAATACATTTCACAGCAAAATCTTGACCCGGAAAACTATTTTCATGAAACAACAATGTAACGTTTATCTCGGCGCCTGCGAAGACCATCAATGGAAGTGACAGCTTGTGTGCACTACGTTTATGACGGCGTTCCCGCCAAAAATAACATAAATGGTAATTTCAAAATATTTCACGCTCTGCCTAGTAAAAAAATGTACACGAAAGTAGCGATGAATTACGTCGCACTAGCCTTATAAAAAGTCTTGAATATAATTAAGAAAACCACGTTTTTGGCTGTCACCCACAATGGCTAGCTAATGGCGATGATCATGTTCAAAAAACAAAACCACAAAATATTAAGAACAGTAATGCGTCACGAATTTAAAAAGATAATTGAAAATAGCAACACGAATAAAGTATTTCATGACCTATATTTTTCGGAATACAAATCAATAAAAGGCAAGTACAGGTAATATTACCACAGCCATTGAATCCGAATAAAAAGAAAACAAGATCAACAGAACGTCAATCTAAAACCACAATCTGCGAAATCCGAATGAGTACAATGTTGCTATCAAAAGCGTAAACTTAAAAATATACCCAATTTTAGCATATTTATGGGCACTCAAAATCATAGTTGAATAACGAATAACAAGAAAGATTTACTCAAGAATATGATATTCATCACATTAAAAACCAAAATGTAATATTTTGCATAAAACTATTGATGAATTGGTCATAATAAAAATGAAATATAAAATAAGAAACTGTCTGATAATCAGTCAGTTCCTTTTTTTGGCAACACCAAAAGTATTTCTCAAAAATAAAAATGGAGGCGTAAGTTCGCATGTCGGCGAATACTAGTTTGTGATTGAATTAAAATCGTTTTTCGAAAATGGCAGTTTCTATTAGAAGATTTCTTGGAACATTCAATAAACCTTTGTTATTCAACTCAAAAGGCGTTTTAGGTATATTCGGTTTATAGAATTACTATTTGAGGTTATGAACAGTTTGTTGATTATTATATCAATTTTGGTTTTACTTAACGATTTTCCAGGTTCCGTCGAATGTAGATGTTTCTCGGCACTACCAGATGCTCAATCAGAACCGACAAAACAGGCGAAGGATGGGCCAAAGGGAAGGAAATCGATTGCCCCCCTAAATTTCCGATTCATATACCCAGAATTTTTGCCAAACCCTGATATAAAGAGGAGGAATTATATTAGAGAGAAGTTGGAGCGTTTGGATATGATGAGCAGGAGAGAAAAAATAGATTTACCCGAATTTTACGTCGGTAAGAAACTACGTCAAAACTTTATTTCAAATATGGCAGGAGAAGAATTATTTCACCTACCTCAAACTAAAGCTTTGTTGATTTCCGCCTGGCAGATACGACACAGGAATTACTAAAATAGACCCATTGGCATTTGCACGAAGCATCGATCTATGCAGATGTTGGTTTATTTGTATTCTCATTTGCCTAATGCCTGTGACAATTATTAGAATTCTAATCCTATGCTGGGCTAAATATAGATCATGAAACATTATAATTGTTTATGGCCATTTTAGGGATTTTATCCAAATTACATTAGCATGCAGTCCATAAAGGCTGAAAAGCTCTTGAAGAAAAATTTATCATTACTAAATTATTATTATAGAAAAAAAAAATTATGTTTCAAGTTTCTGATAAAAAACTGGAACCTGGTAAGGTACTTGTACGCTCATTCATAATGGCTGTTTTCAAATATTCAATCAAATTAAATAAATTCATCCCCGAACTTGAAATCACCACGGCCTGCCTTTGGTCTAAGAGCAATGAAAGCCACTCTTAATACTGTAATTAATGTCATGTCCTTTGAGGATAATTCATTAAAGGTAAGTTTGACACACTGGACCACATACGAAATGCATAGATATTAGCGATGGGTACTCATTTTTATTAAGAGCGGAAGCCACTATACCAGCTCAATTCTTATAGCTCAAAGAGTCAACTCAATTGAACGGGAGCCGTGAGCTCAAGGCGTATGAAAAATGAGAATACTGCACTCGCATAATTTGACTCGCCAGATCTATGATCGTACAAATATTGGTACCGGCACGCCGCAGTGTAATAGGAGATGAGTAAAGTGCTAGGTAGTTTGTAGGTGTAGGTACATATGTCCAAGTCAATGTCGAACCGTCAGACGCTGTTCACGTCTCTGAGTATGTAACAATTAATACTTGGATAATTTAATGGTGGTCTTTTTCTAAAATATCTCTTGATAAAAAAGAATAACATGTGAACTTTATAATTTGCCAACTTTTGTTGTTTTTTATAACATTTAAATATTCCTTTCTGCTATTTCTAATTAAGAAGTCATAAAATGTAATTACATTCAGTCATATATTATTTTATTGTGTATATCTGTACCTATTTGTTAAAAAGATCCACGCCAATTTTCATGATTATCTGTTTATTCCTCCATCTTAGTAAACCCTACATATTACATTTCGAAATAACACATAATCCTCTACTAAGTAACAGACATAAGGACAATTAAATAATTACACATTATTTTTATATCTGACTTTTCCTTAAAACTGAATTATCTCAAAACTATGCTTGTGTGGGTCGGATCCAGTTTGCAGAACTACGTTGAATTAATCACCGTTAATAGGTATTTAAAGTGCAGGTTCCAAATTATTCATGAAATTACCTACTACAATATATTTTAGTCCAAGTCTAAAATTAGCATTGAGAACTTAAAAATTTAATTAAAAACACCAATTTATTTTTTTAAAACTACCTAACTATGTGGGTCGATATATTCACTAATTAATTCACAATTGATAAGCATGTGCTTTTTCAAGCAGTTAATTGGTTAAGTGGTACAAAGCGTCAGGTTCCCAACCAGACGTTAATGTATTCAAATATTGTTAGGGTATTCTATTGTAGCGAACACAACACGTCAGGCGCTAAATGTAGCGTGTAATAGATGTAGGACATGAGACCTCTTTCAAAAGAATGTGAGGGCCTTGGATTCAAGAATTAAAAAAAGAAATCACTCTCTTGTTCTCAAACAACAATAATCGTGAATTTAATCAACTTATATATACATTATTATGTCTGACAAAACTTAAAACTACGCCACGTATGAGAGAGAGAGTGCAAATCTTTTGGAGATAACTTTATATTAATATGTGCAAATTATGACGGAATTGCGGCGATTGTGATCCTCTGCTTCCTTCTATGTATGTGTGTCAAAGTCCCGTCCCCGAATCCATAGCTCGCTGCGTCATTTCTGTGAAGTTGCAATTCCAATCAAGGTAGTGCGGAATAGCGAAGCTCTTTCCTCAAACAGAAGCGTTAAAAAAAGATTAGCATTAAGATTCATTAGTCCTCCTGGAGTCCCTTCCGATTTTAAGAATGATCCATCTTCTTGAACTTGCTCCCAAAGGAGCAGCGCGCAAGGCGCTGGCAGCAGGGGGCCGCACTCCTTGCTCGGCTCGCCTTTATATGTATCTGGACGTTACGGCTAGTGTTGAGATTGCTACAGTAGGGATGTACCCTCGTATGTCGATTGAATAATAACACATGTTACGTCGTAAGCTGGGAATGTTTGTATTTCTTTTAAATAAATAAAAATCTTCGAATTTTAGGTTCTATTCTTGCTGTGACAACTTCTGATCCCCATTCCCAAGGAAAAACCAGCAAATTTGTAGGGATCTGCATCAAGAGAGAGGAATCTGGACTCAGAGCAGAATTCACACTGAGGAATGTAATTGACCACCAAGGAATTGAGGTAATATACTATTTAGATTTTTTGTGATGCTTTTTAGGAAATACAGTGAAATTTCACATAAATTGAACAATACAATACTTCTTTGTATAAAAGACCTAATATATTTCGCGAACTTGCTCTTAACTTCCATCATCATGTTTGAACTATGGTAGAATTGATACATTGTCCCATCGTCCTGCCCTGCACGGTTGCCAAAATAAATTATTTTTCCAAAAATGTATAGAGTTTTATCCAAAATATCACAACAAAACTATATTTCTTACTTAAAAACAATGAAAACATGAAACTCTAACCAGCTCTAATGCAAAGTTACCAATTTCCACATTCAACACTGTTAATTATTGGTCCCTACTACAGGCACCACTGGTAAAGACTTTTATCAACAACATCGGTAATTAGTTGACATTTGCTAGCACGACTCGCAAATCACCCATGACATTTCTATAGCTTAATCAAAAACATTGTCAGCAAAAAACATGCAAGCAATTCTAGTGCTTAAAGCAATGTTAACTTTTTAAAAAACATACCAGTATTTATAGGGATTAAAGTCAAACAACATACCTATAAAAAACATACCTATAATTATTTTTTTGTAGATAATGTTGCTTGACTTTACACCATGTGTATGTTTTTTTAGATAACATTGTTTGACATTAAGCCCTCGAATTGACATCATATTATTAGTTTATCGAGCCCGTTTGATTCCTAGATAATTGTTAACAAAATTTTCTAATCATGTGCCCTTATAATTTTTAGTTTCAGTATTTTCCACACACTTAACACAATCATATTGTTTCATAAAACTTAACCCTCTTTGTCCAGGTTCGTTACATGATGTACGACCCCCGTATCCAGTCGGTGCAGGTGCTGCGCCTGGAGAAGCGGCTTGATGACAAGCTGTACTATCTGCGCGACGCTCCCGAGGAGTACAGCACCTTCCCGCTGGACATGGAGCCAGAGATCCTTCCCGAGGGGGCCGCTGTACCGGTTAATAAGCTGCAGGTATGGATTCAATATGGACTGAGAAGTCTCAAATTAGCTTACATTAATGATAAAATTTCTATGTATAATCATGATGAATATTACAGGTAGGCTTTCCTCTTCAAAACTCATTGTGAGCTCTGGCATCATTACCTTTTTCTCCTAAATTACTAGATCAATGAAACAATTTTCCATCATGAGCAATGGTGCTTTGAAATATCTATTTTGTAAAGCAATTTGCCATATTGTTTTATCTAAATCTCGGACTAAGCCATAAAGCAAGTACATAATAATATTAAGAAAAAAAATTAATTCATGATTGACTTGACAGAGAATTTTTTTTCTTAAAATTATGTTTTTTTTTCAATTTTTACGTGAATTCCGCACAAAATTCACAACGGCTCCGGACCGCCTGGAGCCAGTGAGACAGTGAGATTGGAGTTGGATATGTTGTGAGGCTGAAGGTAGTGGGGAGGGTAGGGAGATGGGAAGAGGAAGGTGGGGAATTACCTGGCTATTCAGATCTTTTTACCCAACATGGCTAAAGCATTTCAAGCAACATCTCAATTCTGAATTGTGGTCTTACACCATGGCGATACTGAGATTATTTTCTGAATGTGCTGCAAATATACTATTTTAAATTAATAAATTGCGAAATAACACAAATTAATCAAATAAAATTTACTTGCGCACACCGGTATTTGAACCCGCGATCTCCGGATTGCTTGTCGAGAGCCTCATCCCTCGACCATGGAAATATACAAATTTTTCAAAAGTTCTGTCAATTTCGCTAATTTCATACATCATTTATTAACTATTTTGAATTATTCACATAAAATAAATTTTAAAGAGTTTTATCTGTCGATGTGGCATTATTGCCTCTTGTAATGGACACTCAAAAACAACCTTTTTAAATAACAACTGAGTGGGTCAGCCATGAAAAATCACAGGAATTGATTAAATTTTTAACAAATCAGTTCCAATTTTTAAATGAATTTTCTGTTATTAAAAATATTAGTTATTATTTCATAATATTAGAGTTCTTCACACAATCGGTTCCAATTTCGAAAATGATACTTAAATTAGAGTTAATTTAACCAGATTTCAAGCATGAGTAACGCACAGCACAGACAACCGAATTTAATATGTTTGATAATAATAAACACTAGTAAAAACGATGTGTAAAAATTTGCTTTTTCTCCTTTATTTTTCAGGTCAGACTAAAGCCGAAACCTTGGATTGAGCGTTACGAGCGTCAGAATCTGAAAGGGGTCATCGATGTCACTGAGCACTTGACCCAGAAGGTTAAAGATAGAATTCCCAAACACGAGAAGCCCTGGGAGAAGTATGATCTCATGAAAGATTACAGGTAACACATTTTTACAAGCGGGTGTGGTCAACGAACGCCCGCTCCATTAATTTCCCGGCGGGATTATTGAGGTCCACAGGACAACTCCTGAGGGCCTAGACTGGCTCGATCACCTAGATGCCCTCCTCTGACCTCCCCACCATACGGAAGACGAGGGCAAGCAAGTAACTACTGTATACAATAGTATGCCGGTTTATGGGCCACTTCCAATTTTTTATTTTATTTTTTTTTTATTTATTTAATAATAAACAGTTTACAATGTATAATAATATTTGCCAACAATAATGATATATAAAAATTAGTTTTCACAATTTTTTTTTTGAATTTTTTGATATTACTCACAGACATAGGAATTAATAGACGAGAAGATAATGGCGAGGGGTAAAATCAACTGTTGAAGAACGAAGGGGGTGAAGCTGACTGTGATTCGTCAATAAATCAATCTGACAGTAAATAGGCATCTCGCATTATAATATCACCATTTACTTCTTAAAAATAATATCTGCTTTTGAATGAATAGACATTTTTACATGGGAGCGCAAATTACTCGCCACGTTATGAACAAATTTGCGAAGTCCAAATTCGGCAAAAAAATTCAGTTCTATTTTCAGAGTCGAATATTTCGTTTAAGTATTTAGTTAAGACACTTTTATAAATGTTCATAATTTACTTCCCAGCAACCAACCAGCTTTGTGTTTCGCGTCCAGACATGTTTCTACAACTGATCCATATTATACGATGTGAATATGCTTAAAATAAAGTAAAATAATGCTTATATATGGAATGTAATACGACAATTGGGTTTATTCTCTTTTTCACATCTATTTTTACAAGTTTTCATAGCACAAGTCAACATTTTGCCGTGTTATTTCGTAAAATGAACCGATGATGCCTCGACCATAGTTCGCACAAGAATGATGACGTCACGTTTTCAAATTTCACTTGAGGCCATACGCGAGCACAGCCGGCTCCAATGGAACCGGTATGGGGAGTGAGGATAATACGTTTTTAATCACTTAGGGCAGGTCTACTAATATTCATATGTCTATGGATATTACTCTTTTATGGAAGCAGACGCTTGTGTTTAAAAAAATTAACTTTATTAATTAACTTAATCTCGCGGCTTATGTGATAATGACAGCTGGCATATGGCAACACTGGACCCACATAAGACACGTAGCTATCAGAGGATAAAATGCTATAATTAATCCAGAGGCGGCTCTAGGGATTCAGACTAATTTTTATTTGATATTGTCAAAATTCCCATATATTATTATCTACATCAATTTGTAGGTAGATACGTCATGAGTCCGTGACTCAAAATACTAATAAAAATACACATATTATGTTAGTAAATTGTAAATAATTACAAAATGGTTTTTTAATTCGAAATTCGTTAATTTGTAATTCGAAATTTATTTTTGTCCGCGCACGAAAATTTGTTCGTGTAATTCAAAATAATTCAATTTTTTGAAAATAAATTATAAAATTTCGTAAATCTGAATCTAAAAGACAGCCATGGTGGTAAAACGCCGAAAAATGTATTTTTACATGGTTATACATCGTCCTAACTAGTATTATTATTTCGTAAATCTGAATCGATTTAAACTTGAATGTCGTATTTTTTCGAATTTATTTCGATTATTCGAGTTTGAAGGGCCGAGAAAATTAATTTTATGCGGAAATATGTCATAGTTTTACGAATTTACACCAAATATCTAAATTTTTAGGCTGCGACAGAAATCGGCCGCAAAATTTAGATTTACGCGGAAATATATTGTATTTTTACAAATTCTGAACATGAAGGGCCGGCTGTGACATTTCAATTATGCGGAAATACATTGTGTTTTTACGAATTTACTTCAAATATCTGAATTTAAAAGGCCAGACGCAACGAAAATCGCCGGAGCAAATACAATTTACGCAGAAATAATCATATTTTTACGAATTTACATCAAATCTCTGAATTTAAAGAGCCGGCTGCGAAATTTCAAATTACTCGGAAATATATTGTATTTTTACAAATTTACTTCGAAGAGCTGAATTTGAAGGGCTGGCCACAACGAAAATCGGCCGCGTAATTTCAATTTACTCGGATATATTTCGTATTTTTACAAATTTAAGTCGAATATCGGAATTTAACGGGCCGACCGCGACTTACGCGGAAATGTGTGGTATTTTTACGAATTTCCTTTGAATAACTGAACTTGAAGGGCGGACCCCCTTGGTAATCGACTGCGAAAATTCGATTTACACGGGAATAATTCGTATTTTTACGAATTTACTACCCGAATTTCGAGAGGCGGCTTAAGAACTTGATTTTCGGTGTCTTTTTTTTTTTCATAAAATTTCGAATTACGTGGGAATTTGTTAATTCGAAATTTGATTTTTGAAGTCCTGTGTATTTTGAATTAACGAGGTTGTACTGTATGTATTATGAATTAGGATAAAATTATGCTGCCTCTAATTAAACAAGATTTGTGATGTTTACCTCTCGGTTGTATTAATCGGATAACGGAGACATAGTCTAACCGGTTCCATGATAACTCAACATTATGACAATTCAACACACCTTTAAAAAGTTATATAAAGCGAATGAAAAAAATTCTAATCTATAAACCTTACCAAACGTAACCTATTTAACCTAGTTTTGGTTTCATCACTTTTCATGACTTTATATGACTTTTTAAAGGTGTGTTGATTGTCATTTTGATGAGTTATCCAGTAACCAGTCAAACCCCAACTGCTTCCTGACCTATTGCCCGATTCGTAAAAGATTCCGTCATCAAAATCTCTGGTTTTCGACTTGCGAAATAATAAACATCCTGGTACCCAAAATACTTTTCAGACAAAATTATAATAAAATACAAGAAATATATGAACTGCTTAATTCGGTTTAAAGCCATTGACTCCACCTAGATTTCATTGTTTTTCCCATATTTTAAGGTTCTATAAATTTGGCACATTATGGCAAGCGATCACTCAAGATGTTTTTGCAAACTTCCCATAATATGCCAAAACTCTTTGGAGTTCTTTTAACGCTCTATGCATTAATCTTTTAAATGCCGACCTGGTTCTGTTGGTACTCAACTTTGATTTTTTAATATTAATTGATCATTTAAAATATTCATAAATATTTAATCGTGTTAATTAGTTGTGAACATTAATTCACAATGTCACATAAGGTTTAAAAAATTTAAGTTTTTTTGTTTTCGTGTTGTCAGTTTCTTTTGATTGTATTTACTAACCTTTATTATCTTTGTTTACCAGGGCGACCATTCCTGAACAGGAGCAGAGTGAGATTTGGGCCGATGTCTACTCACAGCTCCACCAGCTAGAGATGATCAGAAGAAAACAGTCCCGCAAGAGAACTTTCATTATCCCCAAGAAGTCTGGTTAATCGCCATTTTGACTGTTCTTGGCAATACTTATTTTATAAAAATATTAGTGGAATAAATAGTTTTTATTGTATTATTATTTTGGGTGAATTTTGTAAGAACAACAAAAAGCACTTGAAAGATGTTAGATTATGTGAAAAATAAAAAAACTTTGTTGAATTTATGCCCTAGTTTTCTTTACCCATCTGGATATTTAGCACTGTCGATTGATAAAGCTTTTATCGATAATGTCGGTAACTTGCCATTGTACGACCATGAATGCAGATCACCAACGATCAAACAACAGTTCGCAACGTTTAAGTGTTCTTAATTTATTCAACGCTGACAGTTGTTTGTATGTTAGAGATCTGCAGTTGCGCTCAAGAACGGTGACAATTTATCGATAGACCATGCTATATACTCAGAAATGTCTTTTTATTTATTATTATATTAGACAATGTTCTTTACAGATGTGAAGGTAGCTTCATATTATGCTTGATGGGTGAGAGCTGAGACTTTTAATGGGTTGGTATCTAATGGTTAGTATCTATACATATAAATGTAGTTCGTGTCGGAACAGTATACCAGTGAGGGACCCCAATGACTAAATAAAATACCCTAGATGAAACCTATTACATTAATGTTAAATAAAAATATCTTAGGTTCTTTGGCAAATCAACTCACCTTTGAAATGTGATGAAAAACCTGAAGAAAGACATTCCAATTGAAAGGCCAGGGCATAGATATACCACTGGTGTGAAATAGACCGAGAAGGGGGAACAGACCAAGTTGGGCGGGAGACAATGTGACCGTCTCCTTTTCTGTGATTTCTCACTAAATTAATCTGACAGTACACAAGCAACTCGCATTGTAAAATCACCATTCAGTCCTCGAAAATAAAATCTGATTTCTAAATTCTCTAATTTTTTACTGTGTAAAAAACAACTAAGCATCACAAATTGGGTGAACTAAATTTCAGGCTTGGGTCCAACATTTAATATTTTCTTATGTTCTTCAAGTCTAGTAGTAATCGATTTGAAAATTTATTATAAAATAATAATTGGTGTTAGAATAATTAAGTCGTGAAAAAAAATTATTTGTTTCAGATGGATACTTTTTTACAAATGTGTTATAATTTACCCACCTCACTCATTTTTAGCTACGCTACGCCAGGCGGTTTCTTTAAATCGATTCATTCAGATCTTGCGCAGAAAAGTCCCACAATGAACTGTAAGGACTGAAAGTGGCAAAAGAGGCATTGGCCACGAGGGTGTACAAATATACAATCTCCTTCCAGATAAACTTAAAACGGAGAGTATAAATGTATTTAAAAAAAAAACTATTTAATCTTAAGTTATTAGAATACTATTTATTTAATGTTATATATTTAAGTTAAGAAAGTGAAATGTAAATTTCTTTTAACTTAATAAATAAATTAAAAAAAACTGCGCTGCAAATCTTTGCGTTTACCGAGCTTTACTTTTCTGCACAGGGTTTGGTTATTTCACTATGTGCTCTTTGGTAGTCAATGTACGACTGATGTCGTAGTTTATTTAAAGCCTTTCGAACCCACGTGGTGCTAAAAATACGGTCACATGGTTTGCATGATTTCATGTTAGGACAAGTTTATCATCTTGGATGTCTATGACCTAACCTAATGTAACCTTTTTTACAGAGTTTTTTTCATCACTGTTCAAAAGTGTGTTGAGTTGTATGGTTGGTACAAAATCACATCGCTGTTAATTACAATAGTGATAGGCATAATCGAGATACGTATTAATTGCAAACTGATTATTGAAAGAATCACAGTGCAATAATTGTACTAACAATAATATATATTATTAAAAAAAATCGTGTTTCCCTAACCACCTAATTTTATTCACAATCAGCCACTGCCACCCACCGGTGGTTGTGGTCGTTGGTAGCCCTTAGTGTCACATCGAAAGTAAGAGAGTTTGGTGGGGGTAAGTAACGAAAATGTGCTTTGTTATGGGAAGGCCGCGAATGCTTCAGATTATTGCAGGATGGGCCTGCCGACTGTGTCGGTGAGTCTGGAAGAAAGTTCACGAAGGTTCTCGAATGCTCTAGAAGGTTCTGGAAGGAGAAAGTTCAAGAAGGTTCTATAAGGTTCCAAATTATTTGGTGGGGTGTGTCAGTGAGTTTAGAAGGTTCCGGAAAGTTTGAGAATGCTCTTGAAAGTTCTGGAAGGAGCCACAACAACGCGTGGTAGGGTACAGCTAGTTATGATAATGCAGATTAGGGAAAGAATCATTCTTTCCGTAATCTGCATGAAATGTTTTCAAAAATCAATTCGAAACGCTTTCTAATATTTTCATTAAAAAAATTATTACAGGAAAAGTTTTAGTCAACTTGCAAGATCCATTATTCGAGAGATGGCCAATACTTCCGTATCTATGTCTACCAAATCGGAATGCTTATGGTTGTAATTTTTCAAATATTACACCATATAGGAAAAAACAGAAATAATAGTGTTTAACAAATTCATTCTAGAGACACATAATTTCCCATTTATTTTATTGCGGATCTAGTAAAAATATCACTAAACTTTTAATATTTTGAAATATGACGAATAACTGATGTAGCAAATTTTATCAAGTTATATTGGTTGAAAGATTCTGTAGTTTGGTTTCTGGTGTTTTAGACATAATTACTTATTTTCAATAACTGAAGATCCTATAATATATTTTTAGTACAAATATTCTTAATTTTATTTTGTAATTAAGAACTTATCTAGATATATTTATTATGTTGTCGCCTTTTTTTACTATTGTGTTGTGGGTAATATGGCAACATTTTAGTCCGAGCTTACTTCGATTTTTTGTAAATGCTTTTATTACCAACAAAATGTTTCGATTGTGCTTAGTTACTAACCTAATTTAATTAATATTATATAAAATAATATAATTTTTTTTTTAAATAAAAACATTGTCATGACTTGTCTGTCAACGGTTTTGTTTGGTATGGTTTGGTACCCCGATAAAGTTTCCATTGTAAGTCGCTAGATGGTTGCTTTGAAGCCAAATAAACAAAGTTTACAAAACTTGCGGTCGCAAGGCCACTATAGTTCGGCAAACTGTTTCTGTTTCATCTTCAAGTTTATGTCATAAACATATGCGTGTAAAGTGCAGTGGTTCGCAAAAGAGTGTGATATTTCCTTGGGATTACCTTATTCTAGGCTGAATCTTACCGGTAAGTGTCAACCATTTACACAGAGAGTGCTGGTATAAATTTTGATCATTTGTTGTATCGATAAACCCTCCATATCTTTTAAAACAAGGCTTCACTGTCGACCGGGCGTCTGTCAAACGGCGTGTTTTAATGCAGTTTCATTTATCGTACGCCATGAACAATAAATACAAAACAATTTCAAACATTCAACCCGATTCGTTGCGGATGACGCTTTGTTTATTTACTATGCTTGATATTGAACAAATTGTCACACCTGAAAACAACACTTTGTTTTGATTCAGTTTGCCGTGTAAATCCAATCAAGTTCGGCAACTACAAAATTGCAATTTTCCATTGAACGGTGTACCTGCGTAACTTCGCCGATTTGACACTGACATTGACGTAAACTTGATTTATTATTTATATTAAATATGGAATTAAATAAATAAGTTTAAGAGTTTCTATACTAATAAAACTTCATGCCAAGGAAACTGGTAATAACTGAAGTCCTCATGATTCGTGAGCCATTGTTTGGGTTGCGATTTTAAAAGCCAGGAAGTCTAGTAAAGGGAGGGAGAATGCTAAGTATTATATTACTGATATTGATCGATTATTGAACCTTGCCCTCGACGTGGGACTCACTGAGGCGCGATTGTAGTTAGCACCAGCTGCCACTTTTACGAAGACTTGGCGCCCCCCTCATTGCGCAAAATAATATTTTAGACTCCGGTTCTCAGTTCAGTCTGTGTTCTTATTTCTTATGCAACCCACAGTATCTCATCATGACCGTGGATTTAACAGTGGATGAATATTTTAATATTTCGCGGTTAATTAAACAAAATTATTGCCCTTCACGGCCTCTGCTCGTCTACTTGTAGTCGTTGAAGTGTTACTGAGGTTGAGTGCAAACTGAAGCTTTTGCAGAAGTAAAATAGAATAATGTAGATGATGAATTAATATGTACGTAATATAATGAAGCTCCCTATCAATATTATTTGTGTTTATTGTTCATTATTTCGTTAGAGTTCAGTACTGAAAAAAAGGAGTTATTTATTTTGGGTGTTGTTTTTTTTTTTATTAGTTTTTGACGAACCTATGCTACTGAAAGGTATTTTTAATGGAATTTATCGTTATTTTGGTTTTCTAAAACAGGATAAAATTCCCATTGCATTCCAAAACTTTTTCAGATCATTGAAAGTAGTAGGTAAGTATAGTAGAGATTGGTAGCTACCCTAAAACGGGGGAATATTTTTTTTTGTGGTAAATGTTTAGTTTTATCTGGGTAGGTACTAAAGACCTATTTTCCCATTTATTTCTCACAGTTGGTCTTGCAGTCTGGAAAATATCTTACTGTAAACAATTTATTTCTTTGATGGTATCATCTAGAAGTGCTCTTCTTAGTCCACGATACCCTGCTTCATGATACCGTAATTATTTATTTAGAATTTACGGCACAAGTGCCATTTACATACAAAGTTTTTATTTTATTTTTTTACATATACATAGTGCAGTATTAAATTTTGATGAGAAAAATTAAAGAATTAAATTTAGTAAAAACATAACAAATAAAATAACAGTAAAGAAAGAAGCAATGACAATAGCCTGTTATGTAGTGACCTCATTAAAATAAGTGGCGTTAAAATGTGTTATTAGTGCAGCTTTATACTTTACAAGGGGAATATTAAGTATCTGCGATTTTAGCATAAAAGTTACCAAGTGTGTGCAATCTATTTATAACTGAGTTATATCCTGAGACTGGGGTATAATTGTCACAATAATACATACTAGAGGACCTTGATCATGGTAGGTACATGAAATTGAATCAACATTAATATGTCAGGGCTATCCAACTGATAATTTATAATTTTGTATAAAAATATAAGATAAAAATTTTCTTAACTTAACTTAAGCAATTTCAATGAATATAATAAGAAATCATAATCTATTGTTTCTAAAGGAATTCCAAGCCTAAAATTAATACACCTCAAAAATTTGCGTTGGACTCTTTCAATGGTATGTGATTATTAAAGACAGGTGACCAAATTGTACAGTTGTATTCTAGAATACTTCTAACGAGAGATGTGAACAGAATTTTGAATGTGTTGATATTTTTAAAATCCTTGGAAATTCTTACAATAAAACCTAATATTTTCATAGCCCTGTTAGCGATAGAAGTTATGTGAGATACAAAGCAGAGTTTTTGATCAAACATTATGCCTAGGTCAAGTATTTCGATTACAGAGATTAAGTCTTCTTTCAATTATGCCTATTGACTGCCTTGGATTGCTTAGGTAAGTTATATACGATAGTTTTAATTTGTGTTAATTCCTCCTAGTAGGTAACATAACACTTTTTACACCCTGATGCACTCTCATTTTTAGAGATTTTTAGAATTAAAAATTAGGCCCTCTATCATACTCAGTAACATTTCCAAATTTTGGTAGGTATCGTTTTGGAAACCAAATTACGTAAACCTTATTTTTTTATCTGTATATTTTTGTCAAATCTAAAAAAATGTTTTTTTTTTGCTTATGGCAACAATAGGATTGTTTCAAGAAAATTCTAATGTCCATGTCTAATCTCCGTATGCCTGTGAATAATGAAATATCTATATTTATTTTTTACAAAGGTAAAATTATGTTTTTACAAGACAAGGTTTTTATGCAAAGCACAAAAGATAACAAACTATTATAAGCAATAATTATTCGCCTGAAACACAAATAAATTGAAAAAATCTTCCGAGAAAAAATAAATGTCGCCGACGGGAACTGAACCCGCACCTTCTGATTGCCGGTCAGGTGCACGGAACCACTGTGCTACGTCGGCATTTATTTTTTCTCGGAAGATTTTATTAATTTATATTTGTTTCAGGCGAATAATTTTTGCTTATAATAATTTGATATTTTTTTTATTATTTTAATATACATATATATCATATAAGTTACATTAATACATATTTTGCAGAAAATAATATTAAGGTTCATAATTGGTCATGTATACCTTATCAGAAAAGAGGAGCTCTTGTGCCTGATAAGGGAGCCACGATTCTTACTTAGATTCAATGTTATAATATATATATATTTTTTAATATAAGTTTTTTTGGAAAAAAAGTTTGATTTTAAAGTTTGATAAATATTTTTTTTTAATATAAGTTTTTTTGGAAAAAAAGTTTGATTTTAAAGTTTGATATATATTTTTTTTTAATATAAGTTTTTGTGGAAAAAAAGTTTGATTTTATTTATTTGTTCTTGTTGGTTCGTAATACAGCGCAATTCGGAAGGGAGATTATTGTAGTTTTTTATGGCTTGGTAAATATAATGGTATATCTATTTTTATTTCTTCATTGACCTATCAATTTAATGTGAGTTTAGATTTTTTTATGTGATTAACTGCCCGGAGCCAGTGGGACTATGGCGTTCCCAATTTTGGGGTATTTTGTGAGATTGTAGGAAGTAGGGAGAGGAAAGAGACGCGAAAGAGAAATGTTACATTTACTTAACACAGGAGGCCCTGGGGAAATTCTGTCATCTGATGCTGTGTGGGGGTCTTTTTAAGGAAAGGAAGGATAAGGAATTGTCCTTAACCTTCAAATTAACGAAAAGGGTATGAGGGGTGGGTAGGAATCTGGGGAACAGTGTGTCCAGAGGGGCGATTCCGACTCTACGAGGATAAGGAATTGTCCTTAACCTTCAAATTAACGAAAAGGGTATGAGGGGTGGGTAGGAATCTGGGGAACAGTGTGTCCAGAGGGGCGATTCCGACTCTACGAGGATAAGGAATTGTCCTTAACCTTCAAATTAACGAAAAGGGTATGAGGGGTGGGTAGGAATCTGGGGAACAGTGTATCCAGAGGGGCGATTCCGACTCTACGAGGATAAGGAATTGTCCTTAATCTTCAAATTAACGAAAAGGGTATGAGGGGTGGGTAGGAATCTGGGGAACAGTGTGTCCAGAGGGGCGATTCCGACTCTACGAGGATAAGGAATTGTCCTTAACCTTCAAATTAACGACTTTAGGAGTGATTCCGGTGCAAATTAATGATAATTAATTGTCCTTAACTTTGAAATTAACGACTACATGTGATTCCAGTTCATCGTTAATTTTAAGGTCAAGGTCAATTCCTTTTCCGGACCGGAATTGCCCCTCTGGGCGGTAGGTACTACACGGAGAAAAATTCCTGTTAAAATTTTTGCTAATTCTCGTATTCCTGTTAAAAACAGTATTGTAGGCCATTAGTGATTGAATTGATAGCTACCATAATAAACTTTAAATAAAATACCAATGTTTTGTTTTCGATGTCCGAACACGTGTTCATAAAATACCTAACATTTCTTGCATTTCGTCATGATACATTATTAAAACCAACGCAGGTGTATGTTCACGTGTTCCGATATTATTACGAATTTCCCAACATTTTATCAGGAAGTGGCTTGCAGTCCCGTTTTTAACAGGATAACTAATAATAATGTGAAGGGATTTTCAATAATTCAGCACCATAGTACCTACCACCCCTGTAGGGGTCCTAAGCCTGAGCCAAGAAGCTTGCGGCTCTTCCATAGAGGTCTTCGGTTCTGCCATATAGTTAAGAATAATGTAGGACACCCTACTTTAAGATAACGTAAAACCATTAAATTCTATCGGCACAAATGACTAATTTATGGCGCATTGTTTGTCGATGGTTTTCTAACACGGTTGGGTTTATTATTAAGGTCAACAACATAGAATTTCCATTCAAGATTGAAGTACCTGCCCACAGTACCTGCACAGATGTCGAGTAAATCAATCTTTGCTCACAACGACAGAACAAATCACCGAATAACTATAAAATTAGTTTTCTCTTTGCAAGATAACAAAAGTTATGTTTGTTATACTGTTACTGTTTGACACACTTTCGAACATTTGAAAGATTAAAAGATTTAATGTTGTTCTTGAACAAAACATGCATTGAACATTGAAGCGGCCATCACACTGGCGACAATCACGTAACTGATTACTACAAAAACTAAACGCAATTGAATCTGCAAAAATGTATGTCGAACGTCATTATGTTATTCTCGTTCAAATATTTAAAGTAAATATCCAGAGTCGCGCCTCGTCTGCGAGCCATTCTAGGGCCTCAGGCGTCGCCATGTGAACCTCATCAATCCCGCCGGGGAATGAGTGGAGCGGGCATTCGTTGACAACATGTATCAAGAGCTACAATTATTTCAGTCCCCGGAGAAGTAAAAAAAAATCCATTTTCATTAATATTTGAAAAATTCTTCGTGTTCATTTTGCGGCCATTTTACTACCGATGTGACATAAATAATTCAATTTGGGAGGCGGGTATTAAACATTCATTGGATAACCAACACCTCTGCCATAGGTCACTCCAAATGGTTCGCTACGTTCGGTGACTAAGCAGGGGTGCTCGGGTTCATGGGGTGAGGTCTTCACAGCGTATTCGTCTGCCCACCAACTGTGTGGCGGATTTGAAGAGACTGAATGAAGGAGATCTTTTGACTCTCTCGACTCATCGCCTTGCACTACAGTGGAAGGGATGATTTCAAACGTCCGTCACTCCTAAACACACCCTCCAGATTCCTACCTACCCCTCTTATATTTTTCCTTTCCAAATCTTCCCCTCCTTGCTTTCCTTAAAAAACCCTCCACACGGCATCCCCCTAGATGACATAGACCCTAAGGGAAATTATTTTAAGGTCTTCCTGTGTGGAGCTAATGTAAAAAATATGTATATGACAAGTGGGTTTTTTTTATTATTTTTTTTGATAAAACGTTAACTAAGTACCTGAAAACCTATTTTGTAAAGCAGGTACTTAGTTAGGATATAATGAAAAAAGGAACAAAACCAAGCCTTAAAACATATTTTAGTGTTTTTTTGATAATTTATGCGTATTGCATGAGGCGCGCTTCTTTATATATATACCATTATTCAACACTATATTTAGTTCTTTTTTTAATTAATCTGTACAAACAACGTTTTTTTACTATAAAACTTGGAGCCGACAACTGTACCAACCTCGCCAAATGCCGATCGGGTAAGACTGACATTTATTTCATAAAATACTTATATATGTCCGCGTGTGTGTAAGTGATTGCCTCCAAGTTGGTAGATTGCACTATCATCGACAACGAGTCTGTCTGCCGAGTTTCAGCTCGATCGGAAGTCGGGAAGTGGGTTAATTTTCAAGATTCGCAGTCATTCATTCCCAAAAACAAAATTGAAAATCAAATAGATGTATTAAAAATATGCAGTATAGTATCGCCCGGTAAAAGACTTACGCAATAAATTGTACGATAAAGAGCGTATAATCTATGTTATTTTATTATACTCAAATAATGCTTGCTAATTGCTTTAAAATGGTCGGTAACAATGTTTTACAGTAAAGTTTGCTTAGACATTGACCATTGTGTTGTAATTTTTTTGCTATTATCTTGTCTGCGTAATGTTGGTCTAACTTGTATTTTTCTTGCACAGAATCCGCTGTAAATCCAATAATTGCATGTGCAATATAAATGCAAATATGCACACTATGCATGCGAGCAATTGCAATTGCAGAATAGTCACGGAAATCAAAGACAAAAGAAGTTTAGGGTTATGCAACATGTTTTTATTGTGCTACTTAGGTACTTGGTTACTGCTTATTATGTCTTACCACTTTAAAGAAATTTTCTTCTTTTATCTTGAAATCTTATATATACTGGTAATGCTAATTGGCAGCCGAATGGCAGATGCTCACAGTAATGCCCTGCTGAAAGTTCAACCATTCCAAATCTAAACATTTGGAAATGACTTTTGACGTGTAATGATCAGAAATAAATAACAGTGTACTTCCCAACATTCCTCTTCCCACTCGCATCGAACATGCATCCAGAACTGCATTGCCGTGACCGTGAGATCTGTCCGAAGTCGGCCTCTATTAAGGACATTTATTAAGGTTATAATAATCTATTTCATAGATGACGACATTTTAATTAATTTATAATATAATATAACTTTTTTATTTATTTATTTATTTGTAAGAAACAAACAGCTTTTATATAATATGCAGTGATAGATATAAATATACATAAATAGTCAAGCCACAGAAGTTTCTTATGTTACAGTGCATTAGAAATGAAGTTTTAGTTTCTTAAAATTAATTTAGTGTTAAAGGAAGGGGAAAGGAAGAGGAAAATAGGAAGAGGATAGGAAGAGGAAAATAGGAAGAGGATAGGAGATTCTGCCGATACATTCCATACTCTCATATTAATAATCGATCGTACGCATTACTTCATATCAATATTTCTTTAGATTATTACCAAAAATGTCAATGCTGTAAATTTTTTAATTATATTGTGCACATATACGAGGAATTGGGGAATTTTTTCGAATGTTTGTTCTACACGAGGGTAGATAAAATAAATCAGATTGTCGGGTTGATCTAGACGGAATATGAAAATTTATTAAATTGGTAAGTTCTGGTGAGTCCAGACCATTATTTAGGATTTGATCAAAAATAGACGTCGTGTTTGGAGGGAGTTAAAATTATGAAATTTAATGGATTCGGTATAATTTGAGAAGTGTAAGTTTAGTTTATAATTTATGTGTTTAAAATTTTTTTTTTGAATTCTTTCTATTCTTTCGATATGGGCTTGGTATAAAGGAGTCCAGATCGGTGTACAGTGTTCCAGGTGCGGGCTAATATATGAGGTGTAAAGGGAATATAGAGTGTTTATGTTGTGGAAGGGTTTTGCTATGCGAATTATAAATCCCAGCATTTTATTGGCTTTGTTAATGATGTCATCAGTGTGTTGGATAAAGTTTAATTTAACATCCAGTGTTACCCCAAGGTCCCTGATATATTTTACTTCATTGATGTGTGTGCCGTTTAGTGTGTATACAAAGGATATTTTATTTTTATTGCGTGTAAATGTTAATTTATTGCATTTTGCGATGTTAATAACAAGTTTGTTTAATTCGCAATAGACAAAGAGACGATTGAGGTCCTCTTGAAGTTTAATGCAGTCGTTGATTGATTTAATAACTAAGTATATTTTTTTATCATCTGCATATGCTAGGTAATTAGCATGTAAAAAACATTTGTGAATATCGTATATATACACATTAAATAATAATGGGCCTAAATGAAAACCTTGAGGTACACCGGAGGGCACAGAGAAGAAGCTGGACTTTGTTCCCTCAACTAAACCACTTTGAAGTCTACTCCAAAGGTATGAAGTGAGCCACCGGAGTAAGTCACCATGGATGCCTAATTGTTTTAATTTTTGAATTAGAATGAAATGGTTTACCTTATCGAAGGCCTTAGAGTAATCAGTGTAGATTACATCTACTTGGTTTCTATTGTCCATATTGCATGTTAAATATTCCGTAAAATTTACCAAGTTTGTAAGTACTGATCTTTTTTGAAGAAATCCGTGTTGTTGGTTTTGTATATTACGAACAATTGTTGTGTAAATTTGATCGTAGACAATTCTCTCAAAAAGTTTACTAAATACCGTGAGTATTGAGATTGGGCGGTAATTTTCAATGTTAATTTTTGACCCTGTTTTATGAATAGGGATTATAATAGCTTCTTTAAACTTTGTGGGAAATTTACCTTCTTTTAGTGACATTATAAATGTGTTAGTTAAAGGGTAAGAAAGATTTGTGGCACATTTTTTGATGAAATATGGCGAGATACCGTCACTACCAGCACCCTTACTAACATCTAAATTTTTCAGGTATTTATTGATCATTAAATTGTCAATATTTATGTAACCAATCGAAGAATCATTATTTACATAAGTAGAACTATCGATTGTGCTGATATTGTTCGTACCCATATCGCTTTTTGCAAGTTATGTTTTAAAATCTTAATAGTATGAATTATTTGTTTGCGCCCGTACATACGCAATATTAATATGAATAAATAGTGTCTTCCTTATACAAACTCAATTCTTTCAAGAAAGGCATACAAATATAATATTGTATTTGTATTTCTTGATCGACCCGGAATTATAAATACATGGATGCAACGCAAATGATATAAAGTGCATATTTAGTTATTTGTATAATGAAAATGAGGCAGTCATCTTACATAATAATATATAATGGAGTGTTATAAGGTTGTTGTAATGGTGAAATAATCAGGATCAAAGTAGTGGAATTTATACGGCAGAGCAGAGACCACAGCTCAGGATTATGGGATTAGTTTTCTGTCAAGTAAGTAGGAAATCAGTAAAATAAAAAAAAGATGAACTTTATAAAACTATAATGTATCTATCAAAAGAACGAAACATGGGAGTGCAAAGGTATACCAATGTAACATTAAGAATACAAAACATAAACATACCAGATGGACTCCTGAACACACTATGCTAACTAAACGTAGCCGAATATCGTAGGAAAACAACGGATGGCGAACGAAAACTTGATTCTGGTAGAGGGGAACGGACCCGTGACGGGACCACGGATCAACCGGGGTCGGCGTGGAATCCAGGGAACCTAGGTCATCCTTCACTTTGGGGAAGAAGGGCGCTACACCTTCAAGGAGCGTCTTTAGCCTCAGGCTGGTTCTGGTAGAGGGGAACGGACCCGTGACGGGACCATGGATTAACCGGGGTCGGCGTGGAATCCAAAGAACCTAGGCCATCCTTCACTTTGTGAAGGAGGGCGCTACACCTCCAAAGAGCGTCTCAAGAATCTCCATCCGAGAAAAACTGCCGTATTTTTCAATTAGGGGTCACCAGGGGGTCAGTTTTGTAAGTGTGGAGTGCCCTCACTTGAGCGCTTCGCGCGGTGCAATGAATTTGTGTCAATGAATTTGTTTCGTGTTCATTTCCTTCAAGGCATTTGTAGGTACCATAAATAACTCTACATTGGAGAATGTTTGTAAGTTTTGAGACTGGCCTTCTGTGACTTGAAAAGTCTTATGCACTTATATCACGGGATATAATAATATTTTACTTTTATTTTTGGAATAACTTAATGAGTAAAACTTAAAATTGTAATATTTAATTATTTAAGATTCTCAAACGAAAATCCGAAAGAGAAAAATCAGAAAAAGATTCGGTCGCATCTAGAAATTGAACCCAGGACCTCAGCCAAATCAAAGAAACTACCAAGGCTAAGTTTCAACTCATTATAAAATTTTTAACCACATGCATTAAAATTGTAAGGCAAATCCGATAGTAACTATTCCTCTCAAGGTAATCTAACCTACAGCCTGTAGTGGTACGCCACTATTCGAGTCGGACGGTGTCAAGTACTACTTAGTACACAGTGCCAAGCGCTAAGGTACCTAGGCCGTCATAGAACATACTGGAAATGTTGGCCGTTGCTCAGCGTTACGGGTGGCAATGTTTTTCCAATTTCCTATACTACTGCCCGATCGAGCATCATGTAGTATTCGGACTTATAAAAAAAAAAAGATAAATATATTTAAAAATTATTATTAAAATCGTACGCTGTACGTAATCGTACGATAATGCTGGATTCATCTTCTGAGGCATGATCTGCATTTTGGACTCTTTACCACTTGTTGAACTTGGAGTTGGTTGCATAAGAAGAAAATCAAAAAAAAAAAAATTGTCGATTGGATTTTTTTTTTTTTTCCTTTGGAAGGGGGGTAATATAGCAGTGCTTATTCTGGGCGGTGAGTTCCTACCCGATTAGAATAATCATTTGGTTAATTTTCTCCGGTTGGCACTACTGTTTCGAGCTCACGGTGCGGAGCGTACTTCGTCGGGGTCAGTTGCTGGCTGAACTCGGGAGACTGCGGTGTGTTTCGTTCAATACTGGACATGAGGGACTATATTGCAATCACGAAAGGTCTTTTTTCTCTTTTAACTTTTATTTAAATATGTAACTTAACATTCTATTAGGGATTACTGATTTAACTTCTTGCATAGTTAATTTATACTATGCTGGCGCCCACTTAGACATTCTTTACAAGATATTTAAAGTTTTAAATTAATAATGTTACCTGCTCATTAGTCATAATTTTATCAAGATGGCGTTCATTACGTGCATTCTTGACACGCCCGGAGATAAGATGTTACTAGAGTCTCATGTTTATTTTTATTTATCAAATATTTAATAATTGTTATTTTAATAAATTAGCTTCTGTTGATAATTAAAACCTTCTATTATTTAACTTCCTTCTCAGATCACATCGCTACCTACATACATTGTTGTCAGTGCGCGTGGTTGAGATGACTAGATTATTGTATTTGGTAATTACCAATTAATGTCACAATCTTAAGATCCATCATTAATTTATTACAATAATCTTTTCATCACCCATCCATTGCAGTAATATTACAATTGTATCAGTTCAGTTTGTGACAGTGTCAATAAATTGACGTTTATTGAAATTTTACGGTTTCATGCAATAAAACAGTAAATGTATGTACAAAAATTTACTATATAATTTAATTTACTTCACTAGGTGTAGTAACCTGTTCTGGGATATTTAAATTTTATTATTTTCCCTTCTTGCTAGCTAGGCTAGCTTGGACCGTGTTGTAGCAAGTAGTCTAAGGACGGGTTGTTTCGGAGAATTTGAGCAATTCTTCAAATTTCAAAGGTAATTTTCAAGTTCTGTGAAAGATTTTTCAAGTTCTGTTGTTATTTCAGTTCTGTCAAGCCTATATTTATATAATAACATAACTTAAATAGAATTTTCAATGAACCCAAAAATGACCGTTGAAATTTGATGAATTGTTCAAATTCTCCGAAAGTACCCGTCCTTAGAATTCATTTTGAGTATAATAAAAACCCAAATTAAATGTGCATATATAATACTATAATTTTTAACACACAAATAATCTTAAATAATTAAAAACAATATAATGCCAATTATTTTTGTGATTTTTAACTAGTGTCCAATAAAATCTTTTTTGATTGAAATCCGTTTGGTTTTGTCTATGGATATCAGATGACTCCAAAATTATGTGTCGGAAGTAAAAGATCTTTTCATTATTATTGGCCAGTTCACAATTCCAGTCCAGCTTTAATTTTATTCGACCACCTTGCAACTAGCAACCCCATAAAGTGCACAGCCAGTGACTATGACAACATGGCGTGCTATACCCCGGTCAACCCTCCAAATAGGGGTGAATAGGGTGACCAATAAAACATATTATATATCTGACACCTTTAGGAATTCATACTGTTAGCTAATTCGACTTTTAAATTTTATATTGTTAGAACCGCTTTATCCTGTTACGAGTGATAAATATTAAATATATGACCTATTTTCTTTTCTTTTTTGAGAATTGAAAGTAAATCAAATCTAATAATTTCGTTGTGAAATTCTGAAAGTATTTTAGTTTTTGTTAACGTTATATTATTGTTGTTTGTTAATGGCAAGATAAAATACATGCAGAACTTAATAATAACGTTATTAAATTTGATTTTCCTCGCAATTTTAAAAACCTATATTCTTATCTGTTACTACAAAATAGAATGCTTCATAGCTCATGGTGGAAATGAAATTTATTTCAACTTGGACATAGTCGTGGTTACCTAGAAAATCCGGACGGAAAATGTTGTCATTAGATGGAACTGCAATTCAATCCCTCCACTAAGCAACATTTGTAAAATCATTGAATAAATAACTCCGTCAGCGTTCTCACAATTCATCGCTGAAAATCTCGCGAAACCGTTTAAAGTCACCGCGCACGTGTATCGATGTGTGAATGTTATAGCGCTAACATTGTAAATTAGTATTCCAAAACGAAATCATTCCAGACGCTTTAGATTACGCATGATCAAAGTGCATTTCATTTCCCTTCAAGGCGCATCGCGCATACGTCGGTAAAGGTATGAGTTACATATATCTGCACTGCTCCAATACATTATTTGGCGTTGTGAGCGTAATATGCCTCGCTCATGTCACCGTGTCAGCGGGCCGAGCTGTCTCGATACCGGCCGATGCTGTAAAGTTTTGTGCATGACAAAATATGCACGACTCGTTTGCTTTTATACTTGAGTATACGACGACTGTGACAAAGATGTCGTTGTAAATTATGTGAAGACTGAAGACAAACAGTGTAATGCGCCAGGGAACCGCCTCTATTATTAAGGAAAATCATAATAGCTTCTCCTCACCATAAAGAGACAAGGCTCTTGTGTTTGGTGAGGGAATTCAAACTCAAATAATGAAATCATATAAGTATGTAATAAAATTATGTAAATAGTAATAACAAGAAAATAAATAAGAAAAACGCTTTTAAGTCGAGATAAACATTTGCCAAGTTTTCTGGTTACATTTTTCCACTGATAACTTTCTGGTAATCAAAAATTGAAAGAGGGGACACACTTTTCGCAAAACATTAAATATGTATTACGTTTTATGCATTGGTACGATGGCGCCATCTGTGATTATTATCAATACTAAACAATGGTTGTCCTTGAACTCTATAAATATCCCGCACTATTTTAGGGAAATGTGGTTCACTCAGTGTGACTCAGAGCATGTAAAAGCGCCTTTTTTACCGGGAACAAACAATAATAATAATGGAAGTCTTCATGTGGAACGACAAACAAGTCACTGACATTGGGTGCACTTTGTAAAAAGGTCACCTTGCTTTATTGGCAGTTTGATTTGTTGTTTGGGTGAAAATACACCTTTTTGCTGGGTGTCTTTGCATATTATTATGCGATTATCAGATCTCGTCTAGACAGTAATATCTATTTTAATGGTCGCCATACGATTTGGATATGACATTGGAAATTAGTGACAACAATTTTTTGAAATATGTATTTGCTAATTTAGGTAATTATAATAATTATTTATCAGATTTGTATCGTTAATTAAACTGATTTTACTATGTATACAATCAAGAATCAAGACACAATATTTCTTACTTAACAAATTGAATTAAAATATTATATTTCATAACATGTTTTTAAAGCGCTTTATTTCGAGATTACGTTTGCTTTTACTTTTTGGAAAGGATGTTGCTAGATGAAAATAATTGCGTTGATCTAGAAAATTCAGCCTTAAAAAATTGTGCAAATTTAGTGACGTCAGAACTCACCTTTCGATATTTTTTTGCTGCTGAGATTCTGTCGTGTACCTTGTTACGAAAATTAATCCGATTTTTTTTTTCTAAATTTAACCTTTTTGTTTCTACTGATGTACTTGAGTTAACAACTCGGCCGTGGGACGATTTGCCTTCCTCTGTGTTTCCTCCCTCGTACAATAAATAGACCCATGTCACTCCATCCTCCCCTCAAAAAATCCAACAGCATCCCCAAAGATGACATAGGCCCTGAGTTAATTTAAGAAATATATAGATGTCATTTGATTTGAGAAGTAAAAGTGGGTGTTTCCATTTTTAAAATTGCTTTAATCTGATAAAAGGTATCAAACTATTTATCCCCTCCATATTCAGCAAGAGGAAATGGGATCAACGTTTCAAGTTTCAATAATGATGTGGATAGTGTGGTGGATCTCATAATATATCTAAACGGTCTTCACTCTTTACAACATTAAATTTCACCAAAAATATTGTTATTTTGCTTGCTAGATCTCCTGCGTATATTAAATCAGTTACAATAAAGAATATTGAATATATGCAACATTTTATTTCGTAGTAAAACTAAATTGGAGTTTCGTGTTACCAAGAATTTACCCTAAGTATGTGCTATGCTATAAACAAATAATTTTATTCACAAATGTCGTGACATTGTTTCGTTAAATAAAACGAAATCTTTTTCTCACGAACATCTGCGTTTTAAAAAAAAATAGTATACTATATTGTAAGTGTTCGTAAGTAAATTTTATAGTATATTGTAAGTGTTAGTAAGTACATTTTATTGACTTCTTCCCTACTCGAAATTTAATACATAAAGCAAAACCTTTTTGCTTTGTATTGGTTTTTTTAAATATACTATTTTTTTATTCCTATCGTAAATGAGGATTCATTTTTATAACCTTAACATCTGCCCTCCACGCGAAGTGCCTATACCAACTAGTGGAGAATCAAATTGGTTAATATTTTAAATTGATGTTTGTCGTACAACAAGCTTACAATCATTTTAACCGGTTTAATGCTGAAAAATCAGTGGCGCAAACGTTCCCAGGGCCTAGTACCCTAATTAAGGGCCTCCGCCCCTAGATAACAGATTAAAATCAAAAAGTGTATTTGGTAATTAGTTTTTGTACGCTGATGTCAATATAATCGTATTGTATGGATTAAATAGTGTTGACCCTTTGCGCCAGGGGATATAGTTGTCTAGAAAAATGACCTACTACCAAATAATTTATAATTACACCATCACTAAGTTTTCCATCAATTTTTAAATCCTATTTAACAAATAACATTGTGATTGTTTATCGGTGTTTACCAATTACTAAAGAAAATACCGTTATTCCCTGTTCCTACTAACCGGAGTGCAAATATAGCGCTGCAGGCGATGTTTTCAATTTTTGCTTGCTTTGCAATGTCATTTTTGTTTATAATTTTTATTTTATTTAATATTTATATTACATTTTACTTTGTATTATACCGTTAATTATACATAGTCTTTCCTCACCATAAAGAGATAAAGCTCGCTTGATGAGGGAATTGATGTTCAATTATATAAAATCATAGATATAAGTAATAATTAAACATTGTAAATAATAACACAAAACGCAAGACTTATCAATAACAGATTTTAATATATTTTTAAATAACTGATGTGGACTCTTGTAGTAGTTTCAGGTAATTTTTCAATTTAAGCTAAAATTCATGAACGTTTTTAATAATTTTTAGATTTAATTTTTGATGTTAAAATAAGTTTTTCCTGGATAAAGGTAGGCATTTTGAATATGATTGGTATAACATCTTGGGATTTTAATATTATTCTGATACATTGAATTGAAATTTATTTAAATGTATATTTCTTTAATAACTTGTAGTATTGAATATTTTATTTTATTGAGTATTGAAATTCAAATGTTCGTTCGACAACCCAGTTAATTTCCTTTCCTAGTTAATTAATCTTTTTTTCATTATTATTTCTTGGCGCGAGCCCCTTTGATGCCTGGCCCTGCAGAGTGTTACGCCTCTGTATAAAACTATCAAGGTACGATGTTTTCTGAACTTACAAATGAGACCTTTAACCCCATTATTCTAAAATACCATAATTGGATACCGTACCGTTTCGTATCATTAGTTGTTTGGTTTCTTACCGTACAGAACGCTTAACAAAATTGTTAAAAAAATATATAACAACGTTTCATTACCAAATCATTCTGTACCCGGCAGTGATTTGTCTATCAATTACGCCAATCGGTGTACAATTGAGTTCACCCATCATACATAGTTTAAACACGCCATTCTACAATTTGATGCGGATAATCTATTAAAAGTTCACGTTGGCTTTAGATTCGCTGAATATTACATAGGTATTTCCAGTATAATTTGGTCATAAATTATACATTTTTTCGCTCAAATTTGTTTAAATCAGACTGAGTGACTGCTTGCTTAAATTTGGCTTAGTTGCAGAGCCTTCTTGTCGCAGAAGGCTATGCATATTTAAAAAATTGATTCAATCAAAACACTTCAGATCATTCCACACGGAGAAAACTTACTGATATAAAACGGGACTGCAGGCCTTCAACAAATGAACTGAAAGATTTCCTAATAAACTATTAGTAAAACACGAATGTGTTATGGCGATGTCGGATAAACGTGTTCATAAAAATTCTAATATTTTCGCATTTTGTCATTATACAATATCAGGATAAACGAAGCTGCGTGAACACGTGTTCCGATATATTATGAAAACACTAAGAGTTAAAAAATGGCATGCTATCACCCTTTTGACAGGATTTTAATAAATCAGCAATACTCATTTTTCTTCGTGCACCGATGATAAAATCCATATCCTTCGTTTTCCACGAATTAATATACTTGCAGGTGATTTGATTTCAACCATGTAAAATTTTCCAGTTTGTTGCAATTACCCGAATCAGCGATGATTCCAAAATTCCAAAAGTGATTGATTAATACCATTTGATTCATAATAATTTTCTACGTGCATGTTCATCTTGCATTTGTGGGCAATATTATAGGTAACACCGCTAATGTGATTTCTAAGGACAATACCGCGTAGGTTAGGTTGCTTTTCTCTCTTCTGAACAATATTATATCACTTACGCGGTACTGCATGCCGTATAACGATAATAATATATTATATATATGATCATAATTGTTAATTGTCTTGTAATCCTAGTTTGACCCAATTCTGTAAAAAATAATTGGGTTTTCTTACTTTTTTAAGTGAAGAAAATACTTCAACTGGGTCAACATAAACCTTTGAGATTTCTTAACCTGATACCGAATGATCAAGCGAAAGGGCTGACCTTCTTGACTATAAAGGTAACATTATGCATTCAGTTTATTTCAAACACGCAATCCCTAGTCTAGAGCCCTCGTGTTTTATTAATTCACCAATTGAGTCCGCCCTGTTTCTGTTTCCTACTAATGTCAAGTTCATTGAAGTCGATTTTTAATTCTGAAACACTAGGAAAAATTAAGAACGTCTGCTCTGAGGATGGGATGGAGGTTCGGCTTTAAGCCCCGGGAACCATTCATTGCATAGCCAACAACTGTGCCATAGGTCACCCCAAGTGGTTCGCCACGTTTGGTGATTTAGCAGGGGTGTCCGGGTTCAAGGGGTGAGGTTTGTCCAGGTCCTGGTGGCGTTTGTGTCTGCACGGAAAAACTTACTGATCAATAATCTAGTTAAATTATTCGTTTTCCTATTCAATAATGCCCATAACGAATGATCTCACAAATTTCTTAACTATCAGTGAAGCACGTATATTATATGAAGAAGTCGGAACACGTGCTCTTCAAAATAATAATACCATCTTGTCCAATATTTTTATTCAGACAAGGCCACCTGCGTTAATCACGTGTTCAGGTACATTTAAAAAAAAAAAATATATATATATATATATTAAAAAAATGTTCACTTTTATGCTTAATCAACAAAACAATGAAAGTGAATAATATCGTTATGTAATGTATTAGTTCTTTCTAGTTAAATAAGTAAAAATGTAATTTTCTTTTATCTAGAATGGAAAAAAAAAATATATATATATATATATTTTTATTAAAATTCTCCAGTCCTTAAGAGTCCCAAATCCTCCAATCTTTTAAAATAAATATCAACTCTACTTTTGCCAATAATCTTCTAATAAATGTAATATCAATAATAATGAAGGGTAAAATAGCAAAAGAAACGTCAATATGCAGTGTTTTTACTATATTGCCTTCTACGTGCTAAGTCGTAAACTTTTCAATAAAGATGTGTTTGTCTGAAGTGACCAGCCAGGTATGTATGTTTTTCTGAATCTGTTTGTAAATAATAAAATTAGAAGTTCGTAATAAATTGTACAGCGCCCTTGCGGTGATTTTTCACAAAAATTGCGCTATACCCATAAACTAAATTACATCAATGGCTATACCAGTTATCCTATTATTATTTGTATTGACAGCTGAATTCAAATTAGTTATCGAAATACATAACCCGTTTTTATTCTTCCGCGTGTCTTATTTCCAATCATGTATTAGAAAAAAAATTGTAACGTTAAGAAAATATTTATTGGGCTCGAATTGCACACGGTTTATATTAGGTGCTCTAATTAATATTTCTAATTATTTATGACAAGTTATGTGTGTTTAAAAACAAGTAATAGTTAACGAATTATATTTATAAAATTACCAGAATGTTAATCAGTCATTTAGGTACTTTATCGGGTAAAATTTTAACAGCTCTACGTTTTGGTTTTTCTCCACGGAGTTAACTTAAGGCCCCGCATTCACATTTATCACTTTAAGTTCCTAAAAAAATATATATTATTTTTGAAGATAATATGCCATTTGTAATGCTGAATCCAACCAATTATATGAATTTACCTGGATAGAAAAAATGGCAAAGTAAGCTCCGAAAATTATTAAAAACACGTTTTGTTCTTTTATTTAATATGTTACCTGTAAGAAAAAAATCTCAGCGTATTTTTAAATGCATCTTAAGCTTTTGTCGAGAGTTTTTTTGCTCTATTTCAAACGAGTCGTGTTTTATTAAATATTTTCACAATTTTCACAAAATTATTACCATTTTTCAGCATTAGCGCGCTCCCTTCAACATTCATTCGTATTTACATAATATATCCGTTTTAAAACCACCTTTCAAGGCGTACTACGGAGCCAAGTATTTTTCTTGCTTTAAAAAACAACAAAAAAGTGTTTTGCTAAAATATATTATAAATTCTGGCAAGAAAAGAAACTTTGACTCTACGTACCTACCTTAATAAACAGTTTTTGACATATCAAATAAATAACATCTACGTTTTATGTCTACTAGTATTAAATGTATTGTCATTTACGGAACGCCTGAATATTGATGGTGACTTTGTTGTTAATGGAGGTGTAGGTGAGTGGATTTACATTTAAATCTCGTGGACCCACAGACATAGGAATTAATAGACGAGAAGATATGGGCGAGGGGTAAAATCAACTGTTGAAGAACGAGGGAACGAGGGAACGAGTGAAGCTGACTGTGATTCGTCAATAAATCAATCTGACAGTAAATAGGCATCTCGCATTATAATATCACCATTTACTTCTTTAAAGTAAAATCTGCTTTGAATGAATAGACATTTTTACATGGGAGCGCAAATTACTCGCCACGTTATGAACAAATTTGCGAAGTCCAAATTCGGCAAAGTAAGGCAGCTTTTATTTTCAGAGTCGTAGTTAGTTTCAGAGTATTTAGTTAAGACACTTTTATAAATGTTCATAATTTACTTCCCAGCAACCAACCAGCTTTGTGTTTCGCGTCCAGACGTTTCTCTATGTGATAGTAACAACTGATTCATATTATACGATGTGAATATGCTTAAAATAAAGTAAAATAATGCTTATATATGGAATGTAATACGACAATTGGGTTTATTCTCTTTTTTCACATCTATTTTTACCAGTTTTCATAGTACAAGTCAAAATTTTGCCGTGTTATTTAGTAAAATGAACCGATGATGCCTCGACCATAGTTCGCACAAGAATGATGACGTCACGTTTTCAAATTTCATTTGAGGCCAAACGCGAGCCCAGCCGGCTCAATGGAACCGGTATGGGGAGTGGGGATAATACGCTTTTAATCACTTAGGGCAGGTCTACTAATATTCATATGTCTATGCGTGGACCCCACTTTTTTTTCTCGCTGATGTAGACCCTCAGCAAATCGAAATCTACCTCTGGGGATCCAAACAGACCACTTTCGGAATCTCTATCTTAGACCACTTTGGGAATTTCTATCTTAGACCACTTTGGGAATCTCTATCTTAGACCACACTGGGAATCTCTATATTCAACCACTTTGGGAATTTCTATCTTAGACCATAAATCATGCAACTTCCGCCATATTATATTTCCTATTATGACGTTAATTTTCCTACTGTAAATTATATGCATTTCCCGTTCCGTGCATAAATAATAATAGCAATAATTATTATTAGTATTGACTCCACAGGCGAATTAATCCACTTGACCCTAGTGTGGGTAGAGTCAGAAATACATGACGACTATGGCAGTAGGTACTATTACAGACTTTCGCCTTCATTTAGATTTATCTTGGAGATTTATGTTGTCAAACCATACTTAACAGGTATGGTTTTAAATGAAGGAGGTATTTTGCTTCGAACAGGATCGGACATGTTGCGTTTTTCTTGATAAAATAACGTATACCAAAAGCATTTTCCTTTTCAGTTTTTCCAGTGAAATTTATTCTTAATTTAAATATACCGTTGTAATTCTTTTCTTGACTCCAGAGCTCACCGTTCGAGAACTTTCCTGCTTCATACAATGAGATTTTGACTGCATTTGAAAATACCTTATTTATTTTGTACTAGCTGACGTTTACCAGTTGTTGCTCGTCTTTTTTCTACTTTCAATAAAAATAATATCCATGTATTGAGTATATAAATCTTCCGGAAGAAATTTCTCTAAATCATAGTGAAAACCCTTTGAAACTCCGTTGTATAGTTAAGAAGAACTAAGCGCACAAACAGATAGATGCGGATAGGGAATTTGTTTTTAAAATGATTGTCTTAGCAGAATGTCTGCTGTTTGCTGAAGCAACAAAAACTTTCGAACTTTGAGCTCTATCGTCGTATAATTTGTACAATCTTTTCTGTCTAAGATTTCAGTGTCAACGCAACTGCTTTCAGCCCGATACGCCATTTTAATCATGAGCTATATAATTTGTACAATTTTTTCTGTCTAAGATTTCAGTGTCAACGCAACTGCTTTCAGCCCGATACGCCATTTTAATCATGAGCTATACAATTTTTACCGGACGCTAGAATCCTGCTTCATACAATGAGATTTTGACTGCATTTGAAAATACCTTATTTATTTTGTACTAGCTGACGTTTACCAGTTGTTGCTCGTCTTTTTTCTACTTTCAATAAAAAATAATATCCATGCATTGAGTATATAAATCTTCCGGAAGAAATTTCTCTAAATCATAGTGAAAACCCTTTGAAACTCCGTTGTATAGTTAAGAAGAACTAAGCGCACAAACAGACAGATGCGGATAGGGAATTTGTTTTTAAAATGATTGTCTTAGCAGAATGTCTGCTGTTTGCTGAAGCAGCAAAAACTTTCGAACTTTGAGCTCTATCGTCGTATAATTTGTACAATCTTTTCTGTCTAAGATTTCAGTGTCAACGCAACTGCTTTCAGCCCGATACGCCATTTTAATCATCGTCGTATAATTTGTACAATCTTTTCTGTCTAAGATTTCAGTGTCAACGCAACTGCTTTCAGCCCGATACGCCATTTTAATCATGAGCTATACAATTTTTACCGGACGCTATATAGTTTGTTCATTATTTTCAATTGTATCAACAAATAGTGCCGAAACTCGGACGAAACCGGGTTATCACTACTTTCATGACTACTTGCATGCAATTGTATTTCGGTTTTGTGTTATTATGATCATACCAGATCCGATCCTGAATAGATTTTCAAATGACGGCTCGTGATATTTGATTTATACCATCGCTATCTAAAATATAAATGATTCTGTCATGAGAGTATATGGAAAGCAATACAATACAAGCGATAAATCCATAATTATTAGCGTTCATTCAAAATAAAATGACGCAACGCTTCCCATTGCTTTTGAGAAACAGGATATCCCTTTTAATCCTGGACGTTTCCTTATGCAAATTCCCCACCATGTCCGACTCGAATACAAATAGCGCTTTAGTTGTTTTCAAGGTCCATTAAGTCCTTAATTTCTTCAATAGGCGCCATTTCTAATCGCTATTTTATTGCCAAGTGTGAGGAAACAAATGATTTTTTTTATTATAATAGGGTTTTTGAACTTAGTTCGTACGTTTATTAATTGCTATTGCGAGGCGCCACAAAATTATGAACCGATATAAGAGGCACGTAGTTAGTTGATTAAAAGTGATATCTAGTTGCAAAAAATTGTATGTAATTATACAGTTGGGTTATTGTTAGATTCTACCAAAATTAATTATTCAAAATTGAGGACAAAATGCGTATAAATTTTTTAAATTATTGTGCGATTTTTAGCAATTTTTTCGTCCCTTTTTGTGTGTAATTAGAATACAAATTTCTGAAAAGCACCTTGAGATCTCTGAGAATTAGTATCAGACATTAATCTTTATTTAAATACGTTTTCTATAATGCAAATCTTCGAAGCTGAAATCAACCCAGTTCCCGACATCCGATCAGATAGACTCGTTGTGGATGACAATGCTTGTGGATGGCAATCGCGCATTTCTCTGAAATTGGATGATATTACAGCAGTTAATATACGACATTAACACCGGACTTACCCAATTGGGATTTGGCTCAGTATTAGCGCGGTTGATCCCAATCCCTGGGGAGGAAGGTTTAATCCTCAGTCAACAAATAAAAACTTTGAAATTTTCTACTGGCCCCCCCAAAAGCGCAACTAGGTAGAAAATTGAAAATAGATTAACTTGTAACAAAACTTTGTTTTTTATAGGTTATTTTTTTATTTTAGTTTATTAGGCAACAAACAGTTATTTACATAGATGGTTTCATGAACCAGAAAAGTTCTTTAAGATTTTCCAAAAAGAAGTCTAAAATCCGACTTGTTTTATGTCTTTGGAGGAATACCCAATAATGAATTTATTCCTTTCATTCTACTATGTTTTAGAGGTAATATTTTTAATTCATGTATATGCAAATCTCATAGATTATAGAAACAAAGAGAGATATGGCATTGAGCGGGCCGAGTGTCGCAGCGGATGTGATGATACTTACGGGCTTTTGTGTGTAGAAATTAAACTGGTAACTTTTGCGCGCGCTTTCATACAAATAATATGACCTGTTGACGCAACTATTAATCTTCCATTACATTGTCCTTGCAATTTTTCATCCCATTTTTACCTACAAGTACCTATCATTATCTGGCTGTACCCACATATTTGTGTGACATTTTACAACAATAAAAGTAAATGCCAAAGCAGTTTATTGATGGAGCCTGTTTGATGAACATCTATTTGTATTCAGTGCTGTTATTGATATCAACTCAGGGTAGAAGGCCTGTGTAGTGAATATATTCGGTTCCCTCAGTATTTAACGTATCTAACCTGGATGTTATGGAAGCTTGCGCGTGAAATAAATTATATCTCCTGTGAGTGAAACCAACCATCAACATCTTTGAAGAACATCAAAGGGGTAAGTCGGATTCCTTCCTTACTCCATGTTAACAATCTCCAACCACAGTTGTGTCAACTTCCAAGTTCACAATTAATATTTTACACTCCACTCTTGATTCGCCTATTGCGATCACATGACCCATCTCCTTGTTTCTATTATCTGTTGTAAATACCCACACCACGATGCTAACCGTTGAAAAACTGTCCATTACAATGGGCGAATAAACACTCCTTTCTTTGATTGTATCAATGTAATATGTGGAACACAAGTCAATAAATGATACCTCACAGTGCCCACTCTCACGATGGCAATCAACCCGGATTGTCTCGTGTGGCCAACAGATCATATAATTTGAATAGCCAATTCAATGAAAACTGTTTATTCCCGTCATAAACGGCCATTCTATCGATTATTAGTACATATTGCTTTCATTTCAAAAGGTTAAATAAACCAATAAACTGTGGCGATACATCTTGTATCGACGGAAGCTCGGGTCATTTCCGCGTTGGTCTTTTTATGGAAGAATTTGCTGCTTTCTATGCTTATGATGCTTGATGATGTCTGGGTAATGTTCTTGCTGAACAATGGCTCTCAGAAACCAAGCCATAAATATGCCTATTAACACAGCAGTTTCTGCAACAGATGTAAAATATATGATACTACAAAAAGACAACGATTTATTTTGTGACGTGATGTACTCAAGCAACACTGTTTTGTGAAGTGATGTACTGAAGCAACACTATTTTGTGACGTGATGTACTGAAGCAATACTATTTTGTGACGTGATGTACTGAAACAATACTATTTTGTGACGTGATGTACTGAAGCAATACTATTTTGTGACATGATGTACTGAAGCAACACTATTTTGTGACGCGATGTACTGAAGCAATACTATTTTGTGACGTGATGTACTGAAACAATACTATTTTGTGACGTGATGTACTGAAACAATACTATTTTGTGACGTGATGTACTGAAGCGATACTATTTTGTGACATGATGTACTGAAGCAACACTATTTTGTGACGCGATGTACTGAACCAACACTATTTTGTGACGTGATGTAGTCAAGCAACACTATTTTGTAGGTACTTTTCAGTTGATAAACCCTGTATCAATAAGTTTATATAGGTATCTTATGACAAGGGTTGATGTGATATACGTTCTATATGTTTAAATTTGAGTTGAAAATTAATCGCACTCTGTCCTATCATTCGAAATTGAGAATCGTTTCTCCTAATTCCTTATTTTGTTTAAATGTGTTTTTGACGGCCTCCGCGGTCGAGGGGCAAGACTACTGAACCCTGAGGTCGCGGGTTCAAATTCCGGCGTGCGCAAGTAAATTTTATTTGATTGATTTGTATTATTTCACAATTTAATCTTTTAAAAATATTAAGTATGTTTACGGCACGTTCCAGAGTGGAAGATGCTCTCAGTATCTCCCTGGTGTAACACCACCATTCATAATTGAAACGTTGCTTGAAATGGCTTTAGCCGGGTTTGGTGACCACATCTGAATAGTCAGGTACTTCCCTACCTATCTCTTCCCCACCTTTCTCTTCCCCATCTCCTGCCCCTCTCCTTCTCTCCAGCCTCACAACACACCCCAATCGGGGATGCCATAGTCTCACTGGCTCCGGGCGGTCGGGAGCAGTTGCAACTTTTGTGCGGAATTCAATAAAATTGACAAAATGCAATTTCTAAAGAAATTAGAAACTTGAGAATTTTCCCTTCAATTATGTTCTTAGGCCAATGTTACATTTGAATTTCTACACGAGGCCTGAATTTAAAAAAATAAAAGTAAATGGCGTTGAATTGTCATTTGATGACAATGTTACATTTGAATTTCTAACTTGGCAGTAATGTTTAAAAAAATTAAAGTAAATGGCGTTAAATGGTCATTTGATGACAATGTTACATTTGAATTTCTACGCGAGGCCTTAATGTTTAAAAAAATAAAATCATTTGATGACAATGTTACATTAGAATTTCTACACTAGGCCTTAATGTTAAAAAAATGGCGTTGAATGGTCATTTGATGAAAATGTTACTGAATTTCTACACTAGGCCTTAATGTTAAAAAAATAAAAGTATATGGCGTTGAATGGTCATTTAATGATAATGTCACATTTGAATTTCTAGACTAGGCCTTAATGCTAAATTTATTTTTGTCGTTTAACAAACTGTCAGGCTCCTTGATGGGGTTTGTTATCAAAACGGTTGTTAACTATTAATTTGTTATTGTGTGTATTTACTAAGGTATTCAAAAGTCGTACGGAAATGAAAGGCTGGGAATGGCTGAGTTAGTTTGATAGCCAACAAAAGCTGAAACGACTCTCACTTTAAAACCTTGTATTAGTAATAACACAATTTCAGATCTTTATATGTGACGAACTGTACAAATGAAACGCAAGAACCATAAATTTCAGAACTGCAATGGAATAATAATTATTGATTCTCCATAAAAATACATTGTAATAAATTAATCGAGATTACTACCACAGATTTAACGTAATAGGTCTGCAATAAAAAAATCTGCCAGTAATAAATTATGTATTTATTCAAATAACACCTTTGCAAAAACCATTTGCTGCAATTCTGTTAAGTAAGGCCTGGGAGGTCATTCCGTTTGTGTATTCATTTTATGACAAGCTTTTTAAAATATCATAACTTTTCTGTAAGTGAAACCTACGCCTCCCCCGTAGTATGTCTTAAAACGTTGTTAATTATAATTGAATTCTGAATTAATTTTAACATTCATGTGAGTGGGTACTTGACTGAACATAACTGGCTTATCTGTTAAATTGATTGGCGATCCAATCAAAATCGACGTCTGAAACGTGTGGACGATATTGGAGAAATTATATCTGTATCATAGATTTTAATTACAGTTTTACGAGGTACAATGATTGGTTTATCTTATAACACTGCGGCTTTCCGCAAAGTAGTATTAATTATATTTAGTAATTTACATTAGTAACAGCAAACTGAATGACTTTTCACCATCTGCGGTTCGCTCAAGGACCACTACAGCCTTGGCCCGCGACAAATTTCGAAATGTCACGTGATCAAGTCAGTGCCATCGAGCAACAGCAGTTTGCAAATGGCGGCGATAGTTGTTGATTCTGCTGATTCGTGTGTTGTTTTACCGCCAGCATATTAATTAACTTAGACGTTTTTAAACAGTGAAGTTTAGTTAGTAACAGAATTGACTTCGTATTTTGGCCGCAGCGCGCCCATACAAAACTATACTATAGTCGGCCTTGCGGTGCGGCTTCAGTCTCCATGTTGGCATGCTTACCCACTCACTTTACATTATATCATCTTATCTTATCTTTACTTTATGTATCCAATTTCTACGTTTTCTTCCTGATGCTTTTACATCATGTTCTTCCCCATCAAGATCAATCTTGGACAGCCGTATTGGTCACTCGTTTATACAGGTTCTAAGTAAACAATCTTCATGATGACTATGATCAGCTTCCATGTGCAACTGCCACATTTCATACTTGGTTAATTGAATAAATAGCCTTTTCTCAGGATTCATATCTCGAATGCTCGGAATCTGTCGATTGCGATTTTATTAATGGCCGATGTTTCTATTTCGTTTATACGTAGCAGGATTTACGTGGAATTGGAATTTATCAAGGGAATTAAATAAAGCTTGTATCAATAGCTTTACCAACTTTTTTACCAAGTACGATTCTTATTTCAGATGTAATTAGCTCTAGCTCTTCAAGGCTCTTCTTCGCTACCAGATCAAAGAATGGCGAAAACAAATTTAAGTGTTGTAAATATAATTTGAGCAATTGGAATGAAGTTGAATGACTTGGAAGCAATTCTAGATAAGCTCGATAAAGAAGATGATAATAATAATTGTTTAGAAAGGAAGTATACAAATCTTTGCAAATCGTAATTTCTTTCTCAAGTATATCAACCTTATGACCTTCGTTTCTAATCCTGAATACGAAAATTATTATAATTAGCATTTCCAAGTGCAATTGTAAAATTTAAATCTCTTGCATATTTAACGTTATCGATAAAGCATGCTTAAATATTAAGTTATTATTTTGATACGCAGAGAATCATAATATGACAGCATTGCAAATGAATAGCCGTAATCAACGGCAGAGAAATTTCAACTTAGGATTATTATTGTTGGTGAAGAGTCGTGACGACATCTGATGCCGACACAGATTCTCCGCATTCTAGTAGCACGAGTGATTTATCTCAGAATAATATGTACGTACAATATACAATACGCTGTGTTTGATAATGGTGGAGGGGTGGATGCTGTGATTTTATCATAGATCTGACCTTTCACTTTGTTTTGACCCTCTGGATGCCAAAAAACAATTTTTCGTTGTTTTTGGGATAGGCCAGAACCCAGAACTACAGATAACGATCGTTGGTAGGTGTGACCTCCCCCACAAATGCTCTCCACTGATTGAGGTCTCTCGCCTCCAGTCTTCAGTTCTTCCGGTCCCTAATCTTCCTGCTCCAACCCTCTTCCAAGAAGTTTGGTTGGGAGCAGTTGGGACACTTGCGGTTTCACATAAAACATTCTATCCACTTCCTCTGTTTGCTTCTCGTTCGCCTTCCCTGGGGCACCCACAATCGTATTTTAGGGGTCCTATCCTATTATTATTTTGGGATGTCCGTCGCCAGAAAGATACTTTAGTACCTACGTAATCTAACGATGGTCTCATTGCTCTTTATATTTTCGAGCTCACGGTTCATTTTAATTCTATATTATTTATTTATTATTTCTAGCGAAAGTCTAAAGTTTTTTCAATGAACTACATTCCAACAAATTTTACTTCTGTATATTCCAAGCATTAAGTTTAGAATTATTTGCGAACAGTGTCTGTAGTATATAGACCAACAATACCAACGCAATTAAATATATTACACAGTGAGACTGTCTCCTACAAATAAATTAGATGTTATTTATAAATGTATTATATTAATTAGTGCATGCTGAGGTAATGCCTAAATAAAATTGATGCTGACGGCAGAACTTTTGAATATTTTGAAAATACGGAATATTACCGAAGATAAAAGCCGTCACAACGTTGAAATTTGCGACCGGCTGAAAAGCGTGTAACATTACGGTATATTCACGGCAGTATCTACTACAGTACTGCCATTAGAATTATTCATTGTGCTTCGTGTGACGTCATAAGACACAATTCCATACATTTTACCAATGTTCACTTTGAAAGCTCAAAACTTCGTTATTTTTGGAGATACCGAAAAGCTATTTTTACTGTCGCTATTAACTTTTTAAATGTAATACATTTCCATCAACAACAAAACATACACAACGATGCTACTATATTACTAAAAACTTTAAGCGCGTAATAAAGACCCCAGAGCATGTTAACCAACAGTGTTACACTTTTAAAATTAGACGTACACATTTTGAACAGCAGAATTTCTTGCTAAATCTCGTCATTCAGAGGGTTAGAGCAAATATATTTTAAATCATACGCACCCAGATAAAATCGCAACGTCGTAATTATCTTCTGATGGACCATAAAGATGTCACACTAGTAAAACATTCCTCTCGTAAACTAAACATAGGAAAAAATCTAACGGCGGTGTCAGCCAGATAAAACAATAGCAGTGAAAGGTATGAGATGTCACGAAATGTATGACAGTTGAAATGATACATTCTCAGATGGTGCGAGAAATGGAAAAGATTGATAGAAGAAAGCTGACAACTAGCTGGAAAGTTCTAGGACGGTGGTTCCCAAAGTCAGTGTTATCGCCCACCTAGGGGCGCTGGAGTGAATTGCAGTAAAGGGGCGGCGAGAAAAAAATAAGATAATGCTGGAAAATTATTATTTACAGAAATTTTGAAATGCCTGCAATTCACATTCATAGTCGCAAGAAAGATACAATCATGTGAATCATTCATACATGGTTTGTTTACTGAATCGCAACCTATCGATTTCTAAGATGGCCGAGGAAATATCTTTTAATAATTTTAATAAATATGTAGCTTTATTTTAATTTCCAAGGGTTTTTTTATAATAATAACTTAAACACATACGCATTTCACAGTACCTTAGGTACTTAATTTGTACTCTTGTTATTATATACAATTATTAAACTCCTTTATACAACATAACTCTATACGATAACTTGTATTGTATCTGCTTATGTCATTCATCAGTTTATTATTGTATTCTTGAAAAACTTAACTATACCTATCAATGTATACAAAAAATACATGCGTGAATAAATATATAAAACCTTGTCGAAAACCGACTGTTCTCCTGGACACGAAGGAATTCAAATTCTAAACTTTGCTTTAAATTTCTATAGTCGTGTTTATCTGCGTAGCCAGGCTCTTCCCAGCCTTCCACTTTCCCAGATCTTTTCAATCCCTCTTTACTCTGCTCACAACATAACTTTGGGAATGATTTAGACCCATTGGTTTAGGGCAGTTGGGACGCGATATTACCATAGGACTTTTAAAGAAGTGACCAATGTGTTTGGGAAACACTGCTTTAAACCATCGAAATAAAATATTGATCGTTATTTGCCTTAGGGTATATAAAAAACAAACGCATTGATTTATCTTTTGAAGGATTCTACAATGTATATGAGATTTGTGTTCTGATCGCTGTTTCGTTAAAATACAGAGTATTGTTATGATGATGGTATCTTCGTGCCTATTTGATTTTAGCGTTGAAGCATCCTTCAATCAGACCGCAATTCAACCGTTTGGCACTTTCTCATTCTTTCTCTAGTTTTCATCTCGAGCCAATCAATATTATTTCACTGTTAATACATTTGCATTAACTACGAACGTTTCCTCTTCTATTGCGAATTGTGAAGGTTTTCTTCATGTTGCAACTCTCGCGTTGAATTACTCTCTGTCTGTCAAGTAAATTACTGGGATATGTTTCCGTACCAAATTGAGTACGGTAAATAATGGACACTCGGCTCACATGTACAAGCGATTGTAAAATATTCTAGGAACTTACATGTGTGGCCAATTAATGATATCAGCTGTTAAATTTACCCAATTTTACTGGAAAAAAATACGTATCTTTTAGATTCTAGGTAGTGTTCGTATACTTTACTTACGTATAATGATGGGAACATTGTTTGTTTTATTAGATTAATTTGTCTAAGATATCAAAGGACACTTTAGATATACTCTCACATCTTATTGTTAGCGACACACTGTATACTGTACGAGTCTCGTTTGTCCGTTCTTGGATTAATTTATATTATAGTTTATCCGACACTAGTCAAAATTTTTAAAATAATATATTAGCCTATTTCGTTTTAAGCCTGTGACAGACCACACTATAAGCGAGCTATATTTTCGTTGCTTGGCCTATTTCAGCATATCGCTCGCCATACGGAGAGCTATATGCTGAAATAGGCCAAGCCATGATGCGTATACCATAAACTTAGTGCCCATTGAAAACGGCTTATATCGGCTAAACTTGATAGATATTCTGTTTTAGCCTTTCTCTCTGTTAGTAATGCTAGTTACAACGGATCTATCGGCAGTGTTAGCTAACTAAACGGCGTTACTTCCTTATTACAGTCTATTCGTCTCACTCATTGTCATTAGATTCTTACGCTCCGGTTCAGCGTTGTTATAGTCGAACTGGAATTAAGCTCAGTTTGAGGCAGTTTTCACTAATTCGACCGTAATATTTATACCGTGATTGTAAGTAATGGAGTAAAAGTTTAGATAATATTATAGTCCTGCCACTGAGAGCTCAATCAATACATTGTCTTATCTTTTTGTTGTATTTAAAAAAATATATATTTATTTATTTTTTTTATAATATAATATTGATTACATTTTATGATTTTGACTGTCCAACTAGGAAGGATTCCCGTTTCAGGACACCCAAATTTACAAGTTTCAATATAGTTATATGTATATATATACATATATTTCATTAACCCCACACTGGAAGCCCTGATCAAAATAATCTCCATCAGGGCCTATGTCCCTTTGGGGATGCTGTGTGGACGGTCTTTTTAACAAAATGAAAGACAAGGAAGTTGTGAAGGAAGTGACGGACGTTTGAATCCATCTTTCCCTCTGCATTACAAGGCGATAGGTCGAGAGACCAGCTAGGGAAGTCAAAGAATCTTTCCAAACCGGCCCGCCACGCAGTTGGTGGGCAGGCGCATCCGCCTCCAAGATCTGAACACATCTCAGCAGAGATCATCTGACTTATAGCAGAGGTGTTGGTTATCCAATAAATGGTTTCCGGGCGGCGGTACTCATCCCCGTCAACCCTAATAGAAAAATAGTGAAAGAACGAGTCTATCAGTGGTAAACCTTTAGATAGCTACCTGAAAAGTGTGGTCTTTACTTTACTTATACACCGTCGATAGGTATGGCGTTTGCGTTTACGAACACATTATAAGTATGTAGACATTTTAACGAGCCATATCGCTTATGGGGCCAACGGCTCTCATTCTGTGATATATCGCCTGGGGTTTTGTGTCTACTCTGTTGAACCTTTCTCTACAATCCGTCAGCTGAAGTTTTTGAACTAATGATATAATATTTTCTATAACTGGTTTTTTATTTGTGTGATTCAGAAGTCATATTGTTTCAACGGAATTTCGATGCAAAGGGAACACTGCTCTCAATTTACTTGTCATGTACACTCGTGTTTGATCTCTCTTTAAACATCTGGCTTTATTCCATCTACTCGTATGTCTAAAATATTATTAAAAATTATGGCTAGTTATTATTACCTTGTTACTACAATGAAATACTGCGATTATACTGATTATGAATACCTGTCCCCCAGTCAAACTGTTTTTGTGACACGCATCAAAATTAAACGTCAAACTACTTTAAAAAATACAATGAAAAGTAAAACTAGGCAAGTTTTTAATTTTTTTATGTGAATACCACACAAAAGTCCCAAGTGCTCCCAACAGTCTTCAACTTACTGTTATGAAATATTGTTAATTTATTAAAAATATGGTAAAACTATTCGTTTTCCTGTTAAAAACTGGCCTGGAGGCCCATAACGAATGATTTGACTAATTTTAATAAAGCACGAATATGTTATGCGGAACTCGGAACACGTGTTCTTACAAATAATAATATTTTCCATTTCGACCGTTATATTTATTCTGACAAGGCTACCTGCGAGAAAACGTGTTCAGATATATTCTGATTTACTAATATTATATTAGGAAATGGTAATGCAGTTATATTTTTAACAGCATCTTGATAAAAAAAAAGCCGTACTCATTTTTCTCCATGCGGTGAGACTATGGCATCCCCAATCTTGTGAGGCGAAGTACCTGGCTATTCAGATCTGGTCACCATACACAGCTTAAGCCATTTCAAGCAACGTTTCAATTCTGAATGGTGGTCTTGCACCGGGGCAATATTAAGAGTACCTTGACGGCCTTGGTAGTCGAGGGTTAAGGCTCTCAACTAGTAACCCGGAGGTTGCGTGTTCAAATCCCGGCGTGCGCAAGTAAATTTTGTTTAATTAATTTGTGTTATTCCACAATTTATTAATTTAAAATTAAATTATAGGTTTACGTAATGTGTATCGAAAATTCATAATACTATGAATAATTTTATTATATTATAACATAAAATGTGACGTTATTATTGAAATTCACTGGTTAAATTATTAGCTGAAAAAATATTATACAAATAACGGCATAATATTCCATACTTCTATCAGAGTCTCAAAATTCTTTCAATGAGAGCAATTCTGTGGTACAAAATTATATTTCAGCGCATAAATTACTTTTTATATATAAACAGGCTAGAACACAATCATAATACTAGTTTTAACTTTAATGAAGGATTTATTGTACCTAAGCATACAAATAAATATGGACAAAGAACGTTAAACTATATGATTCCCAGTTGTTTTAAAATGTTACCTGCTGAAATTAAAAACTGTGCCCAAAACAAACAATTGGTGAACTTATTGAAGACTTGGCTTACTGAAAGAATTCATTTGATCTTACAATGAAATATTATTCTAAAAACTTTTAAAATTGTTATTTATGATTTTCATAATTTTTTTTTGCTATATTTCTGTAAATTGTTTAGTATTTTGTTTTATACTTATAATTATAAAAATGTTACCGTAATGTTATAGTAAGATTTATGATGAAATAACCCGTTAGACAAACTTCTAAAAAGCAGTTTATCGAGACTTTTTTGCCTTATATTTGTAAAGTGTTTAAAATATAATAAAAAAAATATATAAAAACCACGCTATAAAAAGAAGTATGTACCATAAAACAATTAAAATTTACCGACACTACCTATCAGCATAGGTGCCATTGGTAGTGTTAATGTAATATTAACACTATTGATCCAATAGTGTTAATGCCGCCATTGATCCAATATCTAAAGCTCAGAAACTTACAATAAAGATTATCCTCAAACTACCAATCACAAGCAGTTCGGATGAAATCTTTTGAAAATCTGTCTTATGGACATTAGGCAACTTTATGCCAAAAACATACTAGCATACCTCTTCAAACACAAAACTACTTTTGACAATGTCCAAACTGCTCGTGATACTAGAACCAAAGGACATAATCTCTTACAAATCCCTTTCGCTAAAACAACTTTTTGCCAGAGAAATTTTAGATATTTTGCAACAAAGCTATATAATGCTCTCCCACTAGCCAATAGACTGAACGAATTTAAAAAAAAATATAAAACAGACATCAAGTCTTGGATCATCAGCCAAGACAGATCCAAGATCAAAAATTTTACAAAAATCCCCTCATAAGTATGTACTCCAACTAGATGCTGATTAACCAATTTATTATTTATTATTATTATTTATTATTATTATTTATTATTTTTTATCATTTTCACAATGTGATGAAATATTATATGTATCAAATAATATGTAAACATTAATTTATGTATTAAATACGTCTGTATCGACACAGGTTTATCCTAGTGAGACAGACGAAAAAAAAACCTGTAAAAAAACTCTATATTGATAATAAAAAAAAAATTTAAAAAATCATTTTTACTTACAATAAATAATGCTTGCCTCCAGCCACAAAACAGCAAACCGTATTTATAAATGAATAGTTTAAAATGTGTGTTGGTTCCTCACAAATAATTTCTCTTGAGCTTGTCGAGATAGCTTAGTGGTTATAGCAGTCTGGTTAGCGAAAATTCATAAAATCTAAACGTTTTTAAATGATGTTGTTTATTGTTAAAGCTATATTTAATCGACTGCGGGATAAAGTATAAATTACTCTTCTTGTCTCTCTCGTATCTTTCTCTCCAATATACTGGGTTTTATCCACTTGTCTACAATCAACAGCGTGAAGATGATAACTAAATGGTCCATTCTCTATCTCACCCATCTAATGTCACCAACCGCTTCCTCTGGCTGTGAGATTAATCGATAACAAAGTATTTATTCCTCTCAGTGGAAGCGTGGCTAGTTGAGCACGGAGTGCAGTATAAATGTAACAGTCAAAGTCCGATAATTGGTAAATCTCGCAAATGTTAGAGGGAGCACGTTAATATTTAAAAAAACGATAACACTTAAACGAAAATTGTGAAAATATTTAATAAACCACGATTAGTTTAAAATAGAGCAAAAATCTCTCGACAAATACCACGTAAGTTGCATTTGAAGAGAATTTTTTCATTCCTACAACATGTTAAATAACGGGAACTAATTTTCGTAACATACTTTGCCATTTTTTTCTATCAAGGGAATTTCATATAATTTCCGTTTGGCTATACAAATGTTTGAACATTATCTTCAAAAATAACATTTTTTTTGGAATGTAAAAAAACTTTCAGTGTTCAAGTGAAATATCTTCTAAATCGGTATAAATTGACTAATCCAACATAGCCTAAATTATTAATGGTAGCAGAAGTCGGGGACGCCCGAGGAAGACATGGCACGATCAAGTGAATCAGATACTCGAGTCGGGCCATGTTAAGAGTCAGAATAATAGAAGAGTATGTATGAGACGATGTATGAATGTGAATGAGGCAAGAAGTGTGTGCCAAGACCGAGTTGTTTGGCGGTCCGTCCTCTCTGCCTACCCCTGCGGGGAAACTGTTTGATGGTTAGTTAGTTAGTTTGAAACAGTTTCTAGGTGATTTCATTCCAGGCTTTTTTCCAGTAGGTAAAAATCTAAGATTTCTAAGACTTTTACAGTAACATAGGCGCAAACCCGTTGAAATCTGTCACGATTCGTGCGCGAAACTGGTAGTTAAGTACCTGATACCTACCTGAAAGTGGAACGTCTTGAATAAATGTTTAATTAATAGTTCTCCATCAATATTTTGAACTTCCAATCTGTTTTGTTGGTACTTGACTATCACGGTCTCTGCAGATAATATGTTATGAATTTTTGCATGCTTTTCGTGCCTCTATAACTACTTTCTTTTCAACTATCTGCCTGTTAACCTACGAGAAATAATAATTTATAAGTTATAATAATAGATGACGGATATTAAACACGTCTCGTGTAAGTCTATTTTTAGAGATTTCTACTACAACCCACACCCACCAACATAATGTATAACACGTCTCGTGTAAGTCTATTTTTAGAGATTTTTACTACAACCCACACCCATCAACATAATGTATAACACGTCTCGTGTATGTCTATTTTTAGAGATTTCTACTACAACCCACACCCACCGACATAATTTATAACACGTCTCGTGTAAGTCTATTTTTAGAGATTTCTACTACAACACACCCACCAACATAATGCATAACACGTCTCGTATAAGTCTATTTTTAAAGATTTCTACTACAACCCACACCCACCAACATAATGAATAACACGTCTCGTGTAAGTCTATTTTTAGAGATTTCTACTACAACCCACACCCACCAACATAATGTATAACACGTCTCGTGTAAGTCTATTTTTAGAGATTTCTACTACAACCCACACCCACCAACATAATGAATAACACGTCTCGTGTAAGTCTATTTTTAGAGATTTCTACTACAACCCACACCCACCAACATAATGTATAACACGTCTCGTGTAAGTCAATTTTTAGAGATTTCTACTACAACCCACACCCGCCAACATAATGTATAACACGTCTCGTGTAAGTCTATTTTTAGAGATTTCTACTACAACCCACACCCGCCAACATAATGTATAACACGTCTCGTGTAAGTCTATTTTTAGAGATTTCTACTACAACCCACACCCACCAACATAATGAATAACACGTCTCGTGTAAGTCTATTTTTAGAGATTTCTACTACAACCCACACCCACCAACATAATGTAGATTTCAAAATGTTTTTGTGTAACGAACGGCCTTTTATATTTATGATTTTACAGTGATGGCGGAATACTCTGTATTGTGTTAAAACAAAATGTATTATCTCGGTTGATAAGTGATAACGAAGATACACTGAAAAACCTTGCACCCTCTTATATTCCCACCTAAATTACTCTCTTATACAAGACGTCAGTCGCACGTCCTTTACACTGCAGATGTATGGAATATATTAGGATATTTCTTACGTGAAAATGGTGTCTGGCGGACAAAGTATAACAACAACCAATTATTTGAAGAGTCTTAGAGCCTATAAGCTTCTTAAAACTGGACGTTTTTTAAATGTGAAGACCGCCAACTTCATTCTGAACATATCGAGAACACATGTTCTTTTCCTAATATATATAACGAAATGCGATGATATCAGTATGTAAATATCAATAAAAGTATTTGTATGAACACGTATTCCGCCTTCCTCATAAAACATTCGTTTTTGACTGATACTTTGTTAGGAACTCTTTCCGTTCATTCGTTATAGACCTGCAGTCCAATTTTTAACAGGAAAACGAATAATTTGACAAGATAATTAATAAATTAACAGTATTTCATATCAGTAAATTTTCTCCGTGTATGACATCCCCAATTGGGTATACTGTGAAGCTGAAGGGTGTGGATGGTGAGGAGATGGGGAGGATGGCGGCAGGGAAGTACCTCGTCCTTCAGATCTGGCCACTAAACACGGTTAAAGCCATTTCAAACAACGTTTCGATTCTTATTATTTAACTTTCACAAGGACGATACGTGAGTTTATACAACTCTGGAATGTGGCGCAAGTTTACTAAATATTATTTTGTATGAATTAAATGTGAAGTAAGACAATTTTATGGACCGAAAAATTTTTTGGGCACCCCTGGATTCAAACCCGCGATTTCTGGATTCGTAGTCGAGGACGATACCCATCGACCACGGAGACCGTCAATTCGAAGATCTAGTGTAGCAAGGATTTCCTGTCCAGGATTGTAGCGTTAATGAATGATTTTTTTCTTGGTATAAAAATATGGCAGTAATTCTCTTTGCCCACGTAATAATACACGGAGAAATAGCGTGTTAGTTGTTAGTTAATTTAATAGTCAATATTTACCCTCATTCCGTGGCCTCCTGTCGTGGGAGTACGCGTTTGTCCACTGGCACGACATCAGCAAAATATCCCTTGTGCTACAATGCGCCTTTGTCAATTGTCAGTTTGACAATAATAATTAATACTTCGAGTAGGTATTCATAACGTTTTTATGTCGAATTTTCAAGTAGGCGAAGGTTTGCAGTTGCATGTGGCAAACCCACATTAGCTGTTGATTTTCAATCGTAAATATTTTTTGTATCGTCCTTTTTAGATGAATACCGCAAAAGAACCATACAGTCCAAAGTTAAGAGGACTATTGCATCGTTTAGATCCTGAATGGTGATCTTTCACCGTGTAGATGCTGAGAGTAGGTATACTTCAAAATTCTGTGTAATGTAAAATGAACCTTTCGTCGCGTCATGATAGCTGCGAATTTTGTTATTTGATCATCATTATCTGAAATAAAATTATTTTTACCTATTGGAATTAATATGAACTGCTACGATATGACGTATATTAACCCGATGCGTGTTAATGCGTGTCCCCCGCACAAACTATAAGCGAACTTGCTTGTATGTCTTTTCGAACAAAATAATACTTTTCTCAGAGACGAGTCAAAGTACAATCCACATGAAAAACGCTGTTCAATTACCGTAACTGCGATCCCTGAAGGCGGATTCCCGCTGTTTATCCTTGGCTAGGGACATATTCTTAGTGTACCTATTCTTCTCCTTTTTGATTTGTAGTTGTGACGATCGCTATGTAGCTATCACACTCGCTTTGATTTGTGCCGAAGCTGAAATTAGGGGGAATCGTATATTAGGGACATGTCCTTGACTAATGGCTAGGGATGGAGCAATCTCACTCGCTCTAGTTTATGCCAAAGCTAAAACGAAGGGAATAGGTATATTCATTAGCTAAGATTAAAGAACGGGAATCTTCTTATTGAAATCTGAAATCTTATTGGAATCTTGAAATTCTAAGTTTAGCGTCTGTATCGGTCATGAATATTTTCACGTTCAGCCCTGCATTCCCGTTATAGGACAAAACCGTGGGAACTTCATATTTGAAGAATTATTATTAAACGTTTGATGAACCACGGCCAAAGGTTGGATCTCTTTTCTCTGAACAGTAATTGTAATAAAATTAATACCAATGGTAAACTCGGAACGGAGAGATTAGAGTTGTGGAAATAAGCTTTCAGAATATCAATAGTGTCGTGCCGCATCCATTTATATGCTTAGTATCAGAATAACTTTAAATGAAATTATCCCTTATCGATCCACAACTGTACCAACTACCAACAACTTATCGGTGTAATAAGGGTAGTGGAAAAACGATAGATAATCGCAAAGGTCATTTCACTTAGTCATACTGGTTTTACTCCATGTACTTCTGTGTGGAGTGATACGAGATAATCCGTCATCTTGTACACTGTTTCCCAAACTGTCGTGCGCTTATATTATGATATTTTCAAATTATTTGAACGTGTGTGAACTTAAAAAAGAACTTTCTGTTAGTAATATTTTGATTTTTTATAACTTTTTCTCTGTGGGAAAATTAGAAACATAAAACCGTTGTATTGGAGTGGAGCAATGGTAAATGTAAAATGGCGGAGTAAAATTTGGTCGATCCCAAAATATACGATACTTTTGTAAATTTATAAAACATTAATTATTTTTATATTTTAAATCTATAACCACGGATAAAAACATGTGTTACCTGGTTGTAGAACAAATTGGTTTTGCTAGATTCGTGCTTATCTGTAAATTAAGCGGTTTTTGTCAAAGTTTTAAAGTTCTAAAAAGAGTAACAATTCTGGTTAGGAGTCGATCCTAGTAAAAACTTGAAAAGTAACTTATTTAATTTTTATAGTGGGGTTAATTTACTGAGTACAACCTCAAATTGTAATATTTAATCATTACAATATTAACCATTCTTATACGAAAAATGTGAAACAGAGTGAAATCGAAAACAATATTAACCATATTGTTTTCGATGGTTAAATAACAACCTCAAAAAGGTTGGGAATCCGTGGAGTGGAGTTGGGTCAATCATATTTCAAGTTACACGAATTAAGTAGATACCTGAGTATTTAAGTGACATTTCCATTGTATTTTCTGATGATCTCTTCTGCTTTATTTTTCGTTCAACCACACCCTTTAAATCATATTTAATGTAAACAACTTATAACGTATTCATAGTTTTATATTGTTTGGTAACATTACCAATTATCACACACTGTCCGTTCTTGTATCCTCTTCAATAAAAACCACATCAGAACAGGCCAGGACACACGGAGAAAAATGAGTATTGCTAATTTATTAAAATCCTGTGTCATAACATTTTTGATATACAGGTTGGGGCAAAAGTAAGCACCCTATCGGAAAACGCTATAACTTTTGCAAATGGCGCCAAATGTCAATTCGGTTTTGACATTTGTGAAGTAAACAAATGCAAAATACAAATCGACAAGATATGAATCGGTTTACTCCTCAAGAACGCGGAATAACAAGCAGTACCAAAGTTTATTATAAAAAAAAAATTACAGCAAAAGAACATCGGGTGATTACTTTTGCCCCACCCTGTATAATGACGAAATGCAATGATTTTTATGGTCACGCACACGTACATTCCTTTTTTACTAAAAGTTTAACATGAAACCTATCAATTCATCTGTTAAGGGCCTACATCATTATGAATAGTTTTAAGAGATTTTTTATGACAATTTATTATAAGCAATAATTATTAGCCAGTAAACCAAATATATTTTTTTTTAAATCTTCCTAGTAAAACTAAATGACGCCGACCGAAATAGAACCCGCACTCTTCTGATTGCCTGTGAGGTGCACTAAGCCACTGCTACGTCGGCTTATTTTTAACTGCCAAATAATTCAATAAATACTTAATACTAAGCCGACGTAACACAGTGGCTTAGTGAACCTGACCGGTAAGCAGAAGAGTGCGGATTCAATTCCCGTCGGCGGCATTTATTTAGTATCTGAAGAAATTTTCCATTAATAATTTTGTTTCAGGATAATAATTATTGCTTATAATAATTTTTTATCCTTTGTGCTTTGCATAAAAAACATTGTCTTGTAAACATAAGTTTATCTTTAAAAAAATATAGATTTTTTATAAATTTTCAATATTATATCAGTAAGTTTTCCCCGTGCACTTAATCAAACCGGTCTTTTATTGGATACTGTTAGATCCTCTTACATAATTTTGTTGTAAGCTATCTTCCTTACTGTATGTTTAAAATCAGTTTTGCCTAGTAGTAGATGCATGTGTCAAGACTGATTTAGAAATTAATTCTTCTCTGTACTTTGACGTAGCTTCACTCCATTTATCGTCATGCTACCCGAGGCTGATTTCGCGAAAAGTTTTGCCCGCTCCCCCTATCGTATACAGAATCTGTACAGACTTATAACTGTCTCGTACACTTATCATGTAATTACTTTATAAACATTTTTAAATGACGCCAACCCCAAAAAGTCTCTTCAGAACCTTTTTAGTGTTTCGATCCGAGACACCGTGACTCCTAAAGCAGGCCACCTCATCTGGACTAGAGACCAAACCAGACTTGCCGAGAAGATCGTGCTTTTAAATCATGCCTCCTTTCATATAAATCGGCAATCGAATTGCTTAATTGGTTCATCGATTGAATGGTAACTGGCGATTAGTGGCCACTCGATGGATAAATGTTTTATAGGCGTACCGCTAATAGCTCCGTTGTAAATTTCCGTATCTCTTAATGTACCAAATTTATAGAACCTAAAAATATGGGATAAGCTGTCAAATCTAGATGGATTCATTGGCTTTAAGCCTCAGTAAGCAGTTTCATGTGTTTCGGTATTAATATTTTGAGGATTGGTAATTATTAAATAATATGGTAAACGTGACACCAATCGCACGTGTAGGCAGGCATGTAAAGAGAGAGAGAATACAATAGAGCTGTCATCGCATTCCTAAGTTATAGATATGCTTCGTGGGAATTCTCCGTTTGTTGTTTATTTATTTTCCTGACCGATTTATAGATGTATGTAGGTATGATTAAGGCGATGCCATACGTAGTAATGCAAAATCATGTGTTTTTGGTTTGAAAATTCGGTCGCCTAGAAATGTTTCAGATGCTTTAATTAAATACTGCGAGTAGAATACATCTTGGCCTTTGAAACAATCGAGTATTTTTTAGATAAGTCTTTTTATAAACCCAGAAAAAATAATGTATAAGGCCTATGAAAACTGCTTTAAAGTTCAAAATCTCCTACTTACGAACCCATTTTCGGTTATGATTTTATTGTATAATGTGGAAAATTAAGTTATTTATAAAATGATCGAAAAAAACTTAAATATTTATGAGTGAACATCCACAAAAAAAATTAAAAGGCACTTTTTGGCCATGTTTTTTACTTGCATAAATCAAAACAGGCGGATGGTGTTATGCGGGAATTTAAACCTTATCGCCATCTACGTAAGCGTTGTTATTGATAGCGGCTCAATTTAAAATATTATACGACGTAGTGCATCGCCTTAAGTTGATGTATGTAGTTTGCAATGTTTTCTTATTTGTGCTTTTTCACTTCTCATTGATTGGACGTTGTTTTGGCGATGGAATCTTCATGAACGGTAAACTAGTGCCAGAAGAAAGCCGTCTACTGACAAACTACGACCTCTGTAAATCTCAGAGTTAGAGTAAGAAGAATTAAGCTCATTGGCTCTAAACCCAAAGGCCGTGGGTACAAATCACGAATCTAAACATTATTAAAATGGCTTATGCAATGCTTAATCCAGATAAACCAGATCTGAGTAGAATTTATTTAAATAAATGAAAATAACAAACTTTGTTTACACCACTATTTAATCAATATTATCAACATGTTTCGAAACCAATGGTTTCTTCATAATTTTTTTACAAATTGTAATATTTACGTAAAAAGTCAAATAAATATGTATATAAAATGAACTGCCTGGGGCAACTGAGGAAACTTGGGTCAATAATAATAGTCAATACGGTGAACCAACAGCTTGATTGGCACTTACCTACTTTCAACCAAAACCTGAAAATAAGTGCATACATTTTAGCTATTGTAATATATTATATCATGTATCTATACTATCATATATTTCAATCAATACTAATCTAACATAGTCTATCTACAAGTTTTGCATGTAATTGTATCTCTATCTTTTTATATCCATCTAGAGTTTCTGTTCATTGTATATTTTCTGATGTCACTGTTTATAATTTATTGTATATGGTATATTTTATACCGTTGATATTAAAATAAATAAATACATTAATTTTCAGGATACATATGTTGTACCTGAAGGTCAATTCTTGTTCTTCTTAATCCATCGGCATACTAATTTTTATTTGAAATTCTGTGCATACTTGAGAAGGATTATTACTGTGAAGTATTGCACCCCATAATTCACCAAATGAAACACTTTTATATAGATTTTAATTTTATTCTGAACTATGTAAGTATGTGGCAAAAGTTTTAGTCACACCAATGGGGCGGACAATATGCCGATGCGAAAGAAGTGCAGCCCCCAATCTTGGCGGCAGGTATGCCGATGGGTTAATCATACGGAATAGTCCTTATCCTTAAAATTGAGGATTTTTTCCTTACAAGGAAGCGATTCTGGTTCTACTAAAGAATGAGGAATCGTCCTTAAAATGAATTACTTTTTGGTTAACTGCGATTTCAATTCTCTCGGGTGACAAAGTCGTTAATTTTAAGGTTAATGTCAATTCCTTATCCTTAAATATAACCGGAATCGCTCATCTAATGACGAAATCATTGGTTTTGAATAGTGGAGTAAACAAAGGTTGATATTTTCATTTTATTAAAATTTAACCAAGGGAATTTGTAATTATTGAAGCTGTACTTATTTACATTACTCATCCCCTTCTACTTCTCTTATCAAATTTTATTACTGGCTCGTTAATAAAAAAATCTTTTGCATGTTTGTTATTTTTCAACCTTATTATATTCTGAGTATATTGTGGATAGCTTTTTATAATCTTCTTTTCCAGCTGCGCATCTTTCACGAGAATACCATATTAGTATTTAATGTATGTAATAACACCTTGATGCTAGGCTACCTGCTCCTTTTAAATCAACAAAGTATTTTTATGTTAAAATTATGCATTTCCTAAGAAATCATTCTTTTAACGTTGTTAAAAGTACCCATCCATAGCTGACAGCAAAAAGAAATATAAAAAGTTGTTTACTCACTTCTTACATATTTATGGAAGAGAGAGAGAGAGAGATTTTTTTTCTGTAGATTTTCTATCCATGCTTTTGAAATGTGTATTTTAGCAACATTACCATGTGAGCATCTTTAATTAATGATACCTCTATATGGTTTTAATTAACAAGCCAGCTGCGCCGAGAGGCTGCAGATACCAGGCCGACAGAACATGCGAGTCGGTATTCTGGAGGATGTTATCTGCGTTGTCTCTATTATTCCGTGACATGGACGTTTGCTGGCTCTTAACTCCCGAATCAGTTCCGCGATCTCCTTTGACTTCTGATTTCCTGTTGACCAAGTTCCAATAACCTACAAAGATCATGTGAAAAATCAGTAAGAGAGTATCAGAGAGGTATTTTTTACGTCTTGATTATTAAATAGATATCAGTTACTGGGATGGTTATCTAGATATAGATTGTAGGTAGCCGAATAACAATTTTTATACACATTCTGTAATGTGCTTAAATTTGTTATACGCAGGCATTAAAAACATTCAGTCAGATACGGCCACCTTTTGCAACATCTTTACAACACGTAGAAAACATACTGATATAAAATGCGGTTATTTTTTTTAATCTATCATATTATTCGTTTTCCTGTTAAAAACGGAACTGCAGGCCTTTAACGAATGTATTGACTGAGTTCCTAACAAAGTATCAGTTAAAAGCGAATGTAGTATGAGGACGGCGGAACACGTGTTCATACAAATACTGATATTGATCTTAACATGTTAGTACTGTTGCATTCCGTCATGATATTTATTAGGAAAAGAACACGTGTTCTCGATATATTCTGAATCACTAATATTATATCGGGAAATGCTACCACTTTTTAACGCGATAATTTTTCTTCGTGGATGTACTAAAAACAAATCAAAAAAAATTAACTAATTTATCAATTAAGTAAGTACCTATACAAAAATAATTTAACAGAATATTGAAGATTTTGACTGTCCAGCTAGGAAATTCCCTTTTTGGGACAGTTAAGTTTAACAATCTTTGTTTATACACTAAGGACGGATTGTTTCACTGAATTTGAACAGTTCTTTCAATTTCGAAGTCAATTTACTATTTTTTTATTCAAGTTTTCATATTATAGCATTATGGGTCAGTTGTTTCACAGAACTGAGATACAAAACGAACTTGAATATCATCTTCACAGAACTTGAATTTTATCTTTGAAAATTAATGAATTCTTCAAATTCTTTGAAACAACCCATCCTAAGTAAAATGAGTCATAAAAAGTGCACTGCGGGTACTGTGAAGGGTAACAATTTGTGTTATTTTTTTATTATTACTATTTATTAAAGGTACCTACATACTATTTTTATCTATTTATACATACGAACAGTTCCCAAAGTCAAGTACTTTATAATATCACAATAAGTCGGTAACATGCTGTAATTTGTCGGTAATATATTATCAACCATTTTGGTTTTCCAAACACGGGAATCTTTTCTAGTGCTGGACATTATTTAGTAAATAAGTTTGGCATCAAGAAAATCAATGCATGGGGGTGATTTTGCGACTGTTTATTTTGAGGCGGTCACTAGAAAGAGTTGCAAGACTGAACCACCATAAATAATAGTAATAATAGAAGTTACTTGAATTGCACTTTGTGAAGAGCTCTAACATGTAAAAAATAGGTTTTTGAATTATTGAAGACAATATTGGCGACTATTAATCGAAAATTTGAAACAGAAAAACATTTGGTCGCATCCAGGAATTGAACCAAAGACCCCAGTATGGGGTCAGTGATTAATTGTAATATAGGAATTTTTAAATTTAGTTGTGTCCCCGATCGACTAGCAATGTTGTGGCAGTTATTCGATTTATGAAGAAATTGGGTGGTTTGGAAATGAAGAAGTTGCTAAGACAATTTTAACAATCTTAACATGCCTTTTTATCATGTAGCTAACAAATAACACAAAATTTTTAGAGATTTAAAAGTTATTTCGCGTATTCAATTCAGCAAAGAATTCTATGTAATTTAGCCTAAGAGAAAAAATACTAACCTTTATATCAAACCATTATAAGTGCACCTTATTTATAACTCCATGTTTGCATCACACCTCGACAAAAAGCGGCTTATAATTACTACCTGCCGTGAACGAATGCACAATAATCTTCGTCACATTACGTACACCGCGCAGCTTATTATAACATCACGTTAAAACCGGGTCATGAGTGTTCATAACATTAATCAACATTAGTTTTTCTTCGAGGAAAACCATGCAAGAAGCTAACATGCAACAGGCAGTGACACTTCTTATGAGACAGCCAATTATCTCCGGAGACTGCGCGCAAGAAACAGCATTCTGAGTTTTTTTTTTTAAATTTCTTGTCTCCCATAAGGTCTCGTGAGTATGTTTCTTTTTTAACTCATTGCATGGTCATGGAAAGCCGGTAGCGGATGTACACTGTACAGATGGTGGTCGAAAGGTAATAATGACTTTATACTAAATTGTACTCAACAACAGAAATCGTAGGTGCGGCCTTGATTGAATTTTCTTTTATGTGGTTCAGATAAATGTGAATTGAGTAATCAATGAAACTGTACTCTATATCAATTTGATGGATGGTTATTTGTTTTATTCTAGTTGTGTTGGGTTGATTCCCACATCGGTGCTTTGATACCTATGTGTTAAATGTTCCGTAAAGCCTTGAGGGGAAAAAACCGTTTAATTAATTATTAAATAAACTATTCCTTTTCCATCTGCATTTAAAGGAAAACATGTTGAGAGCATTACGTATTAGTTTTTTTTACGTTAACTCCACACAAGAGGCACTGAGTAAAACAATTTCCATGTGGACATAAGTCATCTTTGGGGATACTGTGTGAAAGTTATTTTTACAGTAAGGGAGGATAGAAAGTTCTTCGAAAGAAAAAATATATGAAGGGTTGGTAGGAAGTGGTGGAGGAGTAATGGACGTATTAATCCATTTTGGTGCAAGTTGATGGGTTGAGAGAGTTAAGCTGGAGAGGTCAAAGGGTCTCGCTCAGTCCGCCCGTCATTCAGTTGATGAACAGACACATCTGCTGCTAAGACCTGGAGAAACCTCACCCCATACACCCGGGTACTCCTGCTAAGTCACCAGTAGCAAACCACTTGGGGTTACCTATGGCAGTGGTGTTGATTATCTAATAAAAGATCCCGGGGTGGCGGTATCTATACACGCCTCCCTAATTATGCCCAAAATCTGATAAACTGTCCTGTTAACTTGTAAGTATCAGAACCTTTTGCAATGAACCCAAAGATCGGGAATTAGATACGCGAATTCACATACTATTTTGACCAGTTACGAGTCAATTAAGCGCTCGATTTAGTAAAAAGTATTTAAATTCACACTTAGTTTATAAAAAAAAACCTTAAATGCATTGTGATTACCTAACAGGAGCTCAAAATGTAGAATACGCTAACTGAGATGGATTAATTATTATTTATAACTTCTTTAAATGAAACCACTAGATGTTAATTAATATCTATTGCCTAATTTATTCAAAGACGTTTTAATTGTTCACGAGATTCTGAAATAAGAAGTGCACTTAGTGATTATCACCTACCAGGAGCTCAGAAAGTTGAAGAATCTACCATCTAACACGATGAACTCGGTATGCGTTGGATTCATTATTATTTCTAGCTTCATACAGTGAAACCAAGACAATCACTAACCAGCATGACGAACTTCTTTATTGGTTCGTTGAACCGCCTTTATTATGAACTCCTGGTCATCCACAAGTAACTAAGGTATTCTTCGTTCTAAATTAGCCACATCATTTATATTTTCTATGATGCTTTAAATCATTATATATATAAGGCGTCACTTAGTTTAATGCCAGTTTAGTGCCAGCGCCTTTGTCCGTCCGGAATTAATATTTCCTGCCTTGAGAAAATTTAGGTAAAGCGAAACCGGTAAGCTATAAATATTACAATAAAAATTAGTGCCGCTTCGCTGAGAAGAATGTGTATTGCTAATTTATTAAGAATCTCTTCAAATTATTTGTAACCCCGTAAAAAACGGGATTGCAGGCCTTTAACGAAAGAATTGATAGGTTTCCTGATAAACGTTTAGTAAAGTACGAATGTTTTATCACGATGTCGGAACACATTTTGATTAAAACCCGGATTAGAACTCGATTACAAACGGGATTGCAGGCCTTCAACGAAAGAATTGATAGGTTTCCTGATAAACTTTTAGTAAAATACGAATGTATTATCACGATGTCGGAACACTGTTTATAACGCAACCTAACCCAACCCTGTAAAATATGAATGTATAAAGACTGTTTATAACGCAACCCAACCTAACCCTGTAAAATATGAATGCATAAATACTGTTTATAACGCAACCTAACCTAACCCTGTAAAATATGAATGTATAAATACTTTTTATAACGCAACCTTTTTTTATATGTGTTTATTCAGTTTTTTTTATTTGTACATTATTTTCTCTTACTTAGATCCTACAAAACTGATCAATCAGTTTAATTGTAAGAAATCTCTCACTTTTTCTATTTATTAGCTTATAATAATATATTTAATTTCAACTTGATATCTTGATCCTCAATATTAATTGTTTTTATGTTTGACGGAGGTAGAACGATCTAATTTTCGGTTTAATTTTTGAATAACTTGTCTCATTTTTAATATCTTCTGGTAATGATTTAAATAATTCCGGAATTTTATGTCTTTTTGTTCTATCTCCGTATACATTTTGCGATATTTTAATAATAAACATTTGTGCTTCTCTATGCCTAGTAGGGTAGTTATGGTTTACAGGTTTTTTGAATTCTGTTTTCCAGAATTCATCTAGCGTTAGTTGGTAATCTATCCTACTATGTATAGAGAGTACATTACACAAAGAAAACATTTTTTTATAATCGCCTTCACATAATTGTATTTTTTTTTTGCCTGATATCAATTTTAGGAAACGGATTTGTAATTGTTCTATTTTATTTAAGTACGTTTTATACGTTAATCCGTAACTATTTACTCCGTATCCTATAATTGATTCCGCTAATGCATTATATATACAGTATAATATATTTTTATTAACAAAGTTTTTTAGGTGATAAAATTTCCCTAATATGGATCTTAATCTATTACATACATTTTCAATGTGATTTGACCAGTTAAAATTGACATCTATTGTAAGACCAAGGTATGTATATTGGTAAACTTTTTCTATGTTTGGGCATTTACATGGCAGAGATTGGTTTTTTGTGTGAAAACAATCGTACGAATGACTTTTTATATGCAGTTCTTTATCCTGACAACTTGCATATGGAGAGTGTATAAGCATATATTTTGTTTTTTTTTGCGTTAATAATAATTCCATTGTCGTGGGACCATTTAATTATGTTATTTAGGTCTGTTTGTAAAAATTCCTCAATTTTCTGTAGATTTCTGTCAGCACATATGATGCAAGTATCATCTGCAAACATGTAACATTTACAACGTTTTATTACGTTAGGTAAACTGTTTACTTGCATTATATAACACGTAGGTCCCGATATCGACCCTGTTGCTACTCCAGTGTCTGTTAACATTTCATCACTGAAAATTCCGTCATTTTTAACTTTAATTTTTCTATTTAACAGATAATTTTTAAATATTTTATTTAAAGAACCTCTAATACCACATTCTTCGATTGCCTATAGTAATATTTGATGGTCCAATGTGTCAAAGGCCTTTTTAAAGTGATTAACTGAGGTTAAGGAGATTAAAATAAATAACAATATTATAACTGGAAATCTGACATTGCAAATAACTTTAACAACTTCTTCACAAATGTCGTAGACCAAGTACTTGAATCATCCAGTAAGATTGCTAATACAGCGCCCGTTGACTCATCTCTGCTTTTGGTACCAACAAACAATTCAATTAACTCATTAGATTATTTTACACCTATCACAACTAATGAAATTGAAAAACACATTGACAGCCTAAAACCAACAAATTCTTCAGGAATTGATAATTTATCAGGTAATACACTAAACAAAATAAAACAATATATTTTAACTCCTTTGCAACATATTTATAATATATCCCTAAAAGAAGGGTATTTCCCAGAACAATTTAAAATCTCCACTATATTACCAGTTCACAAATCGGGTGACACGCACATATTAGACAATTACAGACCTATCTCCTTAGTTTCAAACCTTTCAAAAATATTTGAAAAATGTATCAAAAATAGAGTTATGAAATACCTAGAACAAAACAATATTCTGTCCGAAAATCAATATGGCTTCAGAAGTAAATTAAGCACTGAAGATGCAATATTCGATCTGACAAAAAATTTATACACATCTGTTGATCAAAATAAAAAAAGTCTAGCTATATTTTTAGACTTAAGAAAAGCGTTTGATACTGTAAATCACAATCTACTCATAAAGAAAATTAATCAAATAGGTTTCAAAAAAGATGCACTAAAAATTCGCACTCACTATCTCAAAGACAGATTACAAAAAACAAAAATTGGGAACTTTTATAGCACAGAAACAGTGATAAAAAATGGAGTACCACAGGGGACTGTGCTTGGCCCAATTCTGTTTCTAATATATATTAATGATTTATGCAATGTTGTAATCCCTGGTAAAATTGTATCTTACGCTGATGATACAGCAATAATAGTAAATGGAAAATCCTGGCCTGAAACTTTTTTAAATGCAACAAAATGTATTTCATATGTCTTATCATGGCTAACTTGTAATAGACTTTTCTTAAACTATAATAAAACATTTTACCTAACTTTTTATAAAAACAGTAAAAACAAACCTCCCAATAACCTTAAAATTAGACTACATAATGCTAACTGTAATAAAGTAACATGCACCTCTTGCTTTGAAATTGGAAAAATTGAAAAGATCAAATATTTGGGTATATATATTGACACAAATTTAAACTGGCAACCACAAATTAATAACACCGTTTCTAAATTAAGATATCTGACGTACATATTTTATAGACTTAAGGAAGTACTCAATGTTGACAAATTGAAAATGATTTATTTTTCTCTAGTGCAATCCTCAATTATGTACGGTATATTAGGATGGGGTGGCGCACTAGATACATTTATAAAACCACTACAAATAGTACAAAATCATATTATCAAGGTTATATATAATAAAAAGAGGACATTTTCGACTGATCAATTGTACAAGGAATCTCAACTATTCAATCTCCGTAAACTATTTTTACTTCAAAGCCTGAAATACGTCATGAAAAACCAAAATAAATTTCAAAAATATGAACCCAAAATCAACTTTAGAAGAAATCATGTATTTTATACCCCACAAACCAATACCAAACTAATGCAAACTCACAGTAGCTTTATTGGACCTCGCACTTTTAATCTACTACCAAAAAAATTCAAGTAACAACTAAACTAGCGCAATACCAAAAAGAATTAAAGTTGTGGCTGTACAATGCAAATGTTGAAGCATTATTCATTTAATTTTTACTTTTTTCTATTTTGTTTCTGTATAGTTATTATTATTTTATTTTGTGTTCTTTTAATTCATATATATTATCTTACAATCTTTATTTTTACTTTGATTTAATATGCTCCTCTTGCACAATCTTTTAGAATAACTTTAATTATAATCCTACCGTTTTTCTTTATTATGCTTACTGTTTTTTGTTTTATTTTTACTGTTATGTATTTTTAGGTACAAAAATCTAATGTATTAAATTATATTACCCACGCACAGGCTGCGCCTTAGTGGGTTCCCTTTCATATTATTAAAAAACTTGTATTGTGAAATATGTAAATTGGGAAAAAATAAAGGAAATAAAAAAAAAAAAAAAAAAAAAAGTCTATAAAAATTATACCAACGTAATATTTTTCATTTAAATGACAATTTATATGGTCAGTGAAATTAGAAAGTAATTGTGTAGTACTTTTTCTTTTTGAAATCCGTACTGTATGGGATTTATGATTCTGTTTTTTTCTATAAAAAAATGTATTTGGTTAAAGATAGCTCTTTCAATAATTTTATCAATACACGAGAGAATCGCAATTGGTCGATACTTTGTGAAATCTTTGTGATTTCCTGATTTATAAATAGGTTTGATGATGGATGTTTTAAGTTCGTCAGGCATGATGCTTTTATTTACACAAAGGTTAATTAATTTAGTAAGGACTGGAATTATATTATCAGCAATTAACTTCAGGTCTTTAATTCTTATTTGGTCTTTGCCTTCTGACTTTTTAACATCCATATCATTAATTATTATTTTTATATCTTTTTCTGTTACAGGTCTAAATCTCATTGACATAATAGCAGGAGTTGTATACATGTTAATATAACCCTGTAAAATATGAATGTATAAAGACTTTTTATAACGCAACCTAACCCAACCCTGTAAAATATGAATGTATAAAGACTGTTTATAACGCAAATAAATAAAATAAAATTTCGTCATTATATATGATCAAGGCAAATGCAGGTGCATGAACGAAAACGTGTTCCGATATATTATGAATTTACAAAAACTTTATCAGGAAACGGCCTGCAATCCTGTTTATTCACCGGATTACCAATAATTTGAAGAGATTCTTCATAGCAATACTCATTTTTCTCTGTGTATACGTAGTATTATAAGTATTATACTTTTTATTACTCTGTTAAAATTGTTTATCAATTCCATAGCCTATTGATGATTTGTTCCATCACATTTTGAGTCGATTTTGTGGTAAGTATAATTTTTTTAATTGAGCTTTGTGTTTCGAGTAAACCGAGTCCGATGGTAGAGTTTTTTAAATTCAAATTTGAATAAAAAAACCGATCGCCAGGGGGTAAATATCAGCTGTTTAATGTATTTTAAGATGCGTCAAAGTGTAGAGCCTGCACCATAAATATAATAATACCATGGCCGTTCAACTCTATAACAAAATCCCGAAGGAAATTGCTGTGATAGAAAATATTAATAAGTTCAAAAATGAATTAAGAAAATATGTCTATCTCAATTATTAATGTTTCTTTTTTTGTGACTTTATTGAAATATTTAAAGAAAGATTATGTTTGCCAAACAATGTACATGTTTATATGTTTATAAAACTATTAGCACACACGAAGATGTGAGCTAACTTAAGATTAATAAATAAATAAATAAATAGATTTATTTTAACATTCTAGCTTTTGAAAAATCGAATTTTTAAATCGTTTTTTTTCTGTGTGATTTGGATTCACCAGTTTCCCGCTTGTACTGCGAGTTTCGGGACACCGTGTATATTACATTATTTTTTTATTCATACACATAAGATATATACAAAAAAATCTGGGAAAAAAAAGATTTGTGAAATTTGTTCATAATTTTTTTATTAAATTGGTTAACGTGTACATTTTTGGCTCATTGTAAATTAAGTGATTATTGAATATAATGATGGCTTCCATTTAATTATGAATCATATAATTTTTACCGTGATTTCTGCACAAAAGTCCAAACTGCCCGGAGGATGTTGAACTATGATGTTCTCAATTTGGGAAACGCTTCCATTCTGAATGGTGGTATTTCACAAATGCGATACAGAGAGTATCTGCCACTCTGTCTCTTTATCCTCTACTCTATGGAATTTTTACATGTGCGAAAGTACCCTATTCATGAGCGGGTACTCTAGACTCGATCACTTCGCCAGTAGGTCGTGGAAAATGTTCGATCGATACAGCTCCAATTTCAAATGTTTTTTTTAAACTAGATATATCAGAATGGTTGATGTGGGGGTGTCTCAGGTAAAGTCAGAATACGGCCGCCCTAAGTCGGCCTGATTAAATGTGGAGGAACCCACACAGTGGAAGATTTTTCCACCTGTAACTAGATGCATATTATTATATACATACAAGATATAATATTGTATACTCTTTCAAACACTAGCAAAAGCTTCTAGTAGAATAGTAATACATTATATAACGAAGATAAAATGTTACGACGTTTGGCATTAATCGGCGGATAATATCTGTTTAATAGCGATTAGTTTTACCGTATTTAAATGATCATTAGCGTGGCGGATAACAGGTGAGAAAATGTAATATATTTTTACTAGTGATCATTTGCTAATTGGAACCATAATAAACCTTGAAGAAATACTCCCAAAATGTGAAAATATTAGGAAATCAGTTTGTTTTACTAGTACACACAATTTAAATAAATAAATTTCTTTGGTGCCTAGAATATTCTTATTTCAAGTTCCTTCCGATTTCTAACACATTTTTCTTGGACATTTCACGTTTTTAATTTCCCAAATAATTGTTTTATTTTCGAAGATAACATCTATACATTTGTAGAGTCGAAACGGTAATCATATGAAATTCCCTCGATAGAAAGAAATCACAAAGCATGCTTCGAAAATTTATTAAAACATGTTTTGTTGTGTTATTTATTATGTTATATGTATGAAAAAATTTAGGCATTTGTCGAGACATTTTATCTCTATCTTTGGAGTCGCGTTTTATTAAATACTAGCTGACGTTTACCCGGCATTGCTTGGGGTTGTGAATTCTAGGATAAACATCGACTTTTCTCTACTTTCTACAAATATAATATGCATGTATTATATATAAAGTTGCGGAAGAAATGCTCTAAATGATAGTGAAAACCCTATCAGATTCTGTTGCGTAGTTTAGAAGAACTAAGTGGACAAACAGACAGACGCCGATAGCGTATCTTATACAGGGTTTTCCAATAAGAGGTGTTATTTTGAATAGCCCGCTATTTCGGTAGATGTTACTTTTGAAGCTGTCATTTTTTTACATTTGACAAGTAGAAACTACGCCATTATTAAAAATGGAAAGATACACGCTTCAACAACGCATTGAAATTATTAAAATTCACTTGAGTGAATCAAATGCAAATCATCTTGAGTGATGAGGCCCATTTCCACCTCGGTGGCTTCGTCAACAAGCAAAATTGTCGTATCTGGGGCTCGGAAAACCCAAGAGTTATTGTTGAAAAGCCTCTCTATCCTCAACGTGTGACTGTTTGGTGCGGTTTATGGTCCGGCGGAGTCATTGGACCTTACTTTTTCGAAAATGAGGCTGGAGCAACAGTTACGGTGAATGGATTGCGCTATCGAGAGATGATTGATGATTTTTTATGGCCGTAATTGGATGGTATTGATCTGGACAACATTTACTTTCAACAAGACGGCGCTACGTGCCACACAAGCAACGAAACCATTGATCTTTTACGATTGAATATCAAAATAACACCTCTTATTGGAAAACCCTGTACAATTTACTATTGTGTACCCGGCGTTGCTGGGCGTGTACGTATACCATCGCATACTTTTCTGTAGGCTTTTATAAGATATTCAATTGCGTAGTATTTCGATGCATCTCATAAGGTTTAGCCAGCGTTGGTTGTGTAAGCTCCCGAAAATAATCTTTTTACGACTTGATTACAAAACATCGACTTTTCTCTACTTTCTATAAATATAATGTGCATGTATAAACCTTCCGGAAGAAATTCTTTAAATGATGGTGAAAACCCTATCATTGCTTAGCAATATCAAAATCATTTACGTAGTTTAGAAGAACCACGTGCACAGACAGACTCGCATAGCGACTTTATCTTATGCTATTTAGAAATTCTCACAATTCGCTTAGTTATTATTACTTTTTTAATATTAGCGCGCTCCCTCCAACAATCGTGTTTTAAACCGTCTTCTTCTTTTTGAACGCTTACTACGGAACCTTAAATATGTAATACACTCACTTTTTGTGGTTGTCGTGTTTTCCCAGAACAAAAACTTAATGTACCTTCCTACTACATATTTTGTAAATTTATGTATTTTTTCCTGCAATGTTTTTTTCTGTGAATAAAGATTATTTTCTAAACCCGCATATTATTATACTAATAATTACAGTCGTACAAAATCTTATGAAAATATTTATATCTTTACCTTTTTGTTGTGTAATGTTATAAATTAACATTGTTTTTGTTTGCGAGTTATCATAGATATAATATTTTAATAGAATCACTAAATACGTTAATGAGACGGTAGCGGGTAGGAAAACATCCAATTATAATGTTTAATTCTTCCAAACCGAAGTAAGTGAAGAAAAATTAAGCTTTTTATCCGACACGAATCAAAATATCATAACTTGTAAAAGTTGAACGAACTCGTTAAATATTACATTAATATCATAACCGTGCTCATCTCATGTGAAAATATTTTTGTAATGTCCGAATATGTTAACTTGCTAAACTGATTTATCGGTTACATAACAATTTTCAAAAATAATTAAAATAATTTAAATATGAAATATTTCAGCTACCAGTTCGATCATTATAATCTTGTAGATTCCTGAATTTTATTAGCAATTTTAATGAATACATCACAGCGTGTCAAATTCCATCTTTAAAACTTCAGACTTCTTGTTCGGTTCGACGGATTCAACTTAAAAATATGTTCATTGTTTTTAATTTTTTTCTCGAAGTTTAATTTTTTTTTGTTTATTAATGGAAGAACCATTTTAGAGGTTTAACAAAAAAACCATTCTTACAACAAAACTCTTCGTCTTTATTTAGACTCTTATAATCGGGAACGAGTGTTTAGGACAACCGGGAGACTAATGTCCGTTCTGTAATACCCACTAAATCTCTCTGTTGGTGGAAACCCAACTGCTAGCTAGCTCACCTCGCTTTTAAACTGGAGGGGCAAACCTATATACCGGAGACATCTCTTGAATGACTGTATAAACTTTATGAGCTTCTAGTCGAATTTTCGAAATAAAATCAAAAATAGTTTTCAGTTACAACAACATCAATAATGAATTTTTTTATAATATTAGCAATCTAGTACACCAAAAATTCACGAGGCGCCACTGCTTGCAACGCATTTATTCAAAATTAAACCGAATATCTCGCTTTTATTTTTCACTACCCTTTTTATGGCCGAATATAGATTTATATTCTTCAATCATTTTCTTCTTATGGGTTCACGTTGTTCACATTCAGTGGTTGCTAACTCTAAGGAGCATTGGAGCAACGCACTCTCAAAATTTCGGTCAATCTACAAATAATAATTATCAACCGTTATATATTTATTTATTTTTATTTAAGTACAAAAAACAGGCATGGTACCCAAAAATTTACATACATGGATGTTTGAATACATAATAATAACAAAAATGGTAACAAAATGAATAAGCTAAATATGCAGAAGTAAATAACAAATAAGAATGGGAAAAAGGTAAATACAAATATGTTCATAAACTATTTGTCATTGTCACACCTGTACTGGTGAGACACTGATTAGGCAGGTATATAAATGTATCACTGAAAATAACTAAACTAACTGGTAAAAATCAAAGCAAATAATAGTAATAAGAGTAATACTATATTGTTACTCTAAGAATACCATTAGAATTAAGCTAAATTCAACCGGCTCGAATTTTCGTTCTTTGTACCACGTGTACATAAGTCACGTGGTGCGAGCGAATTCTATATCGCTCATCGAGAACGTCACCCGGGAACACCAATTATCCATGATGCTGACCATAATATTAAAATTTTTCCGAAACATGAACGTCGCTCGCCGATGCCTCTTAAACTCTACGGCGAGATGGCGCCACTGTATAATAAGGTGGAGTGAAATGTTTTTTTTGAGAATTTCGAAATCGGCATAGTTGGGAAAGATGCTCCATATATTAACAATTACAACAAAAATAATAATAAAAATATATTCACAATACCTGGACATCGCCAAAGCTTTATATTTTATCATTTTCACGATTTTACCCAAGTATTTATAGCTCATATACGCCAAATAAAACACACATAAAATTTGTATTTTACCATTTATTTTACAGATAATACATTCGTAGATTGTTAGAATGGAACAAATAGTGGAAATAAAAAAGGTACATATATTATTTACCGCATTGAAAAACTTGAAAATTACAAAAGTTACTATGAACGGTACTGCATTTTGGTGTTAAACATAGACATAAAGTGTCGTGAATCTAACCTTGTTTTTATGAATCCATCTCGCCTCAAGGGTCCACAAACAACGGCTGAGGCTTCTGTTACAATTTTCACACATCTCTCTGTAGCTTGAGTGTGGCAAGGAAAATTCTTTATCATTGGTAGTATGACATCGTCAATTATCGTGTGATCGGTAATGGCTTGTAAAATTGTCTCGTCACTTACAAATTTGGTTAGTGGTGGCTCGGTTATATTTTCCCACTTTATAACATCAATTTAATCATCTGCTGAATAATCAAAAACAGGCACTTTGAAGGTACGAATAAAGTCTGATTGAATTTTCATTTGCCGAGCTTTCAATATTCTTCTCAACGCCAGCTCTCTTACGTATTGTCGGTTGTCGTTTAACATGGCTAACAATATATATTCGTGATGCCCAAAAAAGCCATTACGCTGGATTACTGGATCAATAATATTTTTTAAATCACTGGGCAAATACCGTGAAAGCACTATTGTTTCGTGTAAATGCCTTACACCGGAAATACATAATGGTTTGGTCTTAATGTTGAACCACATAGGTGCGTAAACTGTTAATACAAATGTCGTTAAAGTTACCATATTTTTTTATGGTTTTAGGGTAGAAATGTAAAGCCGAAGAATCCGATTCACTGTAGTGAGCCACCTGGATTGTACAATTTTACCGGGATTTGTTTTTGATAAATTTTCATTGCAGAATCCGGAGTCAATAGTTTTACACATTTTCAGTAGATACAGCTGATCTGTACTTAAATCCTGTGTATTTTTCGTGCTTGGTAATGAACATTGAATGATTTTAAATTTCACGACAGGAAGTTGTTCACACTTATTTAAAGATTTACCAATAATTCCAGTGAAACTTTGCGGTCCAGTCATGGTTCCGTCGATGTTCTCAGAGAGATGTCGCAAAATGAGTTCGTTTGCTTGTAATTGACAGACAATCCACTGTAAAGGCCGTTTGAGATGTGATTCAAGGCGCCGAATAACACCTTCTTCGTAACCCGTATTAACTGCAGTTCCGTCGCATCCAATTGCAACAATTTTTTCCAAAGCAATATCTTTCGAGGACAGTAATGAAATAATTCCATTACTTATTGCTTCAGATTTTCCGGTTTTTAATGAAATGTGTCCCATGTATTCGCTACCTGGTTCTTTTACTAAACTAACGTGTTCTTCAGTTATTATTTTTTGCCGGTTGTCCTCCATGCTTAAAGTTTTGTCCTTCCGTCCGTCGAAGTATAAACCAAATTGATTGGAATCGATTACTAACGGCTTACTAGTGAGGGCAGTTCTTTTCTTCATTCGAGCTCGACGAATTTTACTACTATCCACAACGCGAGATGTATCGTTCTGTGAAATTATGCCAACATTTTGTAATACAGCGGAAACAATTGCAGCTCCTGCTCGATCTGAAATAAAATATCTGTCTAATGTTCTGGCCACAACAGGGAAGTCTTTCGCCTTATGGTGAGAATTATTTGGTTGTGCTTCACATTGCATTATTTCTTAAGGAATTGAAGACGAAGCACATTTTTTGAGAGTCTAAAGCTTAAATTACAAGAAAGAATAGCGTCAGTACCCCGATCTACTAGATAATGTCTAGCGGATCGGAAACTTCGCCAAGATGATACGCGATACACTTCACTCTGTTTGATACGCGTTTGGGGTAGAAGGATTCGTTGCTGTGTGGGAATAGTTTAACTGTTCCTACAGTCCTACTTTATAATTATACTATAAAATAATAATGTAATTATATCATAGGTAATAAATAAACACTCTATTTTTTTACATAATTATAAGCATTTCTAAGAATCGGGAGAACATTATTGTTGTTTTCAGTGTTTTTATCAAAAATTCAAAGTGGTGGCGATGTCTTAATTATAAATAAATATTTTTTATATTTTTTATTTAAGATAAGTACATAACGGAACACCAATCCCGCGTATGCCGAATTCTATATTACGAAAAAAATAATTCTCCATACTAGACCGCTCCACCTTACTGTATAAGCTTCAAAATTGCAACTTGCTAATGCCCCTCACTGCTGAAGGTTTACCTGACCTGACGTATGGATATACTGGAAATATTATTAACGCACAACCCATTTTTGTGAGTACAAGCCGCAACTGTTCACAATAACGGAATTATATTATAAAATATCTTAAGAACATAAGTAGCTTTCCTCTCATATTTCCTTTATATCAACCAGGTAATATTTCAATCCGGTCTTTGATAATAATGAATACGTAATATTTGTAAACCGTTGTACTACTTACGTAATATTTGTTTGTTCTGGGGGCAGAGAGCAAAATACAGTTACACATACCAAAGTACTACATTTTGTGTTGACATGAAAGAGGTACAGACTGTTAGCATAGCATGGTTTTATAACCCTTTGACCCAATGAAGCTCAAAGCTCGTTTTGTAAGGCTTTTATTAAATTAGACATTTTTTGAAGTTCTTTGCTTTAAATTTGTTGAAGGATGTACTATCACCGCCTTGAATCCAATTCTGGAACAAAATGATCAATCAATTTAAATCACGAAACAATCACACATATTGCATATACTAGGTTCAAATATAATCCATTTGATTGGGGGGAAAGACGTCGAACCTCATGGCTTCAAAACTTGAAGTTCCGGAGTGAAGATGTCTTTGATGATGGACAGTCTCCTACATGGAGAAAAATGGGTATGATTGATTTATTAAAATCCTGTTAAAAATGTGATTGCAGGCAAATTTCCTCACAAAATATTAGTACATTTAGAATATATCGGAACACGTGTTCATGCAGCTGCGCTTATTCTGATAAATGTAATGACGAAATGAAATATTATTTTTTTTTGTAAATGAACACATGTTCCGACATATCCGTGTTTTACTGATATTTGCTAGGATATCTGTCAATTCATTGGTCAAAGGCCTGCAGTTCCGTTTTTAACAGGAATACGAATAATTTCACCAGATTTTTAATAAATTAGCAATATTTTATACCAGTAAGTTTTTTCCGTGTATCTCCATATTCTAACTATACAGGGTGTATCGGCACGTACCCGACCAACTTTAACCAGCTATTCCTTAGCATATTTGGAGTAAAAAATCTTATGTGCACTTTGCTGTCCGGTAACGTTTTTTTTAATAAAAAATTTACTACTCATATTTTCACCACATGTCACCACTGTTTTGTACTTTGTCAAAGTTTGAAAACCCATCTGGCAATATTTTATTCGAATTCCGTTGAATAATGTACGTGTGTACCTATATTGGCGCACTTTTACAATCACAACGAAATGGCACGGCACCATTCGTCTCATTTTTAACTATTATTATTTAGTGTGTGCGAAAGAGCGAAGACGCTTTTCGACATACTTGCTTATAACAGTTGTTGAACACGAAAAGCAATGCCAATGACAGTGATGTAGTGTGGAAATTTTTTAATTTTTTTGTTTTTAATTGAAAAAAAAATGCTACCGGACAGCAAAGTGCCCATAACATTTTTTACTCCAAATGTGCTAAGGAATAGCTGGTTAAAGTTTGTCGGGTTAGTGCCGATACACCCTGAATAGTTACATATGTAGGGTCTATATAGGGTCAACGCACGTTAAAACATGGAATATAAGTCTTTACTCCTTGTCGTGGTCTGCAGCATCTTTTGCTTTTATTTTATTTCACAAATTCCAAAATGTAGGTTCCATTCAGACACTACTCGTATGTACGGGATCCCCATACAATATGACATAATCCTCCAGAGATCCCAGATCCTCCAGAGATCCCAGATCCTCTATTAAAAAAAATAAACACATATTTTAACATAAAATGGAAGCAGCCTACCGTACTGGACAAAAAACCAACAAGGATTTACAACGGCCGATAATCCTCAGATTCAAAACAAACGATGACCGTGACATCTTCTTAAATGACATAAAAACATTTAACAAGCGATCTGCAAATCGGGAGGATAAACTAAACACAAATATCATAGGAATGGCAGGAAAGAGCTCCCAGATTTATATCAATGAACACTTGACATTTCGAGCTAAACATCATTGGTTTCTTGCACGTAAGGCTACACGAGACAATATTTTTAAGTTTGCCTGGACCAGAGGGGGACAAGTATATGTACGCAAAGACGTTGGGACGCCCGTTATACTTATCAATGAAAAAACCAAAAACCTTTTATCTCCCTCACCAAATAACTTATAATCAATTTTCATCCTTTGGTATACTTTTATTTTACTTGATTCTCCTGTATATTATTATATATTCATCTATATATTACTTGATACTCTCTGTTACAAAAAACATATTATTGGATTTTTCTAGCCCAAAGACATTTAACAAAAGCATGTACCCCATCATTGTTTTTAATCGATCAAATAACTTAATACAATCACCTCTTTCCAGTAATCTAGTTTTCTTATCATGTAAAAAATGTGTTATTGTAATTGCATCAAAACCATTACAACTTACTATGCTTTATACAAACACTAAAAATGGAAGAAATAGTTGATCAATTGGACAATTTGTCCATAATTCCATGTACAGAGACAAACAGTCCTCTCGAAGTCCAAAAAATATTAACTCAACCTGCCCTAAAAATTTTCTCTATGAATATCAGAAGCATAAACCGTAACTTCAACGAACTATTGTTAGTTCTCACAGATCTAAATTCAGACTTTGACATACTCATTTTAAGTGAATGCTGGATCAATGAAAATTACATTCCAAAAAACATAACAAACTACACACACTACAACACACAGAATAACCAAACACAGAACGAGGGAGTTATCGTATTCCTCAAAAATCATATATCTCACTCAGTGAACGAAATCATAATCAACGACTCTAATTGTCTCAAAATTGAAATAGATAACCATGTAACTATATTTTCTATATATCGATCACCAAGCACATCTAACATAACCCCATTTCTAAACTCACTTAATCAATCTCTATCATGTGTGAAAAATTGTGACAATATCCTTATTATCGGTGATCTCAATATAAATATAATTAATTACACACATCCTCAAGTCAATGAATATATAAACCTACTAACACTACAAGGATTCGTCCCAGCCATTACAGCACCTACCAGGATATCTGGCTCGTCGGTGAGTTGTATTGATCATGTATTTTCAAAATGTAAATTAAAAAACAGATCTCTTGTATACCAGTGCACTGTCACAGACCACTACGCTACCATAACATCTCTGTCTCATAAAATACATAAACCACCGCAACACGTAATCACACAAAAGAAAATATCTTACAATACACTTTATGACCTGGTCTCTCAGGAAACTTGGTTAAATGTTTACAAACAGAGTGATCCCAGTCTGGCCTGCAAATCTCTTGTTGACACACTACATATCCATCTAACCAACGCTACATCAGACAAAACTCACAAAACTAAACACCATGATTTCAAACTTAAGCCTTGGATAACTTTTGGTATCCTACACTCTATTCGTAAGCGCGATAAACTCCACGCACTCTGCAAAAAATATCCCAACGACTATGAATCTCACCTGTTCTACAAGAAATACAGAAATGTGTGCAAAAAAATTACTTTAAAGGCCAGAGAAGATTACTACAAAAAACAAATAAATAACGCAGAGAATGACAAGAAAAAAATATGGAATATCATTAAAGACATATCTTACACTAAAGTAACGACAACACCCATAAACAAGATTAACGTTGATGGTCAACTACTAACAAACACAGGTAATGAATCTGAAAAAATCGCAGATCATTTCAATGAGTTTTTCACCACAATTGGTTCTAACCTTTCCAATCTTATCCTGGCAAAAAATAGTGTTTCGGAACATGAACTTGCAAACGAAATATCCCTGACTCCCCTGAGATATAGTCCTTTCCTTTTCACCCCCACCACAGAATTAGAAATTATAGAAATCATATCAACTTTAAAAAATACTCACTCAACAGGAATAGATGAAATCTCTACTAAACTTACAAAACATTTAAAAATACTTATAGCCAAGCCTCTAGAGCATATTATAAACCTTAGCCTCCAATCCGGTATATTCCCAAACTCTCTTAAGCATGCCTCAATTATCCCTATTTACAAATCAGGTGACAGATCTTCCCGAAATAGTTACAGGCCAATATCTTTACTGAGTACAATCTCCAAAATCATTGAAAAAATAGTAAAACTAAAACTGGTTAAGTTCCTTGAGGAAAATAAAATCCTTTCAAATAACCAGTATGGCTTTCGCAAAAACCGTAGTACTGATGATGCAATTGCAACCTTCACCAAACTGATATCCGATAACCTTGATAAGGGTAATAAACCTCTTGCTGTCTTTCTAGACTTATCTAAAGCCTTTGATACTATTTCACATCACATTCTCCTAAAAAAACTGCAACAGATTGGGATAGAAGGTACTGCCCTAAATTGGTTTAAAGGCTACCTTACACAAAGATCGCAAACAACTGTTATTCACTCAAACCGAGCATATAGAAGTAAATGTCTATCTATCTCCTACGGTGTGCCCCAAGGAAGTGTTCTAGGTCCGCTCCTATTTCTCATATATATGAACTCACTATTGAAACTGGACATTGATGGCAATATAATATCTTTTGCTGATGATACGGTTATCATATTCACTAGCAAAACATGGAAGACATCAATAGAGAAGGCAAATTATGGTATTAACAAAATTAAAAAATGGCTAGACTCCAACCTCCTCACCCTAAATGTACAAAAAACACAATGCATACACTTTTCAATCCGTAAATTCACACTCCCAGAAAACCTTCCCAAATTAATCATTCACACTTGCTCACAAAATCTAAACACATCTCCACTATCACCCAATAATTGCTGCTCATGCCCAAATCTTAAACCATCAAATGAAATAAAATACCTAGGAGTTATTATAGATAACCAATTACGCTGGGAGGCCCATATTAACTCCATAACTAAGAGACTCCGTAAGTTATGCCATATTTTTTATTCTCTACGATCAATCCTTGATATAAACACTCTAAGAACTGTATATTTTGCTCTATTTCAATCGATAGCAACGTATGGCATTATAGGATGGGGAGGTTGTGCAGCATCCATCCTCTACCCTCTAGTGACCGTTCAAAAACTTTTGCTAAGGGTCATCTTCAAATGTTCCCCCTCTCATCCATCAGAGCCACTCTTCAAGAAACTCACAGCCCTTGATATTCGCCAACTGTATATCAAGATAGCTCTTATCCATATCTGGAAAAATGGATTGATAAACTCTACACAAACGGACATACATACACGCTACTCAAAGCACGGAAAATGCATAATTCCTGTAACAAAAACCACTTTTTCACAAAGGCAATACTCATACATCGCACCTAAAATATTCAACACGTTAAAAAACGACATCAAAACATCAAAAACACTTACTCACTTTGCAACCGGTGTGCATAAATGGATATCTGAAAAGGGGCGAAATTTCTTTAAGGAACATATGAACCTATATCACCAGTAAATAATTTAAATAACTTGTATATTACTAAACAATATATTTCTTTTTCATATTCATCATTAAAAAAAAATATATATTTACCACCACTGATATGTTTCTTATACTCTAGTATCTATTACGAAAAATATTGTGACAATAATTCCACATTTGTGTACATATCCTTAGCGTGGATTTACACAAAAATTGCCGATATATATCTATACACCTATGTTACCATAACACGCACATGCAAATCGCTCATCAAGATATAACTTATCCCTACTTTCTTACCAAATAGTACTTTCTTTGATTTTATATTGTATTAGTATTCTTTTTTTAGAAATACACTTGTACTTAATGTACTTGTATTTTTACTACACTTTTAATTCTATTTTAATTACACAAATGTACTTGTATTTTTTTCTTTTTTTTTGATACATGCTCCTTGTATTATTTTTAATTCAATAATACGTATTTTCTTTGATATACTTTTTATATTATTTTAAATTTTTCTGTTTTCCACACCTATTTTTTATATTCATATATCTTAAACTTATGTAGATATTTTGCATTATTTTTAATTCCTTTATACTTCGTACCTGTTTTAGATGTATAAATTATTTTATTTTATTTTTATATTATTTTGTTTTCATTCAACTTATTTTTAATTTGTATTATTATACTTAACATAAAATTGACCACTACAACACGGGCATGTGCCTAGTGTGGTGGCTAAAAATTTACCCGTTTACTGTAATGTATAAACTTTACTGAATAAAGAACATATAAAAAAAAAAAAAAAATATATTTATGTTCAGTTCAATTGAAAATGGTAGTACAGACAGTCCTAATTTACTTAACATTTTAAGTCCTAATTTCATATACCTACGAGAGTTACTCGTTACCCAAAATCCCATTTAAATGTCACAATACCAGGTCTGAGCATTTCAAATATTCGCTTCCAAATAGATTTGAAGTTAGTAATAGATTCTCAGAATTGGCGGATCTATTTAACTGCACTGAAGGTACGAGTATGTGCAAGAAGTCTATACTATCGTATCTTTACAATGAATACTAATTTATTTTAGAATAATTTTAGTAGCTTGCAATAACTGTGAGTATATTTATGTGTACCGTTGATATTACATTAATTAATATTTTTGAACACATCTCCGCCACCGCATAGGAAGTTTTTGCGCAGGCTGCGCCAATTCAAGAATTCCATCATAAGTGTCATGGCTGCCTGGATGGAGTCCCCCCTGGTGAACGGCTAATTGAACAAATATTTATATTTTCACTTCTTTATTGTTATTTTGTCTATTATTATTATTTTTAAGAAAAACTTATGTTCACAGGACAAGGTTTTTATGCAAAGCACAAAGGATAAAAACGTATGATAAACAATAATTATTATCCTGAAACACCTGTATAAATTGAAAAAATCTTACGAAACAAAAAAATATTACCCGCGCCTACGGGTATCGAACCTGCAGCCTTCCGATTGCCGGTCGGGTGCTCTAGCTACTATGCTACGGTTGTTTCCAGGTGAAAGAATATAATAAGCAATAATTGTTAAATAAAATACTAGTTTTTATTGAATTATTTGTCGGTTTAAAATAAACAGTCGTAGCATAGTGGCTAGTGTACCCGACCGACAATCGGCTGTTGGTTCGGTTCCCGTCGGCGGCATTAATTTATTCTCGGAAGATTTTTTCAATTTATATAATTCTGAAATAAACTATTATTATTATTGAAGACGAAAAGACAAATAAATCTAAACGAAACCTGAAACAGAACAATACACTATTATTATTATTATAAACTGCTATGTTGAAGTTCCAAGGTGTTAAACATCTTGACACGATGTGATATGGCCATACCAAATCTTCAACACCTTCATTTCTTGGTCTGACCGAGATTTCTTATCAGTGTGTCAAGCGTGTACTTATTATTGTGCAATGATAACATGACGACGACTCGTCGCCTCTCGTGGTTCTACTGCGCGTGCCACTCGATGATGCCACAAAACCCAAATTCAAAACTACATCACTACATATGCATAATATATTATCCTTGACAGTCTGGTCTAGATAAGATCTTATGCGAGATGAATATTATGTTTAACTCAATACTAGAACGGAGACTCCCAAATTATGCAATGTCTCACACTTATTTCGCGATACACCTAGTTTCGATAAACATAATGTAGAGAGATGGACATTTCGAATCTTTTTACGCCTATTATTTCGAATGTGTTCTAGGTACTTAATTGAACATATTGTTCCCTAAACCTTTGCGTATCATCGTTGAAAATTGCGACCACGCATTTTAGTTGCTGTGTGATGTGGTATTATATATAAAGCCTTACTTACTCTATGACATTAGTGATGAGCGTACTCAATATATTAATTTCGAAATGATGGATTATTCTATGTTATGTTCTTATTAGGCGTGAGCAAAGGATTGTCTTCAGATGTAAATGATTGATCTCAATTATACACGTAGTTCCAATTACAATACTTATTTATTTAATATAACTACGTAAGATTGAGATGTCTATAGCACTACGAGCGACTGATCTGTTCTGCAGCTGGAAAGCTTCTGCAAGAGGTTCGTGAATCTCAAATTATTTAGTATTTGTTCTCAAGTATCGCGCGTCTTGCGATTATTGCACGTCTTGCGAGTATTGCGAGTCTTGCGCGTCCTTCGCGTCCCGTAAACGCAATACTCGCCAGACGTGCAATATGATTAATGAGAAGAGTGCTTCTCTTATTCAAATATGGATCACCGGTAAATAAAATGCACCAGAGGACACGAAAAAAAAATGTGGGGAATTATTTCCTTGAAAATTCCCCAGCTGACGAGGAAGACGTACTTGCAGTTTTAGCGAACCCAGAAATTATTGCACCAGGGAGGAAACACAAATTTGGGGTCGACCGTACATATCTTCGACCTCTAAATTTACTTTATTCCAGGAATTGAAAATAGAATACAAATTTGGTTTACGTAATTTCTTCTGCGTCTCGGAAACTGATTTCGAAGAATAAGTTTTATTTATTCGGCCAGATATATATTTAAAAAAAAAACTAGTGGTTAAGTGACGTCATTTCATGTCACATTGCGTCGCAACTGGGGATTCATATACAAGCCTGTTGTACCACTTGAGAACCTCGAAACAGCTGTTAATTTTTTTTTTATTTTGTTGAGAACTCTAAAATGGACTGACTTAAAGGTGAGTTCATGATTGGAAAAATCATCCATACGACATTATCTATTTACAATTTATTAAATTCATAATTATTATGCTCGCTCAGTGAACATAACCTCAAAAACTCGTACGAGTTATGTTCCGTGACAGAGCGCGCCGCGCGGTGGCTGTTAATAATGAATTAATCCCCTCCATGTTTTCCATCGGCCATGGAAAACACGGACATTGCGTTTTTGAACTAAAATGTGTATGGGAACGCCCTCTTTTCGAATGTTTGTGAAAATGTTTGTCGTAATGTTGTGGAAACGATCGCTAAAGACGCAGTTTTACAATATATTGATTTCTTTGTTTAATAATTGGTGTTGTCTTAACGAACGACATAAAGATGCCAGATGTTTGTTCCCAATAAATACAACCATATTTGAGAATTTTATGGCCGTTCTTTTTTTGTTGTTATATTTGTGACTTTGTTCGTGTTCGATCGATAAATTCGAATTATCTTTACCCCATATATATGCCCATCACTAGTCATTTTAAGTAACCCGCAATCACTAGAAATATGATCTATAGTCGAGCCTCATGCAACTTTGTCTGTGGTTGAAGTTGCGTCTACGAGAATGCATCTTGCACAGAAAGAGGTTAACTGATAAAAGTAAACACCTCATAAATCTAATAAATAATAATGATTCATGTTTGTGGTGTTGCCATTGATCACGATGACCACAATATAATTACAGGCAGAACGTGTTCAAGAAGAATGTTAACTTTGAGTGCAAATTAACTGTATTTTGTTGGTTAGGACTTTTCTAAATTCGTACTTATTTTTATAGCATTCCTTAACCTTTCGCTAGCTCTATCCGGTAGTTAAATGGTCATTAAAACAACGGTTAAAGTAATTGGCACTCAAAGCAGTCGTTATCTATAAATTAGCTCTATAAATACACGGTAAACATTTCGACAGATGGGGAAATAATGTCAATATATTTTTTTAATTATTTGAATTATTATGCTCTAGCTTTACACCTATTTTAGTGATGGACACGATCAAGGCACCTATTTCGTAATGATCTATTATCTTAATAATAGGTTTATTAATTCTACAAACAAACATAGATTCGAAAAATTTAGTCAGTTAACTCCTGAAATAAATCCAATTATGGTATGTAATTTTTTTGTCGAGTTAGTTTGTTTCTATACAGGGTGTCCGGGGGTAAAGTGCTAAACCTTCGGGAGGCCTCACGGCCTCCGTGGTCGAGAGGTAAGATTCTCTCCTAGCAAGCTGTAGGTCGCGGATTCAAATCCCGGCATGCGCAAGAAAATTTTATTTGATTAATTTGGGTTATTTCACAAATTACTCATCATTTAAAATAATATATAGTATATTTGCGGCACTTTCCAGAGTGGAAGATACTCTCATTATCGCCCTGGTGTAAGACCACCATTCAGAATGAAAAGTTACTTGAAATGGCTTTGACCGTCTTTGGTGACCAGATTTGAATAGCAAGGCACTTCTTCACCTTTCTCCTTCCCATCCCCACTACCTTCAGCTTCACAACATCGGGGAAGCCATAGGCCATCTCACTGGCTTCAGACTGTTGGGAGCGGTTAGGACTCTTGTGCGGTTTCACATTAAAAAAAAAACAAATAAAAAGTTGATGATACTTGATGATAGTTCAAGTAGAAAAGATATAAATAACATTTTCGATATTTCAACGTTTAAATGTAGTTTTCATGTACAAAAGTTGAATTGTTTGTTAATTATGGAGAAAATAATATTCTTCTATCGATATATATATTTTGTATTTGAAGAAAAACAACGAAATTTTGAAAAAGGTTTTTATTTCTACCATCATGTTGAATCGCCTTCCGAGGGTTGTGTACCCCTGGACGTAAAGTGCATATTTTTAACCAAACTTCGAAGCTGTTGAAAAATAGAGCGCTTTAAAAGAACCATAGAATTTTAACTTTTCCGATTTGAAAATCTTAGTTATGTTTTTGTCAAACTACACAAATAGATTCAAAGAATTCAAAACACAATTAAAAAAATATACCGAAAACCTTAGTTAAAAAAAAAAAAATTTAAAAAAATGAAAATAAAAATCTAAAAACTAAACAAATAATTCCTCATCCCATACACACAAGCAATTGCTTATTGTGGGAAAACATTTTAAAAAAATATAAATAAATTAGTAAATTGACTAACTACCCAGTTAGACTCGAGAATAATTCCCCACTAAACGGGAATTGTAATTAGTTAATTAAGATTATTATGTTTTAGATTATTATTATTTTATTACATTGTATCTTCTATTAAAATAAAAAATATATATTACCCCTTTTATTTTACGCCAATAACTCTCATATCAAGCTCTCTTAATGAGTAATTAATTAAGTACATAATTAATTATCTCACTGACCTCCATTTTATTTTTAGCTCCTTAAGATAGCAAGAGTGACTTTTCCCTGTAGCAGCCATACTGCTTTGTAAATAAGGTGTGCCATACCAGACGTGCAACTGTCCGTAATGTGTTATCTGGATCGTGGAACACATCACAAGATAACTCTTTCTCGCCTGCCACCACGGAACTTACGAAATATTACTTCCGTCACGTCTGGAAAACGAATCTGGGAATGCATTGACTGAAAGGTAGAAGGGAATAAGTTTTTCAATTTTTCGTTTCGTGCATTTTCGTCCCGTGGAAAAACTATCAAAGTTCTTGTAAAACCAAAAAACGTTTTTAGTCAATAGACCTCAACTTAAAAAACCTTCTGTGAAGATTGGAAGGGGTTGGACTATATAATCACCCAGAAATCACACCAACTATATTTCTATATTCCAATGAACCATTAAATGGTAATCGATCACCAAATTTTGGTGAAAATTTTTGCAATTTCTCTTTTTTTGTCTTTAACTTCTTCTTCTTCTCCCTTTCTCTTTTTTTCTTTACTTAATTTTTCCTTTTACCTCTCTTTCCTCTTCCGACCTTTTCCCATCTTTCTATTTTCTTCTTATTGTTTTTTCCTATTCGTCAGATAATTCGCTTATTTACAAGTTTGTTTCGTTCATGATAGGCTTTTTTTATAATAGCCAAAATATTAGGAATGTGGAAAATCACGGAAAATAACAATATATCAAATTTAAAAATCATCTGCACGGAGCAAATAGCAACAGAACATATCTGAAAATCATCTGCACGGAGAAAATAGCAACAGAACATATCTGAACATCATCTGCATGGAGAAAACAGCAACAAAACATATCTGAAAATCATCTGCACGGAGAAAATAGCAACAGAAAATATCTGAATATCATCTGCACGGAGAAAAATGAGTACGGCTTTTTTATCAAGATACTGTTAAAAATGTGACTGCATGACCATTTCCTAATAAAATAGTCATTCAGAATATATCTGAACTCGTGTTCACGCAGATGGCCTTGTCCGAATAGATATAATGGACTAAATGCGACAATATTATTATTTTTAAGAACACTAGTTTCGACTTCCTCATAACATATTCGTGCTTTACTGATAGTTTGTTATGAAATTTGTCAAATCTTTCGTTATAGGCCTCCAGTCCCGTTTTTAACACGAAAACGAATAATTTGACCAGATTTTTACAAAATTACCAATATTTCACATCAGTCAGTTTTCTCCACGTGTAAAATATGAATCAGTTTGTTGGTTTTGTATAAGAATGTAAGATTATTTTTTCATTCATCTGGAATAGTTTTTTTCCCTTTTTGTTATGCTACGTATACATACGCGAGCCGAACGGCCGAACTAAACCCCAACCTATGGGAAAGGAACGAAGCAACCGCAAATGGCGCCAAACGCCGCCTGCAGTTGCTTTGTTGCTTTCCCGTAATTCTTGGCTCGGTTCGCGTTTCCATTAAATTAGGCCTAGGTATTCTAAATAAAAGATGTTGTGCAGCTGTCATGTTGAATCAAAATCTCCTAGATCACAAGGCCGGGACACTCATTCAAAGCAGCCTCCTAATTTGCATGGGATTTTACAAAAAATTTGGTTTTAAATTAAAATTTTTTTTCTTATTTTTAAAACATCTTAAATAATTTTAGTTAATGTTAAAAAAAAAAAATTAGGTTCCCATACAAGTAAGAAGGCTGATTTGATTCAGTGTCCCGGCTTTGTGATCTAAGAGGTTTTGGTTGAATCCGGGTACATCAATATTCCTAGATGTTCAAGGTGGTTCACTTCACATTGAAGACAGTTCGATTAAAAATTAATACTTCTTCAATAAATGTGGTGGAACCTTATTTAATACAATTAATATCATCACAATATCGTGTGGCTTCACATTCCTCGTCTCGTTAATCCACTTGGAAATATTTGGAATTCATCTACAGGCGGATGGAAGCGCATTTCTCCATAAAGAAGACGCGCCATGGACCATGGTACTTTTTTTACTCCAGAATTAGATGCTGGAGAGATTTTGGCGTTATTTCGGGATAGACCAACGAACAGGACGCCCGTTGCGTCGCTCCGTCAGTTTCTGTGAATTTCAGACCTGTCTTTTTACCATGCAAACATGCACCGGAATTTGGTTAAACGAAATGAATATCAGTGAATGTTATTATTGTGCGTGCGTTAGTGTTTCTGTACAGTGAGAAATATTCTAAGAACAGTTTGTTATTGACACCACAGTGTTTTTTACTCAAATAATAATGATCATAAATCTTAACTTTGAGGATGAATAAACATTTGATTTTGAAACATGTTAATCATTTTTATTAAAATAGTTGTATAAACAAAGTTGATTATTTTTATTTAATTTAAAATGACGCTACAAAATAATTTTCCAATTATTAAAGATATAATTGAACTTGTCTGATTCCAAAAACTTTTAGCAATTTCATTTTTCTCGTATTAATGGTGTTTTGCAGTACATGTTTTAATTTTTCTTCGTAATCATGTTTTCCAAGTTTTTTTGAAATTGAAAATTTTTAAACGTTTATCTGTCTCCAATTCATGCAGAACATTACCATGTTTTTTGAGCGTTTTGTGTTTGTATTGTTTTTGGAACATTGACAGTTACGACTGGTGAAGTATGTTCTGTCTGGCTTGCATCCGCACTTTGAAGATCAAGGTTGGTAAAGAACGCTATTTGGTTTGTTTTGTTCTTGAATCTCTTGAGTTGTGAGTTTTACATTTGGACAACAGCTCAAAAGAATATTTTTGTCTCAGGTTAATACACAAAACGATAACGTTTCTGAACACAGTATCCAATTTACTTATGCGTTTTAAAAATCGACATTTTTCTAATATAATGATTAGCTATCACGGGATATTATAATTATTGTATGATTTCTGGAGCTGAAAGTATTTATAAAACCCTTGCCTCAGGATAATCAATAATCAGAGATTTTCCGAAATGTACTATTTGAATGAAAATCGTTTGTAAATATTAAACTGTTATAAAGATTTAAATCGGTCAAAAATGTAAACAAAAGATTTACGTAATTATTAAAATACAATAATTTTGGTACCTACTTTATCGCTTGTCTGGTGTGATTTAATACTTATCAGTTCTAATAAAAAAAAAATTAAAAAATTCATTAAATTGAATAACGCATCACGCAGGAATATTTCACATCTCGCATGCATGCACCGACAAACGAAATTAGTGTGTTTAACTTTTTATATTAACATTTATAATCAAAATGGCTGGCAAACGCAGCAGCAATGACAGTGGGTCTAGTGACATTGCAATAGCACTTTCCTAGACTATTTTGGTGTACAAGTATTTTGATTTTCTTCTTTAAGGCCCCGTAGTAAGCGGTCAAATATCTTTGACGTATTTACATATCTCCCTTTCATGCCATCAATCCATAATGTTAGAGGGAGCGCGCTAATATTAAAAAAACGATAACAATTAAGAGATGATGGTGAAAATATTTAATAAAACACTCGTTTGAAATAGAGCAAAAATCTCTCGGCAGTTGCATTTAAAGATACACTGTGATTTTTTACATGCGTATAACATATTATTAAATAACAGAACAAAACGTGTTTTTAATAATTTTCGGACTGCATTTTTTTCTATCAGGGGAATTTCAAATAATTAACGTTTCGGCGTAACAAATGTATAGATTTTATTTTTAAAATATCATATTTTTTTGGAACATCAACCTTAAAGATTTAAAGAGAAACTTGTTATAAATCGGTAGAAATTGGGAAACCTAACGGCGATTTTCAATTCCATCTTTTTGTTCGTTACACTATTCTTATCTTACCCGTGTTATTTCTTTCCTTCCTACAAAAAAAAGACAGGGACCTTTTATTTTGTATCTATATAAAAAAATATATATATTATTAACATTCTGGAAAGTACAGTCTGAAATTTAGTAGTAGACAGAAATTGATCGCATAAAAGATTTTAAATGACAATACCGTGATGGCTCGTTGGAAAATGGGAGTAAGTTTTAAAAAGTACAATGGTCCAAGTGTACAAACCGGTGTTATATATTTGTGGTAGATTCCGAAAGGAGATGATTCGTAATATTAAAAGACAATTTTAACGTTGAACAGATCTGCAGATTGCTGCAACTTTACTGATGCATCACAACCTCACCCTGTAGGCTACGTCCAGCTGGCCTCCTAATCGGTTGGACGGTCTCCGAGACAGAATATCTATAGACTAGTCTATGAAAGTGATAGCCAGGTTTTCAGGAGCTGAAAGCCACTGTGTGCAAGACATGCTTTTGGGATCTATTTTACCTGTGTCATTAGACGTGGAGTGATCTGGACACAGTGAACACAGGAAAGTTTTTTTAATATTATTTAACGCCTTGCAAAGAAGATAAATAAAATATCCAATTATAAGAAAGTAAAACAAAATCTAATTCACAGAACGAAATTGATTGTGCCATGCTAATGATAGTTTTTAGTTTCAATTGAAAACATTTCTGCATTCTATTGCCTAACTGTACACTGTATATTGACTTGGCGCTGACTAATTATTTGTTTGACAACAATATTTCTAGTCGAAAAGTGTTGATAGCGTCATCTTAGCAATGTTGTTAGCAACGTTATTATTTTACTTCTCAAACAAATCACATAAGCTTTTCAATTGATGCAAGAGCTTTAAGCGTGCTTACGTTTAGTCATCCACAAATAATGCTTCGTTACGCCATTAGCATGACAGTTATTTGTGTTGTCTGCAGCACGCGATTGACTTAAAGGAGTCAAAGCATTTCTCACTTAGTCAGTGATACTGATCAGTCAATAAATAATTTCGTTGACTCACTTATCCGTATGCCATTTTCTGTATTAATGTAACACCATGGCGTTACGCTATCTGTCAAGATATCGTGTAGATTTTGCAACTGGCTCTGTCTCCAGTTATCCTATAACTTAGAGTAGCCCCATTATTTGTTGTATTACATTAGCTCCCTCCCAATGATATGAAGTTTGATTCAATACTTTAGTTTGACCACAATTCATTCTCTATTATTCGATTGATTTTAACAGTTTTAATTTTTAAGTCCATGTATCTTACATGAATATTTTAATTTATCAAAAATATTTCTAAACTTCGTTCAAATTTGTTTATCGGTAAATTATTGATCTGAATACAATTTTTGAAAATTCTTTTTGAATCGTTCCCTTATCTAAATTTTTTATTTTTTTATTGTTCTTTGATTACGTACCACGTACCACGTCGTGTAACATTTAGAATCGGGCAACTAAGGATAAGGCTCTATATGTACATAGCAATACGGTTGAAATTCCCGTTTAACACCAGCCACCTGTTTTGATTTTTAAAATAGTTGTGAAAATAGTTCGAACAGAAATATTTAAAAAAAAATCCTATTCTTTTAAGTACTTAATTTCCCACATTAAATAATAAATCCATTACCGAAAAGGGCTTCGTATGTATGATATTTTGCGGATAAGGCTCTCTATGTACATAGCAATACGGTTGAAATTCCAGTTTAATACCAGCCACCTATTTTGATTTGTAAAATAGTTGTGAAAATAGTTCGAACAGAAATATTTTAAAAAAAATCCTATTCTTTTAAGTACTTAATTTGCTACATTAAATAATAAATTCATTACCGAAAAAGGGTTCGCATGTAGGATATTTTGCACTGTAGTTGATAAGATGTTTATGGATTTTTTTTTCAGGGCTTATTAAAAAGACTTTCGGTTGTTTCGTAGGCCAATATTCACAGTATTTAATTAAAGCATCTGTAATATTTTAAAGCCATCAAATTTTCCAACCAAAACACATGATTTTGCGTTACTTTGCAGTGCATCGCCTTAAGAAATCTCAGAAAATGTAGATAAAAGTAATACGTGACACATTATTATAAACAAAATCAAATAAATAGTTACAAAATCTCGCCACGTCATACAATGTTACAGCGCAAATATATTTGCACGACTTGTGTGTCCGTGGATCAACGAGTACCCCAACTCCCAGCATCCCGGCTTCATATCGTTACTGGTTGCATTACAATACCGTTGCTGGTAAGTACCTTCGTTTAACCTGTAAATAGTAACAATCATTATTTTATCTCCCTCAAATTACACACTCACCGCATACCAAGGTTTCACAGTACAAGATTGGCGTGCAGCTCTCGGTCGACTAACAAATTGCAAATATGTCATCATGTAGTTAGTAACAAAGTATCTACTGTGATTATAATATTTATTTCATTTTTATAGCTTATATTACATTACCTAATTTTTTTAAATTACCGTCAATACAATTACCGCCTTACTTACTAACACGGTGTAAATATTACGCGGCGCGTAAGATCAGGACAGAAAAATACTTATTACAATGGCGTTTGTTTGGTTAAAACGGTCATAAACCAGGCTCAAGGCCGGCTTTACCGCATCAACGTTGAACGGGCGTGTAAGAATCTAATTAGTAAGTCGGTTAGTATGTAGTGCCACAAACCTTGTAAACTCATTGTAGGTTTCGAAGAATAAATCAATTTTTTTCGTCTACTGTATTCAGATAGCGGGTCGCTCTCCCTATGGAAGAATTCTTAATTCAGGTAAAAATTTGAATGACTCGACATTACAGCGAGTTGATTTGTGACAGAATCTAACTGTTGGACGTTGATTAAATTTAAAAAAAATGGCAAAGCAAAACGAACCTTTCATTTCTAGTAGTGATACCTAGAATAAAATGAGATGGATATCGTTCCATGAAGCCGCAAAAAAAGTAAGAATTTCGTTATGAATTCTTTCAATGTTTAATAAGAATGATTTCTTACAATTAAACGATTTTTTAAAAGAGTGCAAGATTTTACATTATTGATTTATCTTTTACGAGTAAATTAGGTATTTCTGCTTTCTTAAAAAGTCTCCTAACCAATAAACCTCAACAAAGGTTGTCCTAGTGAGGTTAAAAATTCTAACATAAAAAAAGATGCAATGTAAAGAAACTATAAATAAATAAATTACTATTATAGATCTTTCAATTTTGGACTTTGTCGGTAATGCATTCACACAGCGATATGTATGAAGTGTACTAAGAAGCTTATACTCGATAAAAGACCTAGATAGTTAAATAATATGGTACTAGTAAATCACTGGAAACAGTACATAAATTGGCCGTATTCGTGGTGGCTATGAGTGACACGATAATACCATGTTTATGCAATTCCACTAATCAATATTTCCGACGTGTTCCATAAATTACCTCATTGACGAATTAATACCCTATCCTTTGCAGTTTCCTGCATTTATAGGTACCTTCTTCGAAACTGTTCTCGTAGGTAATTATTTATAATACTAGGTTATGGCTTCTCCGTCAATAAAGCGGATAAAATAAGAATTTCTTTCACAAAACAAGTCTTATTTTTCTTCAAAAAATATGTAGGGAAAGGTTCTTTAAATTTGTTCTTGATAAACCTATTTAAATTATTTACACCATCGACCAAGTATTATATATCGATCATCTTTCAATGTCTTCTATCCCCTTTAGAATTTCGTCGAAAAATTCAACTAAATGCAGTATTTTTATCATTCTTTCTAATAAAACCTTCCTTATGGCTTTATCATAAATTAGAATCGAAATCTTGCAATATTTGGCAATGGCTATGTTAAAATCCAGACGTAACGACCAACATGTACATTGTACAAGTATTAGAAACACCAGATCTCAGAGTCAAACACATATCCAGAGACGAGAGACCAGAAATAGATAATATTCTGATACCAAATACAGACTGAAACCGAAACAAATCAACTGAGCAAAAAAATTTATCATTCAGAAAAAACACTATTTAATAGACACAAAATTTTAATAATATCTAAATGAAATCCTCAGCACGGGAAATTCCAATGAAGATATCATTATCTCTGTTTCTTACAAACAAAGGAAATTACAAAACACTTTCCAAATAACATACATTTTCCAATCGTCTTCTCCCTCTTCGCATCCCACTCCCATCTTTCTTTCACCCTTATAACATCCCCCAAATTGGAGATGCCTTTATCCGACTGGCTTCTTGAGTTTTTATTTCTCAGCGGGCCGTGACAAAGTAAATTAATATTTACACACAAAGTTTTTAAATATTCAGGCACGTGGTTTACATTTGCAGGCAATAATGTTTAAAAATCGGACAAACTTTCAGACATTCATTGTGATGGGATTAATATTGGTATTTTGTACAGTTTGGATCCACGCTCCTCCTATACAAAAAATATATATTTTTGCTTGACACCTAGGTACCATCTTAGCAAACGAATCTTGGCCCAGTTACTATGTCTGGCTAAACCTTATTAGGCCAACTCCCAACGCTAATGGAAAATACTTTGCAACACGTTGCAAAGCTGATATATTTACTGTCACCTCTCTGTCTAGCACCGACCCGTGATTACCATATCGAGCCGTGGCACGGTTTCTCCCTTTCTCCCTATCATAATTTCCCACTTAATGCAGATGTGACTTGAAATCTCTTTTATGGCCACAGCACACGTTTAAGACAAAAGGAGAAGACTAGCAGATGAAAGAATGCGGAGAATTCCTCCTAGAACGTAACGCACTCCTTTTCGGGCAAGCCTGGTACAGTCTTTGTTTGTTTATACGTATCTTGTCACGGTAGTAACACACTGTAATGGATACGCTACTTGCTTTAGCTAACCAAATTAACTATGCCACTTGAGCGTTGTGGTTAAAAACAAGTACCCGCTAAGCCTTCTGCGTCTCTGGTGGTTCATTATCGTGCCTTATTTAAAAAATACTTCCACTGTGTTCCAAATTCGTGGAAATAGACGCAGCTGGCGATTGCGAAATAGCTTCAGAATACGTATAAGAATTTTACCATAGAAAAGGATTTCTTGTCATAATCTTCTTGCGAACACCGAATGAAGACCTATTTTTTTTGCTACTACTATTTGCTGTTACTATCCCGTCACTCAGTTATCTCAAAATTCTTTCTTACTGCTGGCTTATTATAAAGGTTTCTTTACCAAAATTTCCAGTCTTTTCTGGCGGGTGAAGTGTCAAAAACCTGAATGTAATATCCAAATCTGTAATTAAAATACAAATTTTGCTTGCGTTTCGTAACTCCGGTTCAGTGACCTCGGATTTGCTTTGAACTTAGGTGTCGTTTCCAAAATCGGAACTGATATTCAGACAAGTGATAAAATAGGTACCTCTACTAGGTATTTTCTAAATAAAAATATACCTAAAAACGTGAACCAGCGACAAGAACAAAATACCAGGAGCACAGAAATATGATTGGGTAATTCCATTTAGTTATTATTGTAAACATTTATTACTCAGTATTTCTTAAAAATATGTATACGAGGAAACCATTTATATTTTAAATAAAAAAAAATAATTTTCATGTTATTTTTCACGGAAATGCGCTAGGGTATAATAAAATGCATCTCAGCTTTTGTAAACAACAGCTTTATTTGATCCGTTAAGTGAGCGAGAAACGCACGGTTTGGTTTGAATATCGATCGAACTCATCTTAAATTATTCCCATTAATCCGCATCTCAACATCGCTCCATTGACTGGGGTTAACCTTGCACATGTTCTTGAGATAAACAGCCAGCTCTGTGCCTGTCAGGTTATTCAATTACATTTCCAACGACGGGAATCATGGATCAAGATCTCTCGCCTCCAGACCCGAGGGAATTTCGATAACAGTATCAAACGTTTACACATTATATAGAGCTCCCGATGTTTACTGTGTAAAGCTGCTCTCGTATTCGGATTACAGTGAAAACTATTAATGCTCTTGTTGGTTAATTTATGTTGTGTGGTCTACTTTATTTAAATAGACGAAGTGCTCGCGTTTTATGTACTCTTATCTCTGCAGATTCGTTGATAAAACCCTTGATAAGTTCGCAAATAACTCCTAACCTACAAAAGACATTTTTTTGCAAAAGTCCGAAAACAGGTCTCTTTAACTGTTAGTTCATTTGCCACAGCACGGCTTGTATTAGTAAAGATGGCGGTGCCTTAGCAGTTAGACACAAACAGTCTTTTCTGTTGCTGATTTCTTGATACGCCGGTGCAGCACTGGTATAAGCTATGCGGTGAGGAGGGCCATATATTGCTCGGGTTAAAATATTTACTCATAATAATATTCATGCAAGATTTTTTTATACTGACACCACTTTGTGTCGATCCTCAAAAACACGGTCATTTTTGCATTTCGCGTTTAGTTGCTGACTTCGCGTTTCTTCAGATGACATTTGCAATGTCATTGACCCGGAATGATTTGAATTTCTTCGAAATTTAGCCAATTTGATTATGCGTTCCGTATTTGCTTTGATAAATCGATTTTTAGGATTAAAAACATTCTTCTGAAAGTGCAGCCAGTGGGTATTATTGCTTTTTAACATTTTCATTGCGCGACCGATCGGTAGTTGTCAAAACCACCAGATTTTTAACAAAGTCCGCGATCTCCATCTTAATACGATAGTAATACGTCCCTAATCCCGGGGTCGGGCGGTTTAAACATCTGTCAGCCACTAATACTGCGGTATAACGGCGGTGATTGTGTAAACGTTTTCTACTAACCTATTTTTATCCCTCTGTATTATCTATTACGAGTAAGACGGCATTGGGTTCGATGCTAAATTCAGACAAGTAGATATAAAGTGTACGTATTACCTAATAAAACTTGAAAATAGTTAGTGTGTATTTTCTAAGTAAGATTGCACACCGCAGTATAGTTGCGCCCCGTTAATTCCAATCCAGTTTTACTCCTTACCGCACTGTTCCCATTGTTACTTTACCTGCTTCTTCCAAGTAACAGTGATGATGTATCGAGTTACTTTTAATTATACTAACTCAACATTAAATACATGCTGAAGTTACATATTTGTTTACTGCTGCCTCTATTCACAGAATTGCGAAAGGTGAGTTTCATTTACACTTTAATTTTAAGCGGAATTAATATTATGAATGTTTTATTTTCAACTGTTAATATATGCTGTTTCAATATTGCATCATTTGGTTAGTTTTTAGAGAAATTTATTTGTCTTCCTCTGGCGTCTCGGTCTTCTTCCATCATTCACCACTGTATACCACAATGTTATTGATAAAAAACTACTTTACATTGACTTTAAATCGACACCGTGTCACCAGAGATGTGCAAAATGGGTACCTAAAACCATTTGAAATGCAAAATGGAAATGGGTCAGAACTTTTCCATTTGAAAATGCAAAATGCAAAATGGTTTTTAGAAAAGCATTTCAAATGCAAAATGCAAAATACCTATTTTCAAAATGCATTGAAAATGCAAAATGGTTTCTCAGGTCAAAAAATTAAAATAATTATAGAATTTTTAAACAATTTTGTCATTTAATAATGGACATCAATGTAGAACAAACATATTACATGATGGTAAATCCAAAAACACCACGACTACAGATTATGAAACCACAAAAAATTTGCGCGGGACTAATGTTGCCAACGTAAAAAACATAGAAACTGCTATATAACATTTAATATTACAGCGTCATGGCCATGTTCAGTATTTGAATCAGTATTTTTTGTTATGAAAAAAAGATGAGTGGAGATAGTAGGAAGATTGTTGCAAAAAAAGCATTTAAAATGGAAAATGGATTGAAAAAAGCATTTAAAATGCAAAATGCAAAATGGTTTTTAGAAAAGCATTTAAAATGCAAAATAGTTTTTAAAAAAGCATTTAAAATGCAAAATGGAAAATATCCATTTTGCATTTTGCATTTCCATTTGAAATGGATTTATTTGAAATAAAGCACATCTCTGCGTGTCACATTACGTTGAGTATTTATCGGGCGTCCCCGACTTATTTTACCATTTAAAACACTCTCTATACACTCGTGGCACTAATAAAAACAAACTTTTATAAAACTTAAAACAATTAAGCTGGCCGAATTTTTATATAATAAAAATGTGTAATTTTACCATTATTTTTCCTAGAAATTTTAGTATGAAATATATGTTTTACTTACCCATATCAAACATCCTTCTTCCTGCAACTCATAGATTTCAGAGAACCTACTCGAGCAACTAGGCAACATATATTATTCTGCAACAATAACTTCAGTACCAACTACCACATACATGCACCTATTTCTCGCTTTCATACATTGGAAACAAATTCACCTCAAATATTGACATATTAAATATAAGTTTGCCTGTGTTCAAGAGATTCCTGAATGACATTTATATGTAGCATATTTAAAGAGCGATTGCGTATATTTGTTGTTTTCTTGTAAATATTTTGTGAACCTAAAAAAATTGTTATTTTTTTGTTGTTGTTTTAAAAATAAAAACCTTCTGTTGTCACTGTATTATGCAGTAAATTATGTATCATATTAAAACCCATCAAGGCGTTTAAATTAATAAATAAATCAATTTTCCAAAAAATGAGTACTGACAAAAATTAATATAATAATTAGGTTCCAATAACCGAGTGGGTAGAGGCGTTGTCCCGGTAAGACAGATTCTGGGTTAGATTCCCAGTTGAGACCGTCGGATATGTTTATCTGAGACACTATCTAGGTTACAAACTAATTTCATTAAATACTAATATGGGAATAATTATTTCAAAGATGATATTGTTAATTCTGAATTTCAAATATGATATCGACAAATATGACGTTTATTAAATAGATCCCAACGGTTTTAGACCCTTGTCCTGGTAAGAAAAGAGATCCTGGGTTCTATTCCTAGTTGTGACCGATATCTTTTTATTTTTCTGTGTCTTGTTCTATTTTATGGTTCATTTATATTTATTAGTATTGTATTCTTCTTGAATGATATATTGCATTGATGGGTATAACCTTCAAAGTAAGTTAAAAGAATAAGTTCTACCGGAATGTAATTCATTTGAGCGTTGTGACAAGACAGTAATCAGTGAATCATATTGACACTTACTGGTTTGAGATTTCCTTAGTATTTTCACATAAATCAAGCTACCTATCATTAAACGTTATCTGTTCTTCATAATTACAATAATATGTTTTAAACCTTTTGTAGTGCCTATCGTAAAACTTGTTATCTATGTAATCATTATCGGACTCAAAATAGTTTCATACAAGATTGAATTTAAGTGTTTTATTGATTACCCAATTACGTACAATGTTAAATTGCTTTCATTAATGTTCCGATCATAGGTTGTTTATAATACTTTGGCTGTATTTGCAAATGGTCAATTAACTATTTAGTCAAAGAGCTTTTCGAATTAATCGAGTTTGTGCAGATAAGACAACCATTTTTAAAGTAATGGTCAGCTCACGAAATTATTAAGTTATTGGTCTTGTTATTAGAAATCTGTGTAGCTCTAGTATAATCGTAATTAAAGTTTTATTTATTAATTGTTCTCAAATGTCATTTATGAAATAGAAAACCGAAGTCTTGACGTATGCTTTTTGTCACTTTGTATAAATAGTTATAATTAATTGTTAATTTTATTTTTTTTAATGATAAATTAATGTTTATAAGACAAGATTTTATGCATAGCACAGGATAACAAACTATTATAAGCAATAATTAGTCGCCTAAAATAAAGTTGGTTGTTTACAGGTGTAAAAAATATAATAAGCAGTAATTGTTGATTGAAGTACTAGTATATATTGAATTATTTAGCGTGTTGGAAATAAGCCGACGTAGCTCAGATTATTTGTGACAGTTTCCCTTGATTTTTTTTTTTATTTCTTATAAAATTGTCGATAAAATAAATAAACACCATATTTGGTCATAAATCGACCATTTTTAGGCTACGTTTACACGGAGAAGAAAACTTACTGATAATATTAAGAATCTCTTCAAATTATTCGTAACCCGGTTAAAAACGGGATTGCAGACCTTTAACGAACTTTCCTAATAAACTTTCAGTAAAACACGAATGTATAATCGCTATGTGGCAACACGTGATCATAAAAATTCTAATATTTTAGCGTTTCGTAATTGTACGTTATCAGGAAAAGTTCAGCTGCATGAACACGTGTTTCGATATATTACGAATATACTAAAAGTGTAACGGGTAATGACCTCCAATCCCGTTTTTTTAATCGGATTTTAATAAATCAGCAATACTCTTTTTTTCGCGTATACTCGTGGTGATACACCCTAAGATTAGAAATATTTTTAGCTTATATATTTTCAATGAATCATCAGTAGATATTTTACCTTGACCCAATCGAAGTTCACAATGGTTAAAGCTCAAGTTACTTGACATCGTTTCCTTACGTTAATTCCTTAATCTCATGTACGTCCCTTACCTGAATTAGAAAGCTTTCGTCAGACCTTTGAAGCTTTCAAGAGAAATATCCATTAAAAAGACATTACGTACAATATTTAAGGCAGTTGGAATATTTTTTCATGGACCGAGGCTTTGTTTTTTTGAAGGTCGTTATGCCTAGATGCTACTAGTTTTAAATAACTTAAAAGTTCTGGAATAAGACGACCTTCTCATTTTTTACGTATTCATTGATGTCTTTATAAAAGCACGGAAATTATCCAGCCTAATAAAAAGTAAAGACACATTATACTTCCATTATTTATTACTAAAGCTTGTTTTGGGAAATGATTCTCGAATGTCTTTGAGCTCGTGGTTATTTTAACGTTGAATGTGTAATCATCTGTACAGTAGGTACTCACCCACTCTTTAAAAGTTTTTTTTTACTTCCATAGATAAATTTCCTCACCCAATGATTAAGATTATCATATTGTTACTAATTGAATAAATAAACGCTTTAATTAAGCCCCCGCATACCAAATTTCTTCCGATTTATAACAAGTTTCTCGTTAACTCTTCAAGTTTTTAAGTTTAAAAATAGAAGTTATTTTTGAAAATAATATCATTACATTTGTTATGCCGAAACGTTTATTATATGAAATACCCTCAATAGAAAAGAAAAGCAAATTAAGTTCAGATAATTGTTAAAAATACGTATTGTTCTGTTATTTAATATGTTACAGGCATCGATATATTAACTCTAGATATGGCGTGTCATACAAATTCGGTCGAATAATTCGGCCCACCAACGAGTAATTTTATAACCAAACTCCCCATTTGATTTCGTGGTCTTGCTTCGAAAGGATAATATCTTGGGAGACAAATTTGGTCCTCACAGACCAACAAAAAATAAAAAGCAATGCTTCTTATTTGCGAATCCTGCGAAATATGGTGCTTTCTTTTCGATAAATGTTTTCGTAGTCCAATTTTTGGAACCAATAATTTTGGTTTCGGTGTCATTTTTAACATCCACATGCCCTGTCTAGAATTTGTTGGTCGATGGTTACAGGCATGAAAAAATCACACTGTACTTTAAATGCAACTAAAGCATTTGTCTAGGATTTTTGATCTATTTCATACAAGTCGTGTTTTATTAAATATTTTCACCATTTTCGCTCAATGATTATCGTTTTTTTATAAGCACTCTCCCTCTAACATTCGTATTTACATATCTCCCTTTCAGACCATATTTGAGCGCTTACTACGGGGCCTTAACACTTTCTTCCGCCTTCGCATAATTTCTACCAGTGACAGCATTATCAAAATATTATAAAATATCTCTTCATTCGAATTACAAATCTCATCTAGCGATATATTATTGTGTGAAGCGTACAAGAGTTCCTACTTTCTCTGAAGATTTTTTCATTTTATTTTATGTTTCAGGCTAATAATTATTGCTAATAATGATTTGTTCTTCAATATTTTCTGGGAAATTCGTAGATTCCCTATTACTCTAAATAGAAAAAAAGTACACATCTTTATGCTCCCAACGATTCAGCTTAGTTGTAAAAGTCAAACAGGCACATTATTGTGTCTTTTTAAAGTCTATGCTTCGCACCGCATATATTTTATGTAGCAGTAAAATGCTTACGATGACACCGCTTCCCGGAAGTGGAATGCCTTTGAGAAAATTCTTCGCGTTTTATTGCTCAAGCACCGGCCATTCTGGGCCACGTGATGAGCGATAAAAAATAGCGGGAAAAGGATGCGGAAGTACCAAATTTACGTTTAAATCTAAAGTGTCATTACTGTTTTTTTATCGATCTCTGTGATAGTTTGCATTTTTTTTAAATGTATGCATTATATTATGTATTTTTTTTATTAGTGATTATTTGAAAAATACAAAGTAAAGAAGTCTATTCTTAGTCCTCAATAGGGATTCCTGTTCCGACGCGGACTGTATGTAGTTGTATCGTTTACGTGTAGTGTTACATCATGCTTTCGCCATCTTGATGTTTATTGACTATGTTAATTTCCTCATCTTCATGTTATTTTGAATTCTCCATCTTTGTTGATTTCCACATATTCATTTTTGTTAATTTCCCCATCTTCATGTTTGTTAATTTATTCATCTTCATGTTGGTTTATTTCCACATATATGTTTATATAAAATCGTAAATTCAATAATTGACAGCCTTGAACTATTATACTTGATTTCTTTACATATACCTCGCAAACCAACATTGAGGCATTATCTACCGTTCTATTGTGATAACTCCAACACAGAATCTCAATTATAGAATTGAGATAACCCCCGTTCGCCGTATACAAAATTTGGGTAATGACTATAAAGATGTTGTTGATATATTCAACACATCATCACCAAATATAAACAAGTCATTACCTAATTTATTTAAGTTTTGTAATTTTCCATTATATTTTTCCATCTTGCATGGTGGAGTGTCTAGTTTCCACTTTATTTCGTTTTGACATTGTTTTTGTTTAAGAGGTTGTGTTTTATTATGTCTTCTATTTTTTCACTTTTTGATTTTACTTTGAATTTGTTTTCTTTTTGATTTTGTTGTGTTCTTTGTAAAAAAATAAGTAAATAACGCGTAAAAGCCCAGCCGGGTGTGAATTTATAAATACATAAATCTTCATGTTTGTCGACTGTAAGTTGTGTTAGTGTTACACGTTCACATGCATCGGTATATTCATATCTACACGTTCACGTGTTTAGGTATAAAAGCTGACAAGCTCAAATAATATATCGATATGTTACGATTGTATCACCCCAACCAGGAGCACTCCTGTCCCGATGAGGCCGGTTTTCCAGGGGGCACTGATTTGTTAGGACTTGGAAGTTTGAGGAGAGGGAGGATGTTGGAGTTTAATCAAAGAAAGCCAATATGGGAATTTATGATGGGCAGGAATAAAGTAATTGATTGAGCGTCTTTTTTCCTTTATGTCTTCTTATCTTGCCTCTTCTTGCATCTTATCGCCCATTGTCTCTTATTTGCTCTTCCTGATTCTTCTTGAATCTTCTTCACCATGTCAAGAAACGATGTATTAATGTAAATGAAGCAAGGAGTGTGTGCCAAGACAGATTTGTTTGGTGGTCCGTCCTATCTGCTTACCCCTGCGGTTAGTTAGTTTACTCTGACACTCTGCAAGCCCCCCACAGAGTTCATATTTACAAAGATACCTATTAACTAATAAGTAAGGACACCTGCACGCGAGCAACTTTAGTTGGGGCGACAGTTGGCTAATGGATTTTGATGCACGCAACTGTTGCCTGCAACTAAAATTGCTCGAAGACTTGAAGATGCGAGAAAATACGCATTTTATAAAATTCTTCATTTTCTCCGTTTGTTTTGTTTCAAATTTCTATTTCTAAATAACTTTCAAACTCCAGTTGGCTTTTGGTGGCCGTTAAAGGGCTCGCATTTCAACCGCGGAATGCCCGTCTAACACTTGTGTTTTTAAATATCTTCTAATATCGTTTCTTTCTTCTATGATTGAAATGACAGACGAATGTGCAGCGGTGCACTCGAAACGCATCCATCATCACGGTGGCTGACAGTTGACAGGTCAACCCGAATTACGTTACAAATCTGTAATTTAATATCTCAATCTTGATTTTGTTTTGTGTATGTTTTTAGAAAGGAAATGATTTTTACGCTTTCATGAAAGTAGATACATTTGTATTCAAATCTTAAATGTAATAAATTTACCTACGTTTTGAGTTTTAAATTTAAAAACAGTTAATATTGCATGGGAATTTATGAACGCCCCATATTTTTTTACAATTGTAAAGAAATACAATTCAACGTTTCAGATGGCACTGCATATCTGTAATTGAATATCTCAATTGTAGTTTTGTTTTCTGTGGGTGTTTGTTTGAACTGAAATGATTTTACGCTTTAAGTAAAGTACATATTTTTAAATCGGTTATAATTTTTCCGAATAGTTCCTATATTTATACAGATTTTTACGATTACTACAAATTTCGACGTTCCAAATGCTACAATTGTTATATTCATTTTGATTTTGTTTTCAGCGGATGCTTTTTTTAATGTAAACGTTTTTTAGGCTTTTATCTTAAAAGTTAGGTTGGGTTAACCAGTCGACTGTTTTTGCACACGTGCGCGCTCAAGTAACATCCATGCTGGATTTTTTTCGCATACGATTTTAATCTTTAAGCATTGGAAACTACTATATATAGGTCATGATCAGAATCACTTGCGCTAATATCACTGTAGATTCTTCTTTTTATTTAACGAATGTAATTTGTTAGTGAATGTTAAAATTCATTGGCGTCGTAAAAATGAAAACAATTGAATTTTCAAAGTAGTATTTGATTTTGATATGTTTTTTTGAAAACACATCATGATTTTTGTTTTTCGCGTAGGGTATGTATTCAGTTGTATCCATAAATAATACAATCCGTTTATATATTTGTATGAATATATATTTTTAGACAGTTGTCTCCCAAATATTTTATGCAGTTGTCACCCAAATGAGAGATTTTTTTATATGAAGTTAACTGTTGTGGGGAAACTTCTTACGAAAAAAACATGAAATATGTATGAATAATAAGATACATTATCTGGTAATCAGAAAAAAATTGCAAAAAACATAAATCGTAATTTTTATTCTGATATTTGAGCAAAACTCATCAATGGTGACAATTTTCGCACATTTCTGCGAATTATCGGCCGAAGCTCAAAAAGATTATTATTTTACTACACAGTTACCAGATCTAGGAAGCTTTCGCCAATAATTTTTTATTTTTGTACATTAACAATATAAGGTCCAAAATTTAACTTTTTACTTATTTTTTTACAGGTACGTTCAACTTTTTTCTACCCCACACAAGTATAATTCATCGCCTGTGATTTGTCAGTAAGTACCAGCTTTTATGTTTGCTTCATTGTATCTGTATTTCGTACTGTCACTCGTATTTCAAAGTCAAATGATATCGATTGCCGGAGCTTTATTGTTCGGTCGTGAATATTGCTGAACATAAAGTGCAAATTGGAAGCAATAAAACCATCAGCTGTGCTTTTACCTCGTTAAGGACAGCTGACTAATACATTGGTACACGGAATTAACGCTCTCGGGCCGTAAGAATATTTTTGTAAATATATAGATTTTTCTTTTTTTTTCTAGAGCGAATACAAATTGTTGGTTTTCGTTTTTCAATTGCTGGAAATACTGGCTTAGCGCGCAATTTTCCCGTTGGATTTTAGCTCCTAGTTCTGGCGGTATCCATGTTAATAATTATTAGATTTGTGAAAAATTTGTTTATCCTCGATTTCAGCACCCTTGAAATTTTTTTTTGTGTTAAGTTTGTGTGTATATTTTTCTTGTTTACTTTTATGTAAATTGTTTAGAATTAATAAAATTTATAGTGTGCAATGTAATATTGATCATATTAAGTTAAACGCACCCTGTGAGAACTAATTTCGAATAAGTGAAAAAAAACTGCAACAAAATTTTCCACTATCTTTATCAGAAGTCGGTTTATAGTTTAAACCCTTTTCAACTAAGCAATGATTCATTTCTCCTATACTTCTTTATCAGAAGTCGGTTTATAGTTCAAACCCTTTTCAACTAAGCTATGATTCGTTTTTCCCATACTTCTTTATCAGAAGTCGGTTTACATTTTAAACCCTTTTCAACTAAGCTATGGTTCGTTTTTCCTATACTTCTTCATCAGAAGTCGGTTTATAGTTTGAACCCTTTTCAACAAAGCTATGATTCGTTTTTCCTATGGCAAAAAAAATCTGAGACGATATTTCACATTGAACGTCTTTTATAAACCGAGGAAACTAAATATCATTTCGGCGTTGCATAAAATAAATGATATTTATCATTCTTCAACCTCTCTCCTGCTACAGAGAATACATAATTTTCTTGGCGTGAACTAAAATGTCGTTTCTTATCATTACAATACAATCCAAACACAAAAATAACGTAATAACAGGAAGCAGACTTTTAACTGATGCCAATTGAACCATTCAATAAGGATTTGATATTTCCTTGTTGTCTTTGTTTTGCTCTGTTATTTGTATACAGAGTGTGATAAAGTTCCGGTTTGACAAACTTGGTCGTTGTTTTCAATGGAAACTTCAAAGCATTAAACTTGTGATTGAAAAATTTTCATTTTCTTGAGCTATAAAAAAGAAAACCGTGGTGATGCATTCAGTTATTGAACAATATGGCAAAGATTCATATTTCCAAATTGTTATCTGTGTAAAATTTCATGTTTATTCATCACATGAATTTGTTTCATTCTCTTTTCTCTAGTGATTTGGAAACCATTTATATTTCTTAATTGAACTATGTAATAATCCTAATTAAATTGTTTATTAATTTCTTTTTCGGTGATGTTTTCTCAAGATAAACTTAAATAATTTAATAAATAATCTTACAAAACGAAAATCATCTAAATATTTCTGCGTTAAGGCATTAACGAGACGTCATTATTATTCTAATTCGAGAAATTAACTCACCCACGTGATTGATAAATGGATACTTAAGCCCAATTCGCAGGAAATTAAACGTTCAGCGCCGATACTTTTTGGCGTGGGAGTTGACTCCCTACCATTCGAAACTTATTCAAAGCGCTTTTCTGCTCCAAGCAGTGCGTTGGCTGTTGCCAGTGTTCGGTATAACAGTTGTCATTATTTACGCTTTCTTTTTTAATATGGCTATACATTTATAAAATGATTTAGTCTCTTTAATCTCTATCAAATTCTGCTGCTGTTGCCTCGCCTTTCTAACTTGCTTCTGATTTTTTCCCCGCAGTCAGTCCATCTCTTCCTCGATCTACGTATAGAACGTTTCCACTGGTACCAAGTTGTTTATGATTTGTGTTTTATACATCTTAGTGAAATTCAAATTATGCATGCCAATTTTCTATCAAAGACGAAAACTTGATTTACGTCAATCGCTGATATTTGATTAAAGCCACATTATGGGTTTAGCTGCTTCGGTAGTTGTCTAAATTAAGAGCAATCCTTATACCAACATTATATTCTACCAACAATTAGGTTATAATATTTCCTTTTTGTGCCATCACTGCCAATTTGGATTTTTCGTTCCTCTTTTTCAATTTAAAAGAGGAAGATACTCTCGGTAACTCTCTGGTGTATGACCAATGACCACCATTCTGAACTGTTACCAAATCTGAAAGCCAAGTACTTCCCTACCTTTTTCTATCACCTTTTCCCCATCTCCTTCCCCTCCCACTACCTTCGACCTCACTACATACCCCAATTGGGGATGGCATAGTCTCACTAGCTCCAGACGGTTCGGAGCAGTTGGTACTCTTGTCCGGTAATAATGTAAAAAAATTAAAAATATAAATTGACAGGTACATAATTAATAACCCGGCGACACTTGTTAACATGTGAAAAAAATTGTTATGTTTCAATTTTTTTGAACAGATAATATAATAATAGTGCTACCTATTCTTTTAATTCATTTTAAGTTTTGTACAGTGACCTTTACACTGAAAGAAATGTTTGGGTACTATTTACTAAATTTTCAGTAATTATCTACTAAACAGTTTAGTTGCTGTGGTGACTGCCGAACTTTTAGCTACTGTTTGCTAAACAGCAGTTTATTTATGACAGCTTAACGATTCAGATATTCTAGCTAAACTAATCGGTTGAGACAGCTTTCTGTGTTTAGTTGTGTTACCTAAACTGTATTTATGACAGCTTAACGATTCAGATATTCTAGCTAAACTAATCGATTGAGACAGCTTTCTAACTTTCTGTGTTTAGTTGTGTTACCTAAACTGTATTTATGACAGCTTAACGATTCAGATATTCTAGCTAAACTAATCGGTTGAGACAGCTTTCTGTGTTTAGTTGTGTTACCTTAACTAAAAATTATATACCTAAACCATTGTGTAGTGTTTGGTTAGAAAAACATAACTGTTTAGATGTAGTAACCTTATTATTTAGTTAATATTACAAAATTGTTAGGTTGATTAACTAAACTTCGGTTGGAATAGCCCTACCGATATAGGTGTTTTAGCTCTCTACTGCTAGCTAGCTTTAAGTACTGTAGCTTGGCTTTTTGGTTAGATTATCTATATTAAATAGGAAGTGCAGCTTTACAGTTTAGCTGAAAACAATACAGGGTGTAAATGTAACCACCATCAACTCGAAGGATTATACCCATAATTCAGAATCATGGGTTAAATACTTTGAGTTGCAGGTAGTTTATTACAACTCTTTTGAGAGATGAAACCTAAATAAATAAATATTATGTTTTGTAAGACTAGAATGTACTTATTAAAAACCTCATTCATATAAAAGTTATTTTGTTAAGAATCGTCTCTCAAAATATTGTTTCCAGCTACCAGAAAGCCTCAAAAAAGAAAACACGTTTGATCACACACACATTTATATTATAATTTTTTATTATAAGTTTTTCTTAAATATAGTAAAAGTTGTTTGTGTCCTGATTTGGTAAACTCTTTTCGGCGCTGCCTGTATGTGTCTAGTAATTTACCTTTAGCAGCAATTTTTTGGGTAGGCCCAAAACACACATATGGGGTGAAATATACAGCTGCGCTTTCTTTATTAAAGACTTTAGTGATTTGAAAAGCAAATTATCTGGATTTCCCTGCAATTCCTTACTTATAATAGTACTGCACAGTCTGGCAGGATTGTCCAACAGACCCTTTGACTCACAACTGCATTAAAAGTGCTTGTCCTTCATTGATTGATAGGAGATGATTGCGTAAGTCCTAGAAAACAAAATTAAATTGCATATTGATTACATAACTAATAACCACTTCTATAAACATCATAATATTAGTCACAGGACGGCTATTCTTCGCTGCTTCTACTAAAATACATACATCGGAATTTATAAAACAATTAACCTAAGTTACTAAGGTATCTGAAACTTACTAAAATTATTTAACTTACATTCGAAATTTGCTCTTCAAAAGCTTCTTGCGTTATTCTTTGTGATTTGTTTATATTTTCCAACAAGGAAATGTCATTTTCAACGAAGTCATCGTGTTGATAATATATGGGTGTTGTTTGTTTGGAAGTTGAAGGTATATCTTCATTCTGAAACAAAAAGCAGGTTTGTACACAAAGGGGAAAGAAGGGGTGAAGGGGTCAAGCTTTGTTTTATATTTTTGGAATTGCTTGACCCCCCCGGCAGTCGATTATTCATTAATTACAGGAATTATTATTTTAAATACTATTATTTTTGTATCAAAATCGCGTCCGGTACAACTATTTCCAAATGGTTAGCCAAAAAAGGCCTAGGTATACAATATGTCATCATTACTGCTTTTAAAAACTTACTCTTATGACAGGTGAATTAATAACATCCTTGAACGCATTAATGTGTGCTGCAAACAGTGCCCGGTGCCCTACAGTCGGAATCAATTCTTTAATATCATCTTCAGATATTATCAGGAGTGTTTTCGAGTCTATGGCTTGTTCTGAAATAAAGAAAAAAAAAGACGAGAAAATACAAAAATTTTCAAATCAGAAAATAAATATTTATTTTTCAAAGGAATGAAAATTATTCATTAAAAAAATTAATATTTATACAACAGCAGATACCGAACACCCTGTATCATGAATCAAGCGGAGATGAAATGGTTTTAATAATTAAATTATTTCATTTATATGAAAATTTCCAATGTAAACATAAACAATGGGTGGTCACCCTGTATTTAAAAAAACATATCCCTCCCAAAAAAAATCAATAGAATTCAATGTTCAAAATGTTATGTCCGAATTAATAATTGCAATACACATTTATTAAAATTAAACATAACCTGCTATGATTGACCATCCATCGGTACGATTTCAGTAATACTGCAGTTTCAAACAACATTCGTTCAATACAAAATAATACTGGCGGAAACGAACAAAGAAATAAAGGCGCCCTTGAGGTGATTTTGCACAAAAATAGCGCTATACAAGTCAACCAATTATTATTATTATTATTTATATACCACTCTCTGTAACCTGTGTCATGACTCCTGACACAATCTTGGTTCACATGCGCTCTTCAAACTAGGTACATAATAAACATAAATCTATTGCCTACTTGAGTCATAGAATAATGAAGGTGCCAGTTTCTAAATCACAAAGAATGGATATTATCATAGTTCCATGATCTAAATTCTAAATCAATAAAAAAAGAAAACTCACCTTTAAATGTTTCTATGTAAGCTTCCAGATTCCAAGAAATTAAATAATCCTTCACGGTTTTGTCTGCCATTATCACTAGGAACTAGGAACAGCGGTTTGCATAAAGTAAATTCGCAACGAACGTCAATTCACGTATGGTGCCAACTGTGGCGAACTGACAACTGCGTCATAAATAAACAGCCGGACCGTTAGCGACGACGAAAATATATACCAAAGTTCGGGAGATTCAACGAAAGTATTTGGCGCACTTTGCTCAAGTTTGTGCAAAACAACTAATTGTTATGTAAAAATACCAAATTTAGATATTCCAACCTAAATTTGGCTGTTTGAACAAAACATTTAACCAAACTAGATGGATGTTTAGTTAAATTTAGCTAAATACTTTGGGAAGTAACAAATAAACTTAAGTTACTTAAGTGAAATAGGTTTAGTAAATTACTTTAGCTTAATTAACCAAACCGATTATTTTTGTTTAGGTAAGTAAACTTTTAGTATGCTATTATTAAAGTTTGGTTGTAACAGCTCAAGCACATTTTACTAAACAACGACGGTATCTGCACATAAAGTAGTTTAGGTACTACTAACTGAAGTTCAGGCGATGGTTACACAACTTCAATTAGCTTTACACTTTAGCTAACTCATTTTTTTCAGTGTAGGTGATAAAAAATGACAATTCAATACCCTACATGTTTACTACATTATTGAATTAGCTTCTTTCATACCCTATACATGGTAGTTACCCATTATATATAAGAAACATTAATGGAACAATATTGTTCTTCTTTGTCTTACTTTTATTATTTTATAAAATTACTAACCTCAACACAGGCTAGTCCTAGTAAGGTTAAAATTTGAAATGTAAACAATGATACCACGTGAAGAAACAATAAATAAATAAACCCAATAATTATTATCATTCTGATAAGGTTGCGACAATTTGTATTGCTCTAAAAATCTCCTGTTGAGAATAAGGCCTTAGAAAGAGAATTCCAGATGCGCTTCTAAATATAGATCTCTCAAATCTGATTGATAACTATTCCGTGAATCAGGCCACTGCCACCTTTTAAGATCTACCGATAGTACCTACGTATTATAATGTTGATTATTTTTTTGCCTTTCATTTATAACGAACTGGATCGATGGCACCACTTAGGAGAACATGTTTCTAATAATTAACTACTTGACGTACTGCCGCGTTTTTTATACTTTTTGAAATCCTCCTAGTAGGTCGGATGCAAGGCAAACTATTGCAACCGAGAAAACACAATTTTTAAAAATTGTACAAAAACGATTTTTTTAGCATTGCTATCTTTTTTGGCATTGCTACTTTTTGGCATTGGCTTTTTGTTTCAATGCCATTCTCATTTATTATATTTGTTTTCTTAAATTGTTTGTAGTGTCTGTACTATATGTAGCTTCATGACATTCTTCTGTACGTGTTGTTGTTTTTATCGGCTTTATTATAATTTTCGTTTCTTTTGAAGATTTTTCACAAAAAAGGCGCTATCAGCCAAATATGATTTTTTGTTACCTGACATACTCTCGCACAAATACAGCTTGACTGGTATGTTTCTCTTTTTCTTTTCACGATGGCACGATAATCTTATGTTTGAATATTGTTTACTTTTGAAAAAATCAAATTTCTACGTCTGTATTGCATTAGGAGTCGATTTTGTGGTAATTTTTTTTTTTGATTTTCGCTTTCGGTTACGAGTAAATCGAGTCCGAAGTTTAAATTTTTAGTCGTTTAATGACTGTGTCGAAGCATAGACCCGGTTCCAGTTGTTTTAACTCCTTAGTTGCCGAAAAATAATGAAAAATTAAACTCGAAATATTTTAATCGAAATAAAAAAAAAGGTTTTCTATGTGATGTAGATACACCAGTTTCCATCAACGTTTCGTACTATGAGTTTCCGCAACCCAAAGTAAAAGATATTTTGCGAATCAGCTGGTGATTGATTCTACACTTTGCTTGAATTGAGTGTGATCAGTGAGTCGATAATGATCAGATTTGAACATCCGCACTTACTTTAGTCTCACAAAAATCCCGATTTGAGGAAGCCACAATACCGTCACCGGCCAGTTGGGACTCTGTTACGGTAATAACAACAACAACAAACATTTTACCAAATTGCAATAAATATCAAGATGCCATTTCGCAGTTACAATATTTTGCCATGAAGAAATTGTTCGGTCCGGTATTTGATGGGCAAAATGATTAAGACACTCGCGAATATCGCCAACAATTTAATGCAACACCTCATTAGATGATTATCGCACAGAACACTATTGATAGTAACAGTAAGTTGTTAAAATTTGTTGCCTTAATGATGGATGGGAGTCATTTAATTTGCCAAAAAAACTTCAACGAGGATGCTGTTTTATTAGTAACTAACCATTATTGATCATTAATGGCATCCGGGCTACTAGTGTGAGGCGCTAAGTGGATTCTAGCAAAGTATTATGTTTAACGTCCTTTTAATGGACCTTTTACTGTTTTACTGCAAAAGCTAGAGAAACATTGAAACTTTTTTATGTACTTTTTTCAACTTTACTGTCCGGTTATTATTGATGATTTAGAAGGGTATATTATACTACCATATAATAATTGCAAATAGACTTCGTGAAAGAAATAGAAATAACAAACTTAAACCAAGTGTACAAACATAGTATGAAGAAGAACACAACAAATGCCGTGTGGAAGTGTTTCGTGATCCGGGGGGTGATGAGAGGGAGTGGAGAGGAGGCTGAGGCCACCTCTGTGTATTTGGATTCCCTCATGTGACATTCAGGGAATCCAAATAAAGAGGAACTTCTTATGGTAAAACCATCATCGCTACAGGATTCTCCGGGGAATCAGCGGGAAAACCGGGACCCTGGCGGGACCTGGGAACAAACTCAAAGGAATGAGGTAAAATGGAAGATAGCACAATAGACCCACGTGAAGTGTTCATGGGAACTATGTGTTTACCGTCTCCGCTTTAATAAAATAAATAGTATCCTGATGATGATAGTGGGTTAAACAAAGTTTGTTTTTTTCATTTGATTTTACAAATCATTCATAAAATTTATTTTTGTAATACGCCAATTAAATTACGACAAGTTTATGCCATCACTGTATCGTGTCACTTCATTCCAATACTATTTCAACAATAAAATAAACGTCTTGTCTCATTTCAAAGTGGTTTAGTTTTGTTATAATTAGGTGCAACATAAGGATATTTGTTAACTAATAAATCTGTTAAAATGGGGGAAATGGTTAGGATGCAGACGATTCCTCCAGATATTGTCTTGTTTATTCCTGTCTGTATCTTTTTTTTCTCCAATAAAAAGACATACTTTGATTTTTTTTCAAATAACTCTGCTTTTTGTACCGATTTTCACGTCAAATCACAATGCCAACAATGTCAAAGTTCAAATTAGCTCTCAGGTCTCTACCATTATTTTAAATGCCGTTAATTTCAAAATTAGTGCTAAAAAGTTCCGGTCTTGAATATCCACCACTGACGTCACTTCCTCAGTCAACTATCATTATTGATTTTCATCACCATCATTGCCGGCGGTCTTGTCTTATAAGGTTATACCTTATTGTCTGCTCGGGTTTTAATTAAACCTATTAAAGTAATTAACCTGTCTGCCAGTTGTCAATCGGCTGATTCTGTTTTGCTTTAAACGGTGTTGAGTTCTTTGATAGACAAGAAGTAACTAGATAATAGAACCTAGAACCGTATCACGGCTTGCTAATAAAATTGTGCTTGGTATTTCAGTATACAATTATCGTTCTATCTACCAATTAATAATTGTTGATTGGAAATAATATAAAGTGAGAGTTGATATCGTCTGTGAAAAGGCAGCAGGGACATGATGTGTATTGCATTTAAACACTCCTTAATTACCTACTTCATTCACGTTCATACATATTTTCAAAAGTACTTTTATACTAACTCTTGACATGATCCGACTCTGATTGACTTGATAGTGCCATACATTTCTGGGCATATATGCCTCGCTTTCTTTATCTTGTTCGTTACTTACAACAACCTCGCATTCTTGCACAAGCTCCTCATTTTTAATCGTAAATGGCATTTGCAATGTCGTGATCATAAATTTCTTAAGTTTACTGATTTAATACGTAAAATGTTTAAATATGTTATGTATATTTATTATTTTCTTTAAAATCATCAATACACTAATTGAATTCTTGTAAAATGTTCAACTTCTGCAATGAGAAGAGTTGACTTTGGATTTTAATGTATTTATCATCAATGAAGCTGAGTTTTAACGGCAAGCTTTGTTTCTTTCGTGCAAAACCTGAATTTCTACTTTTTCACTTATTTTTCTTTGTCTACACACTGTTTATTAATATTTTTTAAGCCCCCATCTTCCGAATGTCTACCCATTTATAATATATTTATCTTGAATGCTTTAAGTTTTTAATTTTCCGAAACGGTAATTACATGAAATTCCCTCAATCGAAAAAAATCGCGTAGTATGTTACGAAAATTATTAAAAACCCATTTTGTTTTGATATTAATAACATATTATAGGTATGAAAAAAACCACAGTGATCTTTAAATGTAACTTAAGCATTTTAGATATTTTTTCAATATTTTTAACCACTTTACTCAATTATCGCTTAATTATTATTTTTTTTTTTACTTTTGGCGCGCTTCCTCAACATTCGTATTTGATTATCAATAAGTATTAAGCTTGTATTTAATTATAAATAATACATTCCTTTAAAACCATTATATTCTTATTTTAATTTGAATGCTTTTAGGCCTAATACTATTAGGCCTCAAAAGCAATATCTTCAAAAACGCACTAAAATTATTAAATTTATGAAATGTTTTTAAAGGAATAAAATGAATTTTAAAATAATATTTTACATTGAGACTTATTTTGTTTCCAGGAAATGATTATAAAATTATATATTTATTTCAAAAACTCTTCGTTCCCAGATTAGAATCCTTGTTTGATCCCAGGAGATTAATACCATGGTGCAACAGATGCAATGTTCATACCTTCGAGTGCACTTTATCGAACGGTGAAAAGCGACTCGAGCGGCCGCTGATCGATCGATTGTTTATCGTCCGATAAATAAACATTTCATTCCTTCGCTATCTGCAGCCTCCTGTCTGTGCTGTAATATTATTGTTGTGTAAGGAATGCCCACTGGTACTTACTGCTTAGCGCAAACACCGCAGAACGTGGCGATTAATAATAGGTTCTCCGGTTACGATGCTTCTCAAAGGTTTAGTTTTGTGATCGGTTTGAATTTTATTCGTTCTTGTATCATAAAAACAATTTTATGTAAGGGGAGGGGGGATAGATCGGCGCATGCGCAGGTCACAGATAAATTTAGTCTAACGACGGGTTGTTTCGGTGAATTTGAAGAATTCATCAAATTTCAACGTTCATTTTTGGGTTCTGCGAAAGTCCTATTCAAGTACTGTTATTATATCATTATAGGCTAGTTGCTTGACTAAACTGAAATAAAAACAGAACATGAAAAAATCTTTGACAGAACTTGAAAATAAACGTTGAAATTTGATGAACTGTTCAAATTCTCCGAAACAACCCGTCCTAAAAGATTGCTGTATTGTGAAGTTCGATTGAATCAATTTGAATATAATTGTCACATTTCATGTTTTTACAACTGTTTCATTTTAAATAGAGCATGCTGAAGACAGAACTTATGAATTATTAAAAAAAATTACGTTGAAATTTGCGCCTGGCATAAATCGCATTTTTTTTTCCTTTATTCGTAAAATATATTTATATACAGTTTTTTACATGCTTTTCGACTACCACACTAGACACATGTCCGTATTATGGTAGTCTTACCCAAGTTCACTTTGAAAACTCATAACTTAATTTTTGGAGATTTCGATGAACTAATTTTAATGTCGTTATTTAACTCTTTAAATACAATACGTTTTCTTCAAAATTAAAAACATTAGGTGACGACCTCACTGAAAATTAAAGTACAATGTGTTTAAGAGAGAGGGGGATAAATCGGCGCATGCGCGGATGGCAATTTACCAAGTGTTTTGGATTTAGTTGATCCTATAATTTGTTCTGTTAGTGTTTACAGTTGATTTTGATAAATATTCACTAACTAAACTGAACCATTACGTTTCCGTTCTTCTAAGGGGTAGGCGAAGATTATTCATTTGCTCACAACTTTGTCCTATCCCTTAACTTACCTCTTGTTTCATCCTCATTTAACACCATCTAATTTATTTCATTACTCTGGATCCTTGACGTGACTCGAATACTTTATAATCTATTCGATTCACTCGATTATCTCTGAAACGCCCTGGTCTTTCCTCTACCGTATAATGTATTCTCTTTACAGTCCTTTCTTTGTCCACTCGCTGCACGTGTCCAAACCAAACCACCGAAGCGTCTATTCTTAATCTTAGTACATTACACGAAGTGCTCAAATTACCAAAACAAATTGACACAATTCTTCTCAATGAATTGCTTCTTTTGTAGCTTTAAAAGCCACATTTTTCTTGTGGCGTATTTTTTTATAATTTTTTCTACAAACTTTTATTTATCTTTACCATATAAAGAAATATTAAATATTTAATTTTATTGACCACTTTTTCACTTGAGAATCGCTGGTTCCTGTAATTTTCATAGAGATATTGTCTATAAATACTGTGCAAATAAAGACAACCTATTATTTCACTGTTGATTAAAGAATCAGTTGAATAAATCATTACCTGAACTACGTAACGGCGTTGCACGTGAATTAGCTTTATATAAATAAACACAATATGTTTTTGTGCCCATCAAACATTTTACATCTAATTTCTCACCATGTATGTAATTTACACTATGTTCCAATTATCTTGCAAAAAACCTACTTAGTTTAAGCGTGTTTATGTTTTTTTTGTAAAATCGTGTGATTTTTTTAACACCTTTAGATTATAGAACAGCAAACTCTCCAATATTCTAAGTTTAGATAGAAATCTTGTTTTTGTGGTTTAAAAAATTGCGGAAGATTTCGGTTAAAATACTGTAATTATCACATAGACTCGCAAGATGAAGATAATAAATTCGTTTATCCTAAATAACCTACCGATTTATTATATATGCCTAACACTTAACACTTGTGATTTAACCTGGATAAGAATTATTCCTAGTTCATCGTTCATGCTTTAAATACTTAATTTGCTGTAACCTGTAATAACCTGCTGCTGAGAGCTACGTTATTTTGTCTCCTTTTGCTGCATACATCGTTTATGAAAATATGAATAGGTTTTGATGGAGCTATCATGCTTGTATTTGCGTTGTTATATGCTTGACGATCGCGTTACTTCATTCCTTTGAGTTTAATCTTGATTTTTATCATTGATGGTGTCAATTTATTTAACCTACATATTTAACATATTGGAAATTGAAGGTTCTTCGAATTTCATGAGGTCTTTTAACTTTCTTACTTTCTCTATTTTACCATTTCGGTAAAATATAACCTCACTGATACTTAATAATTCAATAGATATTTCACGATATGTTCATCTTACAAATGTGACGCCGTTTTCCTATTCCTGCACATTCACGGCATATATTGGCCTTTTTAAATTATTAAAGAAGTGAATTCACAAGTATGTGAATGTGAGCATTTTGCTCATTCGGATTGTACGCCTGCGCCGAGTTGACAGTTGTTCTTTATTTTATGATGTTTGATACTACCGTATCAAATTTTTTATCTTTTTTCTGTATTGCGATTTTTACCAATTGAAGTAATTTCTGGCGTAAAACCACCTTCAACATTTTAATTTTTTACCACCATGTTTTTTTTTAACCATATATTGTCACAGTAGTCCCATTTTTTAGACCCAGTATTTGTTGATTAATTGAAACATTGTTAAACTTTTTAATTTTTTTTACCGTTACCGGTTTCAGCTTGTTTTTATGGCCATCTTCAAACTGCTACAATTATTCTTTGATATATACACAACATGTTGTCTGTTGTATGCTGATCATCCGTCCAAAGAAGCAAAATTAGCAGTCGTCAATGGAGTGCTGTTGTCTACCCTGGTGTATGGAAGTGAGGCATGGAACTGGCAGAGAAAGGATGAAAGTAGACTGAATGCTGTTGAAATGAGATCCCTGAGGCGTATGTGCTGTGAAACCTTGTATGATCGTATGAGAAATGTGGAGATCCGCAATAAAAATTAAATATTGCGCTGTAAACTGCGCCTGCTCTCAACACAGGATTTCTTAGCAAGACAAACATACACCATCGATGTAATAGTATAATGTTTAATTTGTATGTCATGTAGGTAAGTTAATGACGTTACAATATATATAGACGCGTTTTAGAAATATCAAAGTGACAATCAAAAAGTACGTCAATTGTAGTACTTTCGTAAGGTTGTGTACTGCTTGTTAATATTATGAGATTAATTCAGCTGTGAATAAAACAACGTGCCTGGCTAGGCGGACAAAACGAAAGAAGATTTGATTTCTTATCATAGTGATAAGTTTTTATATGTTCTTTATTCAGTAAAGTTTATACATTACAGTAAACGGGTAAATTTTTGGCCACCACACTAGGCACATGCCCGTGTTGTAGTGGTCAAGTAAAGAAATGGTATTTTGAGCATATACAACAAGACCTCTAAGTAAATTGCACTCGTGTGGGATGAGAAAGTGTTTTGAGTCACAACTAGAAATAGAACCCAGGATCTCTTTTCTTACCAGGACAAGGGTCTAAAACCGTTGGGATCTATTTAATAAACGTCATATTTGTCGATATCATATTTGAAATTCAGAATTAACAATATAATCTTGGAAATAATTTTTCCCATGTTAGTATCTAATGAAATTAGTTAGTAACCTAGATAGTGTCTCAGATAAACATATCCGACGGTCTCAACTAGGAATCGAACCCAGCATCTGTCTTACCGGGACAACGCCTCTACCCACTCGGTTATTGGAACCTAATTATTATATTAATTTTTGTCAGTACTCATTTGTTGGAAAATTGATTTATTTATTAATTTAAACGCCCTGATGGGCTTTAATATGATACATAATTTACTGCATAATACAGTGACAACAGAAGGTTTTTATTTTTAAAACAACAACAAAAAAATAACAATTTTTTTAGGTTCACAAAATATTTACAAGAAAACAACAAATATACGCAATCGCTCTTTAAATATGCTACATAAAAATGTCATTCAGGAGGTCTTGAACACAGGCAAACTTATATTAAATATGTCGATATAATATATCGATATTAAAAATATGTCGATATTAAAAAGTAACATATTTTACATTGGGTGGGAAATAATATTGTAATGGACTTAAAATTACGAAAATACATATTTTACTTTAGAACTTGTGATAATATTACAATGGATATAGAAGCGGAGACTTTGCATATTATTTATGCTTCTAATTTTTTGTTCATTACCAAGTTAGAATCTACTTTTTTAGTTAGGCGGGTTTTTGACAATATTTCTAGCCTACCTAGTTTTAGTCCTTTTGCAGGTGTGGAGAACTTTATCATCTCTGTATTTGTCAAACGTGTTTTTACCGTCTCGTAGGTGTTACTCAACATTCGACAATTCACCATTATCATTCATCCAATTTGTGAAGTCTTCTCTTATGCGGGGCTTAAATAGGCATGTACATGTTCGTACACGGAGAAAAATGAATATGGCTTTTTTATCAAAATACTGTTAAAATTTTTAAAAATCATTTTGTAAAAATAAAAAAACAAAATATTAGTCATTCAGAATATATGTGAACACGTGTTCACGCAGGTGGCCTTGTCCGATTAATTATTATGTTATTATTTTTAACAACACGTGTTCCGACTTCCTCATCACATATGCGTGCTTTACTGATAGTTTGTCAAATCATTCGTTATAGGCCTCCAATCCCGTTTTTAACAGGAAAACAAATGATTTGACCAGATTTTTAATAAATTAATAAATTTTCATATTATCAAGTTTTCCGGAAAAATTAGTTAACAAATTGCTCCTTATCGTTCTGTCGATATCAATTATTGCAGATATATTTGATCACAATATATTGTCAAACAGTGCCATCCCCTTCTGCACAGATTCAAATAATCTTCAAGTGATCTAATATTTAGAGGCTATATCCAAAGGCACGCAAACGTTACATCGAAGAAAACAAGAAACAAACTTCCTCCATTCATAGAACTCACCTACCAACATTAATAATGTGTTATAATAAATTATCCTATGCTGTGTAAACCGCCCCATCGCCCCCTTCTCATCTATTTCGTTTGACGTTATAATCCTATTTTCGACGATGGCGAAACCTATATTTATCTAAGCAGTTCATCGGACCATCACTATACTCGTAACATCCTGCTCCGCCTTACTTTTAATAATTAAAAAAGATTTATCTTTAAAACTTTCCTACAGGCAAAACGTTTTGTTCCTAACCATGCGTTGAAGATTTTGGCACTGCAAAATATTATGGCAATAAAATTATAAAACAATGGTCACTGAAAACTTATTCGCGTCCAATAATAACACAACATCGTAGGACAAGATTCACGTCTTTATTATAATATGTTTGTTTTATTTGTAGATACTTTAAAAACAGTTTTTTAGTCATTCAATTTTTATGAATGATATAATTTTTTTTTTTTAACTCGACCGTTTTTCATTTCGTCTGTTTGCACGTTCCGTTTCCGTTTTAATGGTTCTGTAAAGATTATTCTTCCAAAATATGAAATCGTAGTGTTTATTTGGACCTTTTATAAGCTTTTTTAAATAATAAATTATGGTACCTACCTGCCCCAAGAAAGTTTGAAAAAGAATTGTCACTGAGAAAGAGACTTTTATTTGGACAATTTGTTTGATTCCTTATTTGAAATAATAAAAATGATTGTCACGTCTGATGAGCATAGACCCTTGTCAATCACCAGGGCTATGATGGGGCTAAGGCAAGGAGGCAGAATGTGTGAAAGCATTGAAGAACCTTGATCATGTTGTCATGTCTGAGGGTGTTTGGGAGCAGGACGACAGGTCCCCGCGAAATCCGAATGAGTTAGCTCCAGCTAGAGATTCGTGGGAAGGAGTGCGCGAGGCCATCCTCAAATAATCAGCATCCATTGAACGTTTGGCAGGCTACGCGGGGACAATGATGATTCATCTTTGTGTCACCCCGACAGCATGCTTGGTAATCCAGTGTAGTCTCCAAGGAATTACACTTCAAAAACACTCACAAATAAAAATACTTTATAATCCAAATAACTGATTGTATATTTTAATCTCACCAAACAAGAACACTCGAACAAAGAACCGGCTGATCTCGCGCAGGAGTCAAAACGTTTGTTTTATGTTTGGTTAGTTTACACGGAAAGTCTGTATCCTTCATTCTCCTAAGGATCGGTTCATGGTATCCGTGTGCTCTTTTTCATTTTTTTCAATATCAATTTGTCTGGCAAAACGCAACGCCCACCGCGGACTCGTCCTCTCCCGTATTGTCACTCCAACCTTCTTACCCGCGTTATTTAGCCCGCTCGTCCAACCGATCGCAGGGCAGCCACCCGAAAAACTCTCAACAAAACAATAATCGGGCACTACCCTGGCAATCCAAACTTGCACGATTCTTTAACGTTACATGATGTTTCATAAAATATTGCTAACTACTTAGCAAATATTATGATTTTAGCGGGAATTTTGGTTTTGATTTATTAAGTAAAATGAAATTAGAAACATACTTTTTTGGATGCATGGTCTAATAAACTTCTACACAGAACTAATGGTTTACTTTTCCTAAATACATTCCAATTAAAAGTTAGAAATAACTAGCGTACTTAAGTTTATTTTTGCCAACAGAAATCCCGAAAAAGCCTGTCGTGTAGATAGATACCAACAAAAAACTTTTTATTTATAAATCGGAATAATAAATCACACAGTGCGATTCGTGATTAGTTCTTAATCTTCTGAAACACGCCACATTTTTTCTTTTATCGTGGAAAGATTTTTTTTTTCAAATATACATTCGCTATAACGTTAATATTAGTTTACCCAAAAGACTGAATCGTGAATATTATTTTTTTTAATTGATTTTTTATTCTTTATTAAAATCACCCGCTGAACTGCCAAAGCTGTTGTCAGCAGATCAATTTCACAATATTAATTATAACACTAAAGCACACAAATAACAAGAAGTCAATACATAGAAAATAGATACAGAACAATAAAATAAAACAAGTGACTACAATACAAAAGCATAAAATACATAAACAGATACATAACACAGTCAACATACTTGTAGGAATGCACCCAACATAGGTATTTATCATCTGGACTCCTTTATACCAAGCCCATATCAAAAGAATAGAAAGATTGATTCAAAAAAAAAATTTAATCACATAAATTATAAACTAAACTTACTCTTCTCAAATTATACCGAATCCATTAAATTTCATAATTTTAACTCTCTCCAAACACGACGTCTAATTTTTGATCAAATATTATTGTTTAAAATCCTAAATAATGGTCTGGACTCACCAGAACTTACCAATTTAATAAATCTTCATATTCCGTCTAGATCAACCCGACAATCTGATTTATTTTGTCTACCCTCGTGTAGAACAACATTCGAAAAAAATCCCCAATTCCTCGTATATGTGCACAATACAATACAAAATTTCACAGCATTGACATTTTTGGTAATAACCTAAAGAAATATCGATATGAAGTAATGCGTACGATCGATTATTAATATGAGAGTGTGGAATGTATCGTGAGCATCTCCTATCCTCTTCCTATTTTCCTCTTCCTCTCCCTTTCCTTTAAAACCAAATTAATTTTAAGATATTAAAACTTCATTTCCAATGAACTTTAACATAAGAAACTTCTGTGGCTTGACTTCAGTTAACTTGTATATTTATATTTATCATTGTATATTATATAATATACTGTTTGTTTCTTACAAGATAAATAAATCATTGTCAGAAAATCAACAATCAAAAATACTAATTTCGGTTGTCTGTACGTGAAATGTTAGTTATTCCTGCGTGAAATTTCTCATGTTCAATGAACTTAAATTTGCTTAGAATTTAAGGTCATTTTCAATATTTAAACGGTGTCAGAAATAATTCAGGCAATCTATAAAGTAGGTACCTAGTATTTATCTATAATCAGAAAATTATTTTATTTGTATTTATTAATGAATAATTCCTTATTTGAAACGTGTTTTTCTCTTGATTAAATTTTTGACAGATTACGTGTTTTTCAAGTTTACTAGTTTTTTGTGTGTTCATTCGAAAGGTAAATTTTTGATCGTGATCAGTCAATGATCTTGAGGCAAATGTATATTATGACGCTTTCGGTGTTAATAATATCTCTCAGTATTATTCCTGCGAAGTATCTAGTCCTAACCAGAGCCTTCCTTTCTTTCGCTCCATATTTCCAAATAGTTGGCTAAATCCAACTTTCGATTCAGCGCCAAAAGACTAAACGCCCCCTGGCATTCTCTGTTCTTCGGTCCACATCCCTCGCGATCACTCGAACTGTTGCACTATTGACTTATTGCCTCGGTGACCTTTCGGCGCCGACCAACATAACAAATGGCATATAATTTACTCTTATCACCGCAATAAACTTTAATGCTATGTGATTCTTGCTAAACACCGTTTGTTACTGCAAGAAGTGTTATGATTTGAGGATGAAAGATTGAAGTATACAGGATGTATCAGCACGTACCCTAAAGACTTTTTCCAGTGATTTCTGAGCAAAAAGTGTCTTTTCATGTTGCTGTCTGAATGTTTTTTTTTTTAATAAAAAACAAAAAAAAGTTTTTCTGCCACACGCCGCCAATGCTACACGACGCAACGGATCACGTGATCCGCATCTCGTCTCTACGGTGCTGCTATAGCGAGACGATTTTTGTTGTATTCAATTTATGTCTTTTATTTATTTAATTGAATTAAACGACATATTTTGCATGTTCAATTTCTAAACGGCAAAATGACACATTTTCTCTATATTTTCACTTCAACTATATATATTGTTTGTGCATAACAGACGTTTGTTCATTTACAATGCTCATGTAAAATAAACTACATATTTAAACAAACAAAAGAAGAAACATTGGTTAAAGCATGGCATTTACATGCCCCTTGAATCCTTTAAGGCTACTCTGTTCGATTAATTACTAAAATCATGCATTGAAATAGAAGAAATGGTCCTTATAAAATGATTAACCAAAAATCGTAGAAATGTTTTTTTTTAAATATGAATGTAGTAAATTTGGCCAAATGATGAGGGGTGTTTCATCCGAAACTGCGTACTATTTCAGATGAACTTGAGAAAGTGAACTGTAAATATTTTAGACTATAGACGGAATGTTTGATAGGATTGGGTGATAAGAAGGTATGGAAAGGAAAAGGATGACCAATCATTTGCCGTTGTACTATCTCTGCAAAGGAGCACATAACATAATCACTTTAATATTGTATAGTTCCACCGCTATGCCTCGAGGTAATCCAATGATCCAAGCGATAATCCGAATCCTTTTTTTAAAACAACAACCTTAGAACTTGCACAATTTTCTGCATTTATTCTGTTCCATAATTTAAATATTTTTCCAGTAATGTGGTGGTTTCGGAGGGGTAGAAACTGAAAAAATGACATCCCGGTAGGAACCAACCATATTCTCATTTTAAGAGCAAATAAGGGGCACCAATTACCTTCAAGGTCACCCAACTGAGAATGCATTGGAATATTGATGAGAGGTAGCCGCCTCGCCTCGTGGGTTTGAATCTTGCTTGACTGCTACGAGCGCAGTTCCGCTGACTTGTTCCGGCAAGAGCCTGTAGGAGACCATACCCAAAGAAAAAACGCTGCATTATACACCAACAAACATATAAACTGAGAACTTCCATTGTTATGAATAGGCGTTGGGGAAAAACCGAACCTTTTCGGATATGATCTGAGATTTTCATAGCCAAAAGTATTATCGTGATTTGTTCTTCTCGAGTGCTTCTTCTTAATCAACGTGTCCAACGGTGTCCATCATCACATCTGCCTTGATGATGAATACTGTAACGCTGTCCGAAACGTTGGCTAAAGAAGGAGGAAGCGCAACACAGTGTAATACCCTAAAAATAAATCATTATGGCACCCAATTGTTTTGCCAATTTAAAATGTTTAGATTCTAAATTAAACTTTAGAAAAACACGAAATTATAAATATATTCATAAAATTTTTATATTCTAAATTAAACTTTAGAACATCCCGAACTTACAAATGTATTCAACATATTTTTTCTCATCTCGAAAATTAAAAAAAATATATATTTTTGAAGTGTAACTAGAATAATAGTAACTGGAACAGTAGACTTAAGACTTCACACACAAAAATTGAATTATTTTGAAAATTTGTTTGAGTTTTTAAGAAATTGCATTTTTTATGCTCGGAAACAACTTTTTGAAGTCCACTGATATTTATTATCTCGGAGAATTGCAGCAATTTCCACAATCAAACCAATCATTTGATTTAGAATAATCGATGTTTTGTTAAATTTCCTGTACAAACATTACATTTTATCAGGTTCGTTCTTACCTATTGTTGTAGTACGAATATAATCAATTATTTCGAATGATTGATTCTGGTAGATCGATTTTTGACGAGCTATTTAAATAAGCTGCTCTCTTTCCAAAGTTCCAAAAGCTTTCGGCCATGAATCAATCTCCAATCGGTGAAAGGTTTTTGACGTGACGGCTGTTTCGACTGTTTGCGAATGCTGTTTCCATTGCAGTTTTGTTATTTCATTTCGCAGCCATTGTTCTCCCTGTGCGACCGTGTGGTCTTTATAAGTCAATAATTTATCCCCGCGCAGTGCCATCGTTGCTGATTCAATCGAAAGTTGAACTTATTGAGGAAGTGTATTATTATAACGCTGAGAAAGCTTTTCACTTTGCTGAGCATCTGTGTTTTGCTTTCGTTAAATATACGAGTGTGTCTCGGTAGTTTGATGCTTCCACCGGTTCGGATAATGCTTGGTTGATGTTTGCCTTTCATTTTTTTATCTAAATATGAATTCCCTGGTCCATGAATCTGCAGCTGTATTAAGATAATAATAATATTTTGTTGATTTGTATAGCGCCGCTTTTTGTGAAAAAATCATCTCAAAGGCTCTGTACAAATATATAATATATTTCTACTATACTCTATCTTCTTATAGACTAGACTACTAGAAAAAACTATTATCAACTTATGGCTAACATATTGCATCCACCGTTTCGTCGATCACTAATACAAAACTACATGTACAATGCATTTGACCAATGAACGTGATGCTGCGTTAGAATTTATATATATTCTGTAAAAGCAGATAATATGCAGGAACATACTTACTTGGAGGTCACTTGAGATTAACACTACTTATTGTTTATTAGAGACATTTAGATGCAGTTCGCACGCAGAGGACATAATTGGAAATGCCATTATTAATACATTCTGGTATTTATATTAATAAAATGTTGTTCTTTAATGATGTTAAAGTGTGTTTAGTAGAGGAAAAGCAATTTTTATATTAGACCGGTCTGTGGCTGAGTTTGGTTCGCGTTTGGGTCCCACCCAGGCGTAGTGTGTTCATTCCTCCACCACATCAGAAGCAACATTTTCCGCTTACTGTGGTGGTAGTAGGATATTTTCAAATATTGTCTAGTAATTCGTAACCCGGGAATGTTTGTCTTTCTTTAAAAAAATAAATTTATTTATATATTGGGCGATACAACAATAAAAGGATTTGATTAGAATTTATCTTCCAAAATGGGATTCGTCCCTCGGTATGAGATATATTGAGGTGTAAGGGTTCGAATAATGTTAATCCAATAAGAAAAGTGTGATTAGGATATATTATAGGTGGTTCCATGCTAACTCAACACAGTGACTGTTTCAACCAAAGATATTAGAAGAACGAGATGTGCTATGCGCAGTTCGTACTGAGTGGAATTGTTTTGCCGAGTGTCGCCGGTTTTGTTCACCAATACTACTGCACACCTTCGCTTACGCTAAGGCATCGCTAAGGTATCCGCACTAATACATAGAACAGATTTCTGTGCGTACACGTCCCGATACCGTTCAAAGTACCCTAATTAGGTAGTACTCCGGCTACGGTCCGGCGGCCAACATAGCATATCTCGTTCTTCTAATATCTTTGGTTTCAACACACTTTTAAAAAGTGTGATGAATTATCATTTTGATGATTTATCCGGTCACCATTATAGAATACAAGATATACAAGAATACTACTTTTAGGTTGGTGTATTTAGTATAAGGGTACGAGAGTCTAACAAAGTAAGTTTTTACTTTAGACCTGAATTCTGTTGAGCTTGTTTTGCATCTTAGTTCTGAAGGGAGTTTATTCAAAGATATTTGACTTATTCTTCTCTTTTAGTCTGAGAAGTCTGGGTGGCATGGACAGCATAAGACCAGTTCTTCAGCGTCTCGTAGTTGAACATACAGCTGCCGGAGGATGTTTCAATCTTCGGCCTCCTTAAGAGATGGCTTTTAAATCACGCTCGAGTCGCATTAATATCTGCGTTCGACACAGACTTTGAGATGTAAAATAATTAATAAGCATATAATGTTCAAAATCTTAGTAAAATTGCCGTCAAAAGGGCAAAATAAATTAGGGCCGTTCCATCACTGTTCAACCATTGCTTGATACTTGTTTGCAACTGCCTAGCTCATACGCCGCACGTCTCTCTGAGTCAGGACGAGCCATTTACTAACGGTCTACCCCAGCAATTTTGAATTGAAATTTTGCACAAATTAAAATTGATTTATAAATGCTGTTAGTATTGTCATTTATTTTATTTGAAAAGCCTAACCTAATTATTTAGCTTCACATCCGTTTTAAATAACATTAACTAATATATAATTATCGTTCAATTTCGTAACTTATATAGTTATAATAATTTTGCATTCATTGAGCAGTAGTCATTCGATCATAGACTTATTAAACACAGTTTACCTTTCTAACTGGTGCAGCTACAGTGATTAAGTACGGCGCAGGTATCAAGTGACATTGAATTATACAATGTCGAGAAACTGGTGGTACAAGCGGTAAACTGGTGAATCTACACCATATTTGAAGTCGATTTTGTAGTATAACTTTTTTTGACTTGAGCTTTCGTTTTCGAGTGAATCGAGTTCGAAGTTGGAAATTTGATCAATTTGGAAAAAAAAATCGGTCGATACGAAGTTATATACTATCAGCTTTTTATTGTATTTTAATTATAGAAACGGATCCGAAAAAAGTGGATAAAAAAATGCTCTCTTCAAGATTTTTTGGGTTCACTTAGTACATTCATAATATATCGGAGCATGTGTTCATGTAGGTACCTGAGTTTGTACTGATAATATACAATGAGGAAATGCGAAAATAATAGAATTTTTATATCCCGACATTGCGATAAGAAATTCGTGTTTTACTGAAAGTTTATTACAAAACCTATCAGTTCATTCGTTAAAGGCCTGCAATCCCGTTTTTAACTGAATCATGAATAATTTGGAGAGTTTCTTAGTAAATTAGCAATATTTTATATCAGTAAGTTTTCTCCGTGTGGATAGGAACTATCCGGGTGCGCAGCGACTATGAATTTTATTCAATAAATTTGGGAATATTGTAGACATGCTTAAAGATTCCGTATTAGTTATAAAACGAAATCTTTTTAATCATGTTACTGAGATGTATGAATTCACAACTCCGTAGTGAATACACTTTTGTTTTTATATGTATATGTTCCTTAATACATATTTAGCTTTCCGTAATCCAAACTATTCATTTGAATTTACCTTAATTTAATAAAAAATCATAATTTATTGTAAACTATGTAACACAACTGTATTACTTGTTAACTACTTTTGTAAAAGCAAATTAGGGCGTAAATAAATAAATAAATAACACCAAATTTGTGCGGAATGTTTTTTCTTTCAAGAATCAACAGATTTTTTCTGTGATTATGGTTTTTTTTAAAGTTTTTAAAATAAGTTAATAACCCGTGCCAATACCTATAATATAAAAGCAATCGTTTGCCTTATAATCGAGTAAAAGCAAAATACAAATGAAATGTCAGGTAGTCTCCCATGGACCTAGTTTAACAGGTCAAAGAACTTAATATTTAACCGCTCGGTTTCATATTACTGTGTTTCGTCATTTCTCTCGTGCCTAGAACAATAGCTGGATCATTTCATGAGATTCAAATCACCCATATTCGCAACTCATCAATGGTGAAGATTTTTTAAACAGTAACTCTGCATGGATCCATCAACGGGTCCATCCGACCCAGCGATAAAAAGTCCCATTTAAAAAGTCGATCTGAATAACGAATTGGCAATTACATTTAATATTATTGGTGATGATGACTATGAGAGATTTCCTGTATCACCTGCGGTGGACTCTCCGAGCTGATTAATCAACACCTTCCTAAAGAAAGGCTGGACACTGACAGCCAAGATGGCCGCCAAACTTGATGAAACATGATTTCTGATATGTTTGTTTATTTATTTACTACAGTTCTTATGCCTGATAATACGAAAACCGGGCTGATGAATCAACACCTTCCTAAATAAAGCCTGAACACTGACAGCTAAGATAGCCCTCGATTTTGTTAAAATCTAATTTCTTACATTTTATTTATTTAAGTTCAATTAAAATAGCAACCAAATATGATAACTGGGCTTAAGAATCAACATCTACCTTTATTAAATGCCAAGGAACCTTATAACCAAGATGACCTTGTTCAAACCTAGTTTTTTTTATCTTATAATAATAGGCGTGAATTTATTTATTTGAGTTCTTATCCCTACTTGGTAGTGGTCATTGGAAGGGCCTCACCACTTTCCCAACGACGGTATAAGGAAACTGATTGTTTGCCTCTTCCATCGTACACGTCAAGATACATTTTTTTTTTAATTAAACGAAACTGCATTTAATTGTTATGAAAGACTCTAAACCCTCCGGTGTCTCTGCATACAGCGTTTGTTAGTACACATACATATTTAAACTCATAACAAATATACAATATATAAAAAAAACTACTACCACAGTAACTAAATGTAAAAATTCAGAAAAAGATTTGTACGTTATAAAAATATATTGAATTCGAAACCACACAAGAGTTTAGTATCAACACTTTATATTTGGGGATTTTGAAGTCGACCTCAGAAGCTCAGGACCTACGCCATCTTTGTTCTGATGTGTGATGGTTATCAATTTAATCTTCTGTATTTGTAATTAATACATTTGTTACGAACCAATTTAATCAAAAACTCAATAATTTTATGAAGGTAGATCACTTTTTTGTTTGATAAAAATAGATAATTATTTATACACGACAATATTTTCGACACTACCCGTTTAATCATCAGGGAATATTTTATGATTATTATTTTATTTTCATACAGACAATATATAAATTATATTTAATAGTCAAATATTATTATTTTTGTATTTCTTATATTTTGTATTGTATTTTCGAGAAGAACAAAATTATCAACGACCGTCAATACGGATTCCGGCGGAACCGCTCGTGTGGTGATCTTCTCGCGTATGTGACGCATGTTTGGGGGCGGTGCCTGGAACGTCACGGTGAGACCCAAACGGTCGCACTAGACATATCCAAGGCCTTTGACCGGGTCTGGCACCGAGGACTTGTCAACAAATTGCCGTCTTACGGACTTCCCGCATCCCTGTGTACGTGGATTGCTGACTTTTTAAGGGATAGGTCGATTCAGGCGGTTGCTGACGGTTTCACCTCTTCCTTACACTCCATAAATGCTGGCGTCCCACAGGGATCGGTTCTGTCTCCGACTTTGTTTTTGTTGCACATCAATGACCTTTTGACATGTGCACCAATTCATTGTTACGCGGATGACAGTACAGTTCATGATAGCTTTTTGTTTGACAAGCCCCCAAAGGGCACACAAACTCCAACGGCTCGGAGGGCTTTGAAGCAGAGAATGGACGGTTATCTCGAGAGTATTTCCTCCTGGGGTAAAAATAATCTCGTCGAATTTAATGTTTCAAAGACCCAATCCTGTCTGATTACGTCTAAAAGGGATCCAAATGACAATCTAGTCTCCTTCAACGGAAGCAATCTTCCGAACAGGCCTTCCATTGATATGCTTGGTGTAACTATAAGTGACCAACTCAGGTACGGGGGCTCCATTGAAGCCAGAGTAAAGTTGGCCTCTCAGAAGCTGGGCGTACTGTACAGGGCCCGCAGATACTTTAATAGTACACAACTGCTGACCCTGTACAAATCGCAAGTGCGCCCTACTCTCGAATTTGGTAGCCATCTCTGGTCCGGAGCCCCTAAATACCTGAAAAAAACCCTTGACTCTGTGCAAAAACGGGCGGTCCGTTTGATAGATTCCCCAATCTTAACAAGCGGACTGCAATCTTTAGAGCACGGGCGTCAGGTAGGTATGCTGTCCTTGTTCTATCGGTATTACAATGGAAGATGCTCTGAGGAACTAGCGTCATTGATCCCTTCGGCACCGGTGCATAGTCGGGATACACGCCAAACGCGCGCCTAACTTTTGTACACGGTTGACATTTGTCACATGAGAACGGGTCGCTTCTACGATTCGTTCTTAAGTTCAACAGCTCGGCTGTGGAACTAACTGCCGGCCTCTGTGTTTCCTCCCTCCTACAACATGGGACTCTTCAAGACCCATGTTCACTCCTTCCTCTCCACAAAAAGACCCTCCACACAGCATCCCCAAAGATGACATAGGCCCTGAGGGAAATTATTTTCTTCAGGGCCTCCTGTGTGGAGTTAATATATAAAAAAAAAAAAAAATAAAAAAAAATATGCTAGGGTTTTGCCTGTGTTATGGCGGACGAAATAAATGGTATTAATCAACAACAGCCTTGGAAGAAATGGACATCAGAAAGGTCCGTCCTCTGCCTGCACCTGCGTGAAACGACGTAATGGTTAGTTAGTTAGAGAAAATATAATCATTACAGACATTTTTTCTAATATTATTTTTTACTGATACGATGTAAACGGACTATTTCCTGAAAATGGATTAATAAATAAATAGAGCTGTAGTAGTTACATTTATAATTTCGATTGTTCCGCTAGGGGCGCTGTCAGTGTTGAGGCCTTTATGGAAGAGGGTTTTGGTTGAATGATTCATCCATAGACTCGTAATTCATAAAAGCATTGTTGTTGTTAGATTTGCAGTTGTGTTCATCACTGTAATCTTAATTGTTTATTTTTTTACCTTACACTTCCACGCACAGGTCAATGATCGCAATCGCGTTTCGCATTATCATACCACTATATGATTGATTTCAAACTACGCTGATGAAATTCTAAGCTCATTGATTCATATCACCATGATGTCTACGTTACGGTTTCTTTGCTCCAGAACTTCCAAGGGTTTTTTTTACTTATGTACATTTTTATTTTTTTCCAAGGATTTATAACCATGTCACGAGTTCAGTTCCGACAAGTAATCTTTACTTCATCTTCTGACACGTGTCTGAGATTTTGGATTTAGATTCTTTTAGAAAATGTTTCACTTGATCACGTCGGATTTTATTGCTCAACTCTTTCTCATCTAATTCTGTAATTATTTTATTTATTTATTAATTTTCGGGAAATCGACAGTTTACATTTAATCAGTTTGTACATAAGTATTGTACAACTAAAGTAAAACCAATTATGGATTTCCTTCTTGTGACTTTATCTCTACTGAGACAGCATAATATGGAATAAGTAAATTAAATTTGTGAGAAAGGAATATGAATTAAAAGATTTATACAAAACAAAAGATTATATACAACGAAAAATTTACAAAACAATACATTTATAGCCATGGAGGGAGGTTGTAGATATAAATCAAATCATAATAGAGATATAAACAATAGAGACATAAACATTATTCACAAACCATCAGAGAAATATTCTTTTATGGACCCCTTGTATTTGGTAAGTTCGCAACTGAAAATATCAACCTTGGATAATACGCTATTGTAATTATTGCATAGTCTAATCATAAATTTCATTTGCAAACCTTCATTTCGCTGCCCTTATTTTTATTTTAATCCCTTTTATGACCTTTAAATGTAAATAGAATTGCTTTATTGACATTTTAATAATAAATCCCAAATCCTCTATTTTTTTCGCAGAAATGCCAAACAATCATTCGTATTTTATTACAATAAAATCAGTCTCGTGATTCGCTAATGTCAGTCGGTCATATCCATGTCAAATGGTTGATATCTTATTGCGTACCCAGCATCTACATCTGTACTAGTTCTTTTTTTTCGATTACATGCTTTCTATTTATTATCCCAATCCTATTATTAGAATATGAACCCACACTGATCTGAGCAAATAAAATTAAAAGAACTGTCTAAGATAACAAGAATACAAGTGTATCTTTTTAATACCATCATCGAAGTTTCTTTAAGAGGAGCTTAATGAACTATAGAATTTTCGCTCTCAAAATTATGAGCTTTTTTACGTAGGCTGACTTCTAATTTTGCATGTAACAGATTGCAATCAGCTCCCAACATAATCTTCTCTTCAATGACTTTATTGTAATGTTAAATTGGGTGCGTAGACTTAGACTAATGAGTTTTAGAAACCGTATGATTGTTTTCTGATAGGGCAAAACATACTTTCTCTCGGGCCTATCGAATTCATTAAATTTTGAATATTGAAAGCTCTAAATTTGCTTCTATTTTTGGCACAACCGTGCCTTCTTCAGAGTAGATGAAAGATAAATATGTTCGTAGGCACGTATTTTAGATTTGATTAAACACATAACGTGATTAAGGCAGGTGCAAAAAAGCCACGTTTAAGATGGATATAGGCAAAGCAAAAGACTTTCCCGCAACATGTTAACATAATATTTGCGATGTTACACTGTAATAATTAATTTTCTGATATAATATATTCTATTTGTTAATCTCAAAAATATTAATTATTATTTTTTGGTAAACTAATGTTTAAGACAAGATTTTTTATGCATAGCACAAAGGGTAACAATTATTTTTATAAGCAATAATTATTAGCCTGAAACACTCATCCACATTGAAAAATCTCCTGATAAAAGATACATGACGCCAACGGGACTTGGACCCGATTTCCGGTCGACAGCTCTGACCACTGAGCTGTGGCGGCTTATCTCTTATCCGCGAAATAATTCAATATATACTAGTGATTCATTCAACAATTACTGCTTATTACATTTTTTCACCTGAAAACAACCAACTTTATTTTATATGAGAAAGGCATTGTAAGTGATAACTCTCTCACTAGACGGCGTCGAGACAAATTGTCTACATTTTTGGTGAAGATACTTGAACTTGTCAAATATTAATTATTATTTTAAAAGTAAGTAAATATTAATTATTATTCTCAAAAATATGTTAATTATTTCGAGCTTGAAGTGAAACTTGATAATGTTTTATGAATATATGTTGGCCCTTTATAAAATCCTTGATTAATCTTGCGGAGACCAGTTTTGTCTTAAAAATTATATATTTATCCTTGTTATCAGTGGTAGGCATGTAAAAAAAGTTATTTATTTAAATTTTTAACGCTTTTATTACATAGTTTATTATGTTCTAAATACCTGTTTATCTTCCTACATTTAACGCTGTGTTGGCTGAGTTTGTCATTCGGATTATTCAATCAGTTGGCCACTATTTCAATCTTACTTTCGATAGGTTTCTACTGCTGGTCTGTTGTCCTCCCACGTTTTGTATAGTAGAGACCCATAATCCACTCTCGATCGAAATAGCTGGCTCTGAAAGTAAACTCCACAGCTTCGTAATCCCTCTAGAGTCTAGACTGTTGGCTATTCGCAATCTGATCCCTTTGTATTAGAAGTTAAGTCATGAGTTAATGTATTGTGTGTAATGGCAGGATTCCGATGCCCTTTTAGGGATTAAGTTGACTATTAGGAGTTGTGTAAAGTTGCGTGTTTTGCTATCTTACAATGTTTATTATAACAAAGAAATATACGAAAGTAATTTGGGGGTTTTTAATTTTCGATTATCTGTTGAAACTGGAAGAAGAAATAGTATAGCAGAAGTTCTAGCACGGACGATCGATAAAGCCCTATTACGATATTGACTAAATTCGTCGTCTATGGTCAGTTAGCGATATTTGCGATCACCATAGACATATGAATATTAGTAGACCTGCCCTAAGTGATTAAAAGCGTATTATCCCCACTCCCCATACCGGTTCCATTGGAGCCGGCTGTGCTCGCGTATGGCCTCAAGTGAAATTTGAAAACGTGACGTCATCATTCTTGTGCGAACTATGGTCGAGGCATCATCGGTTCATTTTACGAAATAACACGGCAAAATGTTGACTTGTGCTATGAAAACTTGTAAAAATAGATGTGAAAAAGAGAATAAACCCAATTGTCGTATTACATTCCATATATAAGCATTATTTTACTTTATTTTAAGCATGTTCACATCGTATAATATGGATCAGTTGTAGAAACATGTCTGGACGCGAAACACAAAGCTGGTTGGTTGCTGGGAAGTAAATTATAAACATTTATAATAGTGTCTTAACTAAATACTTAAACGAAATATTCGACTCTGAAAATAGAACCGAATTTTTTTGCCGAATTTGGACTTCGCAAATTTGTTCATAACGTGGCGAGTAATTTGCGCTCCCATGTAAAAATGTCTATTCATTCAAAAGCAGATTTTACTTTTAAGAAGTAAATGGTGATATTATAATGCGAGATGCCTATTTACTGTCAGATTGATTTATTGACGAATCACAGTCAGCTTCACCCCCTTCGTTCTTCAACAGTTGATTTTACCCCTCGCCATTATCTTCTCGTCTATTAATTCCTATGTCTGTGGCGATCACGGTCAACGATTGATAAGAAAGGTTCCGCTTCCATTGTGTCAGATAATCCTCGGTTAGCTGTCAATATACACATCCTTTTTTAGTAATGTCGGTCGTTATGTAAAATTACTGGCTTATTAGCTAAAGTTGAACTAACGAAGCTCTTAGAATTGAAAGAAGTCGTATACGCGGAGAGGTGAATCCGTTCGAGCCAATGTTGATGAAATTAACAAGTTGTGAATGAAGATAAAAAACCTCATCAACTAATTCACTCCCCTTTTCGTGTCAAAATGTAAATGCCGATGCATATTTAGGTTAGTATTTTAATTCTACATTGTTAATGTATTACTACTTTTACGTAGCTGACATTTGACGTTTCGGAATGTCAATTCATAGACTGTAGCTCCAGTGTTTATTTATTTACCGTACAAGTCCTTTAAATACAGAATAAAACTTTTTTTTACACAAAGAGTCTATTTGTCTACTTCTGTTTGTTTGTGTCGTCAAGTATTGAATGTTTATCACATTAAAGGAAGGGAGAAAACTGTCGGTATCTCCCTTCCTTTAGTGCGAACCAAATTTCCGAAAGGTTTGCGACGTATCGTATCTTTTTATCGCATTAATTTGTCCAAAATTATAGATTGCTCCGCTTTTACTTTCAATACGTATTCGATGTGAACGTTTACTATCTTTATTTGCGATCTAAATGCTAGTAAAGGCTAAGTGTATTATTTATCGTCAATACCATAAAATCTCGGTATTGCATATTTCACTGATCGCTATCAAGTGTATAACATTTAATTTGATGGTATCTAGACTAGTGCAATCTGTTCAAAAGCGATATCGTTTAAACAAAAGATGAACATAAAATTATATCGAATTTCGATTGATTTATGAATTCTCACTTCCGCCAACCTTCTAATTGATCCATTCTTCCATCGATTTCCGTGTATCAATGCCATTAATATTTATAACTTTTATTTGGACCTAGAGACTGAATTGGGGTTTTGGCAACATACAAAAATACACAAATTGATGGCTGGCGTGAGTTCCTTCCCGCTGTCGCTTATATAAGGGAAGAACGTTCGCGAACATTCTAGTTGCTATGGCTATAAATATTGCCAAACAAACCTCTAGGTAGCGGCCGAAATTTCTAATATGTTCTATGACGGCCTATGTACCTTAGCGCTTGGCACTGAATACTAAGTAGAACTTGACACCGTCCGACTCGAGTAGTGGCGTACCACTACACTACTATAAAATATAATTTGACTCCATATTTCAGAAATAATAGTTAAGTCTTCCTCAGGCGTCCCCGACTTTTTCTACTATTCACTACTGCATACCACGCTGTTACATTATTAAAAACCAAATTAATGTGTAACAATAAGGAATAGCCTACTCCGTCTTTATGAAACCTATACTTGATCCTGGATCTGATGCTTGTCAAATCTAATGTTACATCTCTATCACACTTTAAAAAAATTCAATATTACTGTCTAATTGTAGCAGTCATCCATCTATTCCCGTTTATCAACACCATTTATAATAATAATAATAAAGTGTTTATTCCGGTATGTGGGGAGGTTAGTGGAGTCCCACACATTCCATATAGAGATACAAAAAATATATGATCAAAAACAAAAAGATAGAACAGAAAAAAAAACAGAATAAATTGAAAATAAAATAGAATAAAATGATAAAATTAATAGAATAATAGAAAGTTGAAGCCTTTAGGGAGCCGTGACTATATTAGCCGCTAGTATTTTTCTCCAGTGTGCGTCAATGCTGGAGGATGGAGTGAGGCGGGCTTCCATAGTGAGAATATTTCCAGAGCTTCTTATCCTTTCCCTCATTCCTGCCACCCTGGATCTAATAAGGGCTGCATATCCGGGAACTCGCCCCTCCGTGAACATACGGGAAGCGCTGCAGTATCTGGGGAGACAAAACACTGTGCGGAAGGCGTTGTTGTATTGGACCCGTAGTCTTTCTATACTACTCTTTTTGTAGTTTGCCCATAGTTGGCACGTGTACAACGTTGCGCAGAAGGAAAGGAAGAGCGTCCTTTTTACTGCGGTACTACAAAGGCGAAATCTTCTACTGAGCATGTATCTATATCACTCTCGTTTGCTCTAACTCAGGGGTCAACTACGTGCTGAATATGAACCGCAGATGAGATTTACTATGTGACGTCATCTGATGCGAAATCCCTTGGCGGGAATACAATCTAACTTCTAATCTATATTTTTACTTTAAAACGTTCATAATTTTAAAAAAAATTGTTCTTTCGCGTTTATCAGCCATAGGGCTATATAATTATATGCGCTATTGCGTACTAATCTGTTGTCCAAACCTGTTGCCTAGACCGGACTCGTTTTAGTTAGAAAAAAGTGGAACCTATTTTTTCGCTTTGTGTCTCATCTAAATATGATACATCAATGTTATTACACCGCCTAATCTCTTTCCGAATCTGAGATTATTTCTATATTATATACGTTATTAATAGTAATGAAATGAGTCTAATGAATCCGTCCATACCATTAATACTTACATTACTCGTGTTTGCTCGAATATGGAGGTCAGCTCCGTGCACTGCGGACGAGATTGACCATAGCCTGGGACTAATTTGACGTGTCACGTGATCAAGTCAGTGCCATCGAGCCACAACAGTTTATGGCGGCGATTGTTGTTGATACTCGTTATTACTGCTGATTTATGCGTTGTTTTACCGCAATCATATTAATGAACGGACTATTTTAAATGGTGAAGATTACTTAGCGACAACACCGATGTAATTCTGCCTTGAGATTGACCAATTGATTGAAGATATTTTTTTTATATTAAAACAGTATTAACAACGGAGTAAGTCCGTTTACGAACACCATTAATATCTATATCACTCTCGTTTTCCCGAACTCAGAGGTCAGCTCCGTGCTGAATCTGAATTTTGAAAACATAGAAAACGCAGCCGACGCCATTTGCATAAACAGTTGCGCGCGGCGCTCCGCAATCTCCGGTTAGATCTGCGGCGGGGCGTGAGAGAGTTCCATTGCTGCATAACTGTTAACTGTACACAGTGTATACCCAGGGACTCCAGGGAGGTACAGTACCTCTGGTATTCTCGTATGGTCCGCATTCGCTTAATAGCGCAGCTGAATATCGTGCAAAATTATCGATGATATCGATTTCTTTTGTAGTTTAGCTTTGTCAGTCTCAACAGGAGCGGAAAGCGGTACTACCTGGTAATAATAACTTGTGGCCTGAAGAGAAACTAAAGACGCCAATTTTTTTGTTATTCTGATGCCAAAATCTTTTCAAATGGACTAATATTGTTTTGGTAAACTAACTAATTTGGTCTCGCAGTTTGCGCCACTTGACCGAAAGGTTAAAAGTATCATAAAAGATTATTTAAAAATTATATGTGTATAATAATAATAAAATTTAAAGACGTATTTCATCACCTTTATTTAATTTAAAATAATTTTTCTATTTTTCACCTTGACGAAAACAAACTATCCGTCGCTTGGTTTCCTTGTAGGCGTAGAGATGTTGGCTCTTGGCATACGTTCCTTGCTTCCTTCACATTCATACACCGTTTCGTAGATGCATCTCTGTTATTTTGACTATTGACATGACCCTCTTACATGTCCAAATCATTTTTTTACGACTAAATGGAATATAAATGGGAAAAATCGATGAAAAGTGATGCAAGTATAATATAATAATATTTTTTTTGGTATTTACTTCAAACCTGAAAAATGTCTCGATAATTCCGATCTTAATTTGAGTTGTGCTGTCAGTATTGCGGAAAATTATTACCAATGAAAGATGATATTTTTTTATGTGGTGTCACAAGCCTTTACAGTGTAAACACAGGGGAACGATGTCGTCACCTGACTGGGCAGCGTTTAAGGTGTGTAGGAACCTATAGGAAAAGATTTATTAATGCGGGTCTTGAAGATGCCCGGATTATATGAAAGAGGAAAAATTATTCCGTGTTGTCCTTCATCATTCTTTAGCGTAATATCTTCCCTGATGATGGACAGCATAATATTAAAAAAATAAATCACGATTATACTTCTAATTAGTGAATATCTAAAATTATAACCTATGGAGAAGTTTATTATTTTATATGTGTACTGATAGTTTGCAGCGTACAATTGCATGCATATTAGTGAGGATGTTTTTGAAGATACCGTTATTAACTTATGCACGTAGGTATGCTCCTTTAATCAATGGACTATTTTATCAAACAGTAAAGTACTTTTTATAATGAGGTTGCTGGAATGTTGATGAAACCTTGAGGCTATGAGCTAATATCGTATACAGGATAACAAAGCTTGGCATAAAGCTCCTAATACTTTATATATAAAAAAACCAAGATCAACCTTATTCATGGATGATTACAGATTAATGAGGTGTTGATAGTTAATAGAAGTGATCCAAACAGTATAATACTATTATGTGGAGCATCGCTGCAAGAGGAAAGCTTCGCAATCTAGTCCAGCAGAGACACTATCAAAATACAAACTGCAATTCATCCAACTTGTATATCAGAAGAAATAATCACCTAAGACTTGACCCAGTTTGACACGCGTAACTTTGCAGTCAGTGCCCTCTTCTCAGATATTGGCTATTATTTTGCATAAATTTAGCAACACTCATATAAAAACTGTACCAGCCAAAAGAGGTGAATTTAAGTGTGAAACAATGTTCATTAGAAAACATACTAAAAAGAAAAATAATCGATGTGACTACAGATTAAAGAAATATCAGATATGTCATTACTGGTGAGGGAAACAAACTAACATGTGTAGCATTCAGTGATGATACGCAAATTCGGCTTTAGGGCATGTCTATTTAATCTGATGTCAGGGGACGTGGCGGATAACTGAACATTATTCAGTGTCATTCTATCAACCTGAAGAATAAAATATTAACAAAGCTCAAAGAAATGTGAGACAGAAAAAGACGCAGAAATTAAAGAAAGGTACCTAACGGTCGCAACTGGAGTCGAAACCAGATCCTCTATCTAACTGGGACAATACTCTACCAATTGAGCTATTTAGACATAATTAGAGGATCTTTGTTCGATTCCCAGTAGCGACCGTTACCTTTCTATTTGCTATGTTTTTTCCTGTTTCATATTGCTTTGTGATTATTTGTTCATATTATCTTCGTCGGTCGTTAAATATTGCACTGAGGTTTTCAACAAATTATTCTTCTTCTTCTTCTTGGATAATTTCTATAGCGCCGCTTTTGTGAGACATCACCTCAGGAGCGCTTTACAGTTGAGGCAGGTATTACAAAAACATAAATATTACAAAAAGAAAGTGAATTTAAGTTAAATGAAGCACATGAACAGGTGACATGAAGATAGAAGATGGAGACTCAAGAATCCTAGGTGGTGAAGAAACTGGACCAGCTACTGCAGCAAGAGAGTCCACCGCGTCCACCAACAGCGGCAGCACGAGGTTCGTTATCCGTCCAGGTATGTGTCTGCTGCTAATAAAGCGCTGACACAATATCCTCACATATATACCAGACCTTGGCACCACCGCTGTAACGTCCGACGAAGATCGATGAATGAATCGATGAAATGAAAATTGTTTTAACGTACTAACCACGATGGGCTCCTTTTTTTGTAAGCAAAGATTCAAACCCAAAATGAACTGCAAACTAAGGTGGTGTCAGATAAACTACCCATTTTAACTATTTTTTTTAAGTTTTTGAATAATTAGTTACTTAACCCCTAAAGCCTCTGAATTTTTTTTGATGTACTGTCAATATTTTTGCATTACATTCGATTCCAGATAAATTCGCTGTTTTTGAACGCATTTCCAAATAAAATATTATTTTTGAAAGCACATGAAAGACTCTTTCTAATTTTAGTATTCAAAACGAAGAAATTGAAAATGTAAAACTTTGAACGCAAACATAGATAAAGTTTTTAAAGTCGCTTACCGAGGGTTTTATCGTTTAAACTTACACGAAATTTAAAAAAAAACTAATTTAATTAGACAAAGATGTAAAGTTATTGTCACTTCACTTTTTTCTCGATTTATATAAAAATACTTTACACAAAATGAGATAGCCTAATTTTTATGAGACCGTATTAGGCTGGGAGTTACATCTTCCAAAAAGACTCCACTTGGGTTTTCTGTGAAGAATATCTCCCGTAATTGCTCAACGGGTTAAATTAATTTCTACTTCTAATTCGTTGAAATCAGTATGGTAGTTTCTATTACCGTATCCACTGCATTAGTTAGATCGTGGAAATATCATCCAGCTGTAAGCATTGAACATTATTTAAGCAATGCTTACATTATATATTAGTAATCCATTTTCTAAATAACTGCTATTAGCATAACACGATAAAGTTAACTGGTTCGATTCTCCGCTGTGCTTTTTGCCAACAACTGTTAACTATTCATTATGAACCTGTGATTAGGTGGATTAGTTCCGTTCTAATGGTTCCTACTTACTGGGCGTTTAACGTCCTTAGATTGTGGATATTTATACTAATTAATGGCAATGGCTTCATTTTTCGAATGCTTAACCACATACAAAGACGTTTTACATGGCTTTTATGTCGTCTATTTGTCACTCTGTATCGTTTTGATAAAATAATAATAAATTTCAGTAATATGTATACAGGTTGTATCACCACATACCCCAAGAATTTTAGTCACCTGAGCATATTTGACGAGACGGAGCGCGTACCACGTGATCCGTTGCGATGTGTGATAGACTTTTTGTTTTTATAATAAAAACACATAAATTTGTTTTTGACCACTATAGTTTTATTTTCACTCTACCGGTTTCGGAAGATCCCTTCCTTCGTCAGGAGAATATTTTAAAATCAGTTTTAAATATTCTCCTGACGAAGGAAGGGATCTTCCGAAGCCGGTAGAGTGAAAATAAAACTATAGTGGTCAAAAACAAATTTATGTGTTTTTATTATAAATTATGATGAGCCACAAAGTGAATGTTTTTTACAATTACGTTTTTGTTTTTAATTGAAAAATATCATTTTTTTACTTCAAATATTCTCAGAAATCGCCGATTAACATCCTTCGGGTACTTGCTAATACGAATATATCCCGTTGAGAAGAACAAACGTCAATTCTGAATACATAAGTTTTATTGTATATTTTTATTCGAACAATTAATAATTTATCGATGTTGAAAAAAGCTCGGTCACTATCAAAATTCGATCGAGACACCATCAAGGAGAGATTGATAACTTTGTGATTATGCATCATGAAACAGGCAGTCGGCTAGTATGGTGATTTAATGTATCATATATAAATAAATGTTTTAATGTATTGTCATGTATTTTATAAATAATAAAAAAATATGGTATGCAAATTCCCTTGACGCCATCTAACACTTTAGTTTGTGTTCTTAAGAATAAAAATGTTTATTTACTTTGAAAACTTGCTCTCAAAAAAACTCTATGTACGGCCAAGTTAGACGATAAATAAGCTTTAAAAAACTTGAATTTCTCACTCGAATCATATTTATACTGATAAATCGTTAGTCTTATGCGAATTATTTTTTAAAAATTCGATTAGGTGATGCAATGTTTCGGTTATGCTCAATCAATCAATTTTTTTTTTCATACTATACTGTAATATATGCTGTAGAAAAAAAAGAATATTTATATTTTATTTGATATCTATTTATGCCGCCGAGTTATCTCTTATACCTATGTTTGTTTCCCATTATTCCGCTCTTCGCATCGCTGTACCTAATGGCGTAATCCATTTGTGCCCTAGCGCAGAATATCCTTGCATTTGTATTGCATCTACGGGTTAAACTAGCGAATGCGAATGACATAACTCGTGACAAAAGAAGCCTTATGACATCGCGACCTGACATGTCGATAAAGTATACATTTTATAACACAGGCATTCCGAATAGAGGGTAGATCAAAAACGACTTTATTTCGACTTAAATCATTTTGCCGAGGAATTCAAGTGAACTCTAAATTGTGACTTCTGACAATTATCTAACTAACTGACCATCATGTCTTTTTCTAGCCGGGGTAGACAGAGAGGACGAACTGCCAAACAACTCGGTTTTGACTCCTTGCCTCATTCACATTCATAAATCAACTCATACATACTCTTCTATTATTCTGACTCTTGGCGTGGACTCAAGTATCTAGTCTACATGTCTTCCTCGGGCGCCTTTTCTTCACCATTCACATTTTCGTAATTTGTGTCAATTGTCAGTCAAATTGTGACTGCGAATTTTGGAATTGTTACTTCATATAGAACAACAAACGTGTGTTATTCTGAATACATTATTCGTGTTTATTCGAATTAGTGTACAATAATTAAATTCAATGATTTAAAAACGCTGCAGATGTGAACGATTCGGCCCTAACAACTCTGTGACGTCATCTGACACTTCATAATGGAGCGTTTTTCTGTTCTTAAAAATCTACCTCTGAATATATTACGTAAGTTAGTCGGTGAAGATGTAAAAAAATACAAATTTCTTCATGATTTATAAATGTTTTGACGATAAATAAATAACCCGCTAAACTGACAATGCAGTTTGTCAACAGTTCAATATCACAATATTAATTATAACGCTAAAGCACACATATAACGAGAAACAATATAGAAAATGGATACAGAAGAATAAAATTTCAAGTGACTACAATACAAAGGCATAAAATACATAGACAGGTAGGTATAATACAATAAAAATACTCATAGACACACACACTCAAAGGCACACAACATACTTAAACACACTCATTGGCATATTTAAATATGATGTTACGTATATATTTGCGAATCGAAACGCGATCCAAAGTCCCATAAGTTGAGGTTCAGCTCGATAGTTCAGCTCGCGCATGTATACGTAGAGTAAGATTACATGCAAATAATCAATATATACTTATGTATTTAGAAACAACATCAATATAATTTTTTTTTATCCTTTAACGACCTATTCAGCATTTTTATTAGTTAAGCTGTGAAATTTGATTAGTTTTTTTATGCATTTGCATCTTATAATATATTTTAGGTACCTCTTCTTTTGAACAAACCTCTTATATCCTTGTCTGTTTCCATTTTTGTTTCTTCTTGTTTGTTCTACTTAAGGCGATGCCATACGTAGTAATGCAAAATCATGTGTTTTTGGTTTGAAAATTTGGTCGCCTAGAAATGTTTCAGATGCTTTAATTAAATACTGCGAGTAGAATACATCTTGGCCTTTGAAATTATCGAGTATATTTTAGATAAGTCTTTTTATAAGCCCAGAAAAAAATAATGTACAAGGCCTATGAAAACTGCTTTAAAGTTCAAAATCTCCTACTTACCAACCTATTTTCGGTTATGATTTTATTGTATAATGTGGCAAATTAAGTTATTTATAAAATGATCGAAAAAAAATTAAATATTTATGCCTGAACATCTACAAAATAAAATGAAATGCACTTTTTGGCCATGTTTTTTTCTTGCATAAATCAAAACAGGCGGATGGTGTTAAGCGGGAATTTAAACCTTATCGCCATCTACGTAAGGGTTGTTATTGATAGCGGCTCAATTTAAAATATTACACGACGTTGTGCATCGCCTTAACCCCCCTTTTTCTATTAGTGTACTGTTTTGTATGTTAAACTTATAATTATGATATTTTTTTTATTTTTGTACTATTTCGTATTATAATTATATATTCCTTATAATGTTGGCCTCAAAATAGCAATGTAAAATTGTACCTATTAACACCCACCTATGTATATTGTAAGTTCATCTCGTCCTACAATGAGTTATATAACTCATCGGGATTGCTCTAGCAAGAAATAATGTAATAAAACATAAATAATTAATTGTTTGTTATTCTGACTTGTTTTCCGGCTTCCTTAGATATATACTTTTTCAAATTTAATTAATTAAAATTCAACCGCTCGTTAAGGTTGTACTTACGTAAGCTCTTAAATAATGTCACTTTCCATATGCATTTTTCTGAATTACGATAATTTAACAATCTATATATAACCAGTTTCATTGCTTTCAATCTTGAGATCAATGGTTTTATTATGCTAATCTTTTGAAACTACAAGAAAACATATTTTTGTTTCTAAAATTTGCATAAAATGAAGAGGCTCCAATTAAGGCCCATTTAACCATGTTTTATAAAACCTGTGCTCAAATTACACATACTTGTTTTCCATAAATAAAAGAAAGAAAGAAGAAACGTTTGAATTAGCAAAAATCCCCGGGAGGGGCGTTTGGTGTAATCAAATTAATATTTTTTTATTTAGTGAAAGTCTATTTTAATGCAACTATGTTCAGTTCAATTTCCATCATGAGCATTTGTCATACCGTCAATTCATTTAACTTTTTAAAAATTTAAAGAACACGCCATTGTTTTGTTGGTTTAATTTAATGTTATTTTTTATCCTTACCGATTAAAGCAAATCTTTTGAGCAACCAGGTTGTTCAGTTGTCTTCATATTATAGCCAGCAAAAATTACGTTTTTTTTAAATATTTATTTATTGTTCGTACACGGAGAAAAATTACTGATAAAAAATTCAAATTTCTTCTAAGAATCTTGTCAAATTATTCGTAATCCGGTTAAAAACGGGATTGCCATCCCTTAACGAATGAATTAATAGGTTACTTAATAAACTTTTAATAAAATACCAATGCATAATCACGAGGTTCGAACAGATCATAAAAATCCTAACATTTTCGCATTTCGTCATTATATATTATCAAGACAAATCAGACACAACACGTGTTCCGATATTATTATGAATTACTAAAAGGTTATCAAGAAACGGACTGCATTCCCGTTTTCAACCGGATTACCAATAATTCTTCGATTCTTAGAGATTCTTAATAAATTAGCAATAATCATTTTTCTCCGTATAGTAATTCATATGCAGGTATGTCCTAATACAACCCTTAAACATTCCTTTACATAAATTGATTACGCAATTCTTTTTTTCTTCTTTTTGGTTTTGTGATTCCGCCAAAACTATTTTATGAAACCATATTTTTCTTAAAAAAGCAATATTCAAAATTAAGTAAAATTCTGTCCAATTCTGCCCTGAAGTTGATTCTATGATTGCACCCTGTGTGTTCTGCTGATCAGACCTTGCCCCTGTTCATTGCCAACTAGTCTAAAGATAACAATAAACCTCCCGGACAACTTGTTATCCGCCGCATTTATGGCCAGAGAAAGCAAACTGTCACTGGCCAGTGGCCACTGCTAAATCAGACTTTAGTTTTAGAATTCACACCTGAACCCCTTCGTTACCGCGGAACAAGAGACTGCTGTGTTTGAACTCTTCACTAAACAAAAGAGGGCATAATTAAACATGGCCAATTCGTCTAATTTTCGCATATTCATTTAATTTCCTTACCACTATTGTAATACGTTTTGAATGCACAGGACACCATAATTACTATGTGGTAGCAGACAATCGAAATTCGACTTATTTACAAGTAACGCGCGGATCTATTGCATTATAGTTTTGAATCGTCTAATGCAAACGAGAACGTTTTGCAATTTCTGCCAATAATCGTAAGCTATTACCTGTTTTATTCTGAATAAATCTTTTTATCACATTCTAACTTATGTCCGTTCATTTAAAAAGCAGGCAATATTTTAGATTTTCGCGACAATATCTTATTGAAAATGCTCATCTACATTTTGGCAAGCCTATCTTGGGAGCTAACGTGCTCGATTAACTAATCGATGTCACCTGCCAAATTGATGTCATGGGCGGTTTGCGATTGGTGCTAGCCAGCGTCGGCTAATTGCAGATATTATTAAAAAAAATAAACTTTACCGTATCATTATTATTGATAGTGTCTGGTGTCGAAACAATTTTCATTTGGTGGCCGTCGGGTCCGCTTAATGGAATGCAGTATCTGCTTAAGGACACGTTTGTTTCTTTTGACACCCGTATTTCCCCCCATTTTTGATGTGGACCTTTTCCTAAACTTTTATTGTTATTTTTGTCAATTATTTTGATGGGATCACAAACTGTTGGTTTTCTATTTCTCTCTCTCTCTCTTTCTCTCTGAATATCTTCTCCCAGCAATAGCTTAGCCTATTTAAAAAACTATCAAATCATTCAAATTCTCTTCTTAATCCAGTATCGAATGGGTTGAGCCATTGAGCCCCATCGAAAGTGGAATGCTTGTGTTAAATCTAGTCTGGAATGCGGACTTTATTTATTCTAAGGTCTTTATATTAAGTGGCAGTTCCCTTTTCTACCCTGAAGATATGTTATAAGGATCAAGCTGCTTTATGCATTGAGCTTTTCGTATTTTTATTGGTGTGTTTATTCTAACTTCGCTTTCCAAATGCATAGTAATCTAATGTTGGCTTTTTTACACTGCTCTATTTTTACTTCCTATTTTTCTAGTCTCCTGGTATTTTAATTCTCGTCCTGCTCGACTCTGAGTTGACATAATTTAATAACTAAATCACGAATTCACATGTTATGTATTCCCATATTTTATGTTCTGTAATTACCTTTTGCAGCTATTGTTATGTCATGTCATGTCATTATTTAACTATTCTATTTCGTGGCTACAGCAATAATCATACTTACGCATATTAAACTGATGTCGTGCACGGAGTGCTATTAGAGTTTTCATTTGCAATCATATTATTTCATACCACAGAAACACATCTTTTTCAATCTGTAATTAATTCCTTTCCTATATTGTATAAGGTAACTTGTGCTATTCAGGATTTGGATAGTACAATTTTTTTATCACTGGGATGAATTACATTATTAGGTTTTACACATTGTATGCAGAATGCTGTCATGGTCCTGCATCTAAGAGTTCCATTGTAACCTCTCTTGTTGTTCCGTGTCTCGTTTATGAGATAGGGGGAGAGGTTAAATCAGAACTATCATACCGCCCTTGAGGTGATTTTCAAACAAAAACGGCGCTTTACAAATCATCCAAATACCTGGTAGTATCCTGGACGATACTAAGAGTATTTTCCACTCTGAAAAGTGCTGATAACATACTATACAATTATTTTAAATAAGTAAATTGTAAAATAACACAAATTAATCAAATAAAATTTACTTGCGCACGCCGGGATTTGAACCCTCGACATCTGACTTGCTAGTCAATAGCCTGACCCCTCGACTACGGAGGCATTCTTATAAGCTTATACAGATAACACACAAAAAGCGCCAAAAGACTTGTGTTCCCAATTATAATTAAATGGGGGACATTTATTAATCGTCATTTAATCGACACGCATGCGGGGGACAATAATAATTCACTTTCGATTAAAACACCACGAGGAATGCAGTGAAATATTTCTCCCACATTGATCTTAAAACGATGCCATACGTAGTAATGCAAAATCATGTGTTTTTGGTTTGAAAAATTGGTCGTCTAGAAATGTTTCAGATGCTTTAACTAAATACTGCGAGTAGAATACATCTTGGCCTTTGAAATAATGGAGTATTTTTTAGATAAGTCTTTTATAAGCCCAGAAAAAAATAGTGTAATGGCCTATGAAAACTTCTTTAAAGTTCAAAATCTCCTGCTTACGAACCCATATTCGATTACGATTTTATTGTATAATGTGGCAAATTAAGGTATTTATAAAATGATCGAAAAAAAAATATTTATGCCTGAACATCCACAAAATAAAATAAAAGGCACTTTTTGGCCATGTTTTTTTCTTGCATAAATCAAAACAGGTGGATGGTGTTAAGCGGGAATTTAAACCTTATCGCCATCTACGTAAGGGTTGTTATTGATAGCGGCTTAATTTAAAATATTACACGACGTAGTGCATCGCCTTAATTCGACAACTTGAATTACTCCGCGCCTGACACACGATAATCAATAGACTTATAGCTCTATAAATTGTAAAGGTCGAGATATAAAATAACTTCTGCGGCGCGGTAACTACCTAATGTAAAATTAGTGGATCTTGATTGTCATTGGTTCGTGTTTGCCTTTAGGTTGTTTATTTGAATGAAATGCTATTGTTCTTGATTCATAACATAAAGTTATCGTCTCATTTGCGTCTTGAATGCTTTAAAGCTAACAACTACCGGTATTGTCTGGGTATGGAAGCATTAAAAATTGGTGCAACGTTTGCTTTTATTTATACACTAAGTTAGTCATATGAAATCATGCTTTTGATTCTATCGGCTACCGGTATATTTTATTTTATTTGAACCTTCTTCTATTTGTATGATGCGGATTCTGATGTTTTGTATTAATCACCGAATCAGTCATCAGCAGAATTTAATCCAGTTAATAAGTTCGAAGATCGCGCTATGTAAGAAATCTGAACCCTTCCATAATAATACCAGTTTTTGCTTTGTTTAATTTATTCGAATAGCAAGAATTTATAAGGTTAAATGAACATTTAAAAACAATTGTTACATTCTACTGTAAACTCTCGAAATACCAAGGTCCAGTGACATGAAATTAGCACAGATTTTTCTGTCTCTGATTTCTATGTCACTTCAACTATTTTGTTTATTATGTCATTTTGTTTGTTAATGATAAAAAGAAACCCGTGTTTCCCTAACCGCCTGATTTTATTCATAACCAGCCACTGCCCACCGGTGGTTATGGTGGTAGATAGCCCTCGGTGTCACATCGAAAGTTAGAGAGTTTGGTGGGAGTGGCTGACGAAAATGTGCTTTGTTATGGGAAGACCGCGAATGCTTCAGATTATTTTAGAATGGGCCCCCCCGACTTTGTCGGTGAGTCTGGAAGGCTCCAGAAAGTTCATGAAGGCTCTCGAATGCTCTAGAACTTTCTGGAAGGAGAAAGTTCAAGAAGGTTCTATGAGGTTCCAAACTGAGTGGCGGAGTGTATCGGTGAGTCTAGAAGGTTCCGCAAAGTTCGAGAATGCTCTTGAAAGTTCTGGAAGGAGCCACAGTAACGAGTGGCGCGGTACAGCTAGTAAAATATTGAAATCAAGAGAAAATTCATAGTAACTGCTAGTTTTACTGCCTGTTTTAAGTTATTTTCTAGCTGTGGAATAAAATGCCTCTTGCTTTAAGAATTATCGTACACAGAATCCAGAGCTAAACTTAAAACTCTCAGTCAAAAAACAGTCTTTTCATACAGTAACATCCATAAATAGTGGAAACGCACTCCCAAATTGAATAGCTTCATTTTATGAAAATTCTCAAGTCCTACAATTTAACAAAAAAATTCTCTTTTAATAAATGTAATATCAAAATTAAAGGGGCATAAAATAACATTGTTCTTAAGATTGGATCTACTGCGTGCAAAATTGTATCTTAATTAAACCTGCCAGGTAAGTATGATTTCTGTATCTGTTTTGTACATAATTATATAGAGCCTAGGAAGTCATATTTGTACGGCGCCCTTGAGGTGATTTTTCACAAAAACAGCATTGTACAAATTATCATGTTAGTACCTATGTCGATTCTAAAAAAATATTGAAAAATACGTGTACTTTCTAAGAGCCAACTACAAGACAATTACACGACTGGACTAAAAAAAATATTGCAAAACGGTTAGAAGATCAAGATTTTTTATATTGATTGTCAGTAACTGAGTTGGCATCGTGTTTGGGTCCCACCCAAGCGTCGTACGTTCAATTCCTCGGTTGGTTAAGTCCTCCATCATGACACAAGCAACATTTTCCGCTCACTGTCGTGATAGTAGGAGATTTTCAAATATTGTCAAGTTATTCGTAACCCGAGAATGTTTGTCTTTCTTTAAAAAAAAACAATTATAAATTCGTTAGTATCCACGTAATGTATGCAATTGTATAAATATGCCTATATGTGTGATTTAGTATGTTGTGTGCCTTTGGTTGTGTGTATGCCTATGAGTATGTTGACCGTGTTATATCTATCTGTCTATGTATTTTGTGCCTTTGTATTGTAGTCACTTGAAATGTTATTCTTCGGTATCTGTTTTCTATATTGTGATTTCTCGTTATATGTGTGCTTTAGTGTTATAATTAATTTTGTAAAATTGACCTGCTGACGAACTGCTTTGATAGTTTAGCAGGTGCTTATAATGAAGAATAAAAAAATTAAATAAAGATGTCTAACGGTTTTGACTTGATATTTTTTTAAATTCGAGATACAAAAACTAGCCAACGATTAATATTAGCAAAAGTTCTTTTCCTATCTTTCTAGTCTGCATTTTAGCATTGTGTCTCGACTCAGCGTCCTCGTGAGAAGCGTCCATAACTTGACTTCGGTTCCTCCCTCCGCATTATATAATTGGATTTACTGCACCGATGTTGAAACCTTTCACTGCCTTGTCACACTCAATTGCCGTGGCCTCCCACGCTACGGGCCTGTCCTCTGTCATACACTGGATTCTGAGTAGCCACTGAACAATGGCCTAGAAGTGTGATTTATACCGATTTGAGAGAAAAATTAAGTCGCCAGTTGAAGTAAGATCTTTCAGTTTAATGAAATTATTTACCTGTCCTAGGATGTCTCAATTTCACCATAAGTAAGGAAATATAACTGAACAGCTACTTTCAAGATGTGTGAACTATACTAATTTGAAACGGAAACGGCAATCGCCAATTTAAATAAGACCTTTATACTCTCAGGCCTCTGGGTCATTGAAATTGATTACCCGTTCAAGAAAAAAATTCAACTTTAGAAAATATTTGATTGATTTCACAAGAAGTTATAAGAATCAGCGCAGACCCGTGAAAAATCATTTGAAAATGGCATTTAAAATAATTTTCTACAGAAAATATTATATTATAGGTAGGATAGTACTTTTATAACAGTTTCACACAGAAGGTCCCAAAAAGTTACCTCAGGGCACACGTCATCGTTGGGGTTGCTGTGTGGAGGATCTTTTTAGGGAAAGGAAGAAGATGAAATTCTGGGAAGGAAAAAGGTGTGAAGGATGGGTAAGAACCTGATGGTCATTGCGTCCAAGAGTGACGGACGTATGAATCCATTTCTCCCACTAAAGTGCAAGGCGATAGGTCGAGAGAGAGACCGGCTACAGAGGTCAAAAGGTCTCCCTCAACCAATCTCTCTCAATTCGACCAGCCGCGCAGTAGGCAAACGCACCCGCTGCCAAGACCTAGACAAAACTCATCTCATGAACCCAGACCTGCTAATTCACCAAACGTAGCGAACCACTTGTACTTTATCGCTTGTCTGAAATCTTCAAACAAATAGTTAGACACAAAACCGAAATTAGTATTTTTGATAACAAGACAATCCCAAGAGCCATAATTGAAAGATGCTGGTTATCGCTAATTTTCGTAAAATCTTTCGACTCATCGACCTCAGGCAGGCCAATTTAATCGATTATCCGCTCAAGAGATGATTCTTCGACATTTTATCAATTTTAGTAATAATAATAATTATGTCCAATTTTGTTCTTTGATGGCATTATAAAACAGCTTTTTATGCCTTTGAAGGGTAAAATCTCCACTATGCACTGAAAAGATAATCCAAAGAAGTAGGTATCTACTTTTCCGATTTAAAAGAAAAATGTTTCGCCAATTTAGGTCTAGGTCTCAGGCTAATGAAATTGATTACTTGTTAAAAAAAGAATTTCTCTATTTGAAAATGTTTGATGAATTTCACCTGAAGGAACAATAAATTATTCAAGCAGACGGACACACCCACGATACACTTCTATCGGTTGATCTCTTCAGTGTGGATAGCCATTCTGATACTGATTTACGACCCTAAGCAGACCCGCCAGGAAATTATTTAGACTATTATTATTATTGAGACATTTAAATCCGTGATTTTCACAACCTCGTGTGCTGATTATTAACACTTTCGTTTCTTTGCCTATTTTGAGAGAGCTATAACTCTTGTTTTGATCTATCGGAGTGGTCTGGCTTTGTCGAGCGAATAAGGCGACTGATAGCTGTCCATTTTAAATCAATACAATTTTATAATGTTGATTGGAAATCAACACAAAAATTATCTTCAAAATTGTCAGCAACATCATCATCTACATTGTCACACCATATCAACTTTAACAATTGTAACATTATCATCAATATGATCAACATCATCATCATCAACGTTAACGTAATCGACGTCATCAAGGACATCAGCACCATCAGCATCTGCATCATCAGAATCATTAATGACAACAACATAAGCAACATTATCAAGGTCATCAGCACCACCACCTTCTGCAGCATCATCAGAATCATTAATGTCACCAACATAATCAACATAAACAACATTGTCAACTAAATAATTAACGTTATCAACATCGTAATCAGCATTATAAATACCGTCAACTTCAACTAAGTAATCAACATTATCAACATCATCAATAGCAACGACATCATTTTCTTGTTCTTTTAATATCTATTACTATCCTAGCCATGTTGAAGCTTGATTACAAGTGAAATGTCGTCTGCGTATAAAGTTTTTGTGTCAAATCAAGATACTGGTTTTGCTGATGATCATTTATAATCAACTGATATAATTAATTGTAAAATTGAAATGTAATTGGATTCACTGTTTGTCACAATAAATAAATAAAATACTGTTACGCTTCCATCCCAAAAAGCTTATATTAAAAAACGTACCTAATACCCACAGTGTGCACGCCAAAAATCGCTCCGCAAATAATATTCAAAATTAATAGTTTATACATCGAATTTAATAAAAAAGACATTGATAATCGCATAACTGTGTAACAGTAGTGAACTTCTTTACTTTATTTAAATAATAACGGCATCGTTATATACATTTTTAAGTGATTTTAAAATCTGTGAAGTGAGCTTGTACAGTGTTGTTGCCTGTAATAACCACTCAAAATCAGAATACCTAACATTTCTAAGATTCACAGCACTAATATAACAGTATAATCGCAGGTCCCGCTATATCGGTGGTGGCTAAGCGGTTTAGAGCGGCAAACGTCACTTGCTTCAAGCGCAGTCCCAAGGGAACAGAGTTCGCTCCCTGCCCTAACCTAACGGCTTTTTTTATTTTAAAATAAGTCGATTTTAGTACACCAACCTTCTACATAAATTACAACGCCATCTAGGTGCAATACGCCAAAAACACATTAAGATGAACAGGCAAAAGAAAACCACAAAAAAGGCGCCATCTAGCGATTCGGAAGAAGACTATCACACTAACAAAATGATGAAATTTATGGAAAAAAAATTTGAGGACTTATCAGAACAGTTAATGAAATCTTTTAACGAACAACTAAAAAATGAACTCAGAGAACTTAAAAAGTCTGTGGAATTCTGTTGTAATAAAATTGACGAATACGAAGAAAAAAATAAAATCAAAGATAATTTAATTAAACAATTACAATCAGATAATAAGGAAATCAAAATGCAATTGAACAAAATGGAACAATTTCAAAAACAAAATAATATTGAAATACAAGGTGTTCCTTTCAAAGAGAATGAAAACTTACCTAAAATAGTTCACAATATATTGGAAACAATAAAATGCGAAACTGAATTACCTAAAATAACAAACACATATAGAATTAAAAAACAGAAACCCATTAAGTAAAAATCCAGGGATAGTAGTTTCTTTTCAAAACAAAGAAAGTAAGGACAATATTATAACCCAGAAAAGAAAATATGGTACTTTGTACCCAAAAAATATAAATTTTTCTGAAGATTATAAAAACATTGTTTACATTAATGAACAATTGTCACAAAATAATAAACACCTCCTATTTCTGGCGAAATCATCAAGACTAGGCTACAAGTTTATCTGGGCAAAAAATGGTAACATAATGATGAGAAAAGATGAATTAGCCCCAATCATCCACATAAGGCAGCCGGAAGACATTCCCTCCGAATAAACAAACAAGTGACGATAATACATGTATAAATACTTCATCATTGTTCAAAATGTCTGATGAAAATTTTTTGCATGAAAACTTTATATGTAAAAACACAAGTGAATTAAATAATCATTTTAAAAATGTTAATTTTTCAGTTCTAAATATGAACATACGGAGTTTAAGAAAGCACTTTGATGAACTCTGTGTCCTAATCGAAAGTCTAGATTTTTCTCCTAGTATTATTATATTAACAGAGACACAGATGAAAGAGGTAATACCCTATAACCTGCCAGGATATATAACCATTTCATCTAAATGCAAACATACTGGACACGATGGAGTCACGGTATTTATGAATAATTGTCTCATGAAAACTGCTTTCGAGATTTTAGATTTTAAAACAGCAAATGCTATTAAATTAACATTTAACCATAACAATTATAATTATTTGCTAATAGCTATCTATAGATCACCTTCACTAAATGAAACTCTCTTCAATAACGAACTTAATTCGCTTTTAAAAATGACTAACAGAAATAACTTCAACTTCGCAATATTAACCGGTGATATCAATATAAATATAAATGAAAATAACAAAAGAACAAACTGTATAAATGAGTACTTAGATTGTTTGTCGTGTGCTGGATATCAGTCTTACATAAACTCACCAACTAGAGAAAATTTGAATAACTCCACGACTCTAGATCACATATTTGTTAAATCACACAAACACCTTATAACAACATCCTCAACTCTAATAACAAACATTACCGATCATTACCCAACATTTTACGGACACAACATCTTAACTGCAAATTCAAAAGAAAATTCTGAAACAGTTGAAAAAAATAATATTAATTACCTCACATTAAATAATCTACTTCTTTTGGAAAATTGGGATCAAATTCTATCAATTTCAAACCCATATTCAGCATTAGAATCGTTTTATAAAACTCTCCAAGAATATATTTCAAAAAGTACAAATAAAATTGTTATATCTAAGAGAAAATATAAAAAAATTAAACCTTGGATAACTGTAGGAATAATAGTCTCCATTAAACAAAGAGATAAACTATATAGAGAGATGCTAAATTATCAAAGAGCCTGTCAAAAAAACAATGTCAGAACAATGTCCTTCATGAAAACAAAATATTTACTGTATAGAAATTTACTAAATAGGTTAATAAGAAGTTGTAAAAAAAAATACTATGGTGAACAAATTGATAATGCAAATAATGATACCAAAAAAACGTGGAATATTATTAACGAAATAACGAATAAAAAAAGAATAGCATCAACTGAGGTTAAGGAGATTAAAATAAATAACAATATTATAACTGACAAATCTGACATTGCAAATAACTTTAACAACTTCTTCACAAATGTCGTCGACCAAGTACTTGAATCATCCAGTAAGATTGCTAATACAGCGCCCGCTGACTCATCTCTGCTTTTGGTACCAACAAACAATTCAATTAACTCATTAGATTATTTTACACCTATCACAACTAATGAAATTGAAAAACACATTGACAGCCTAAAACCAACAAATTCTTCAGGAATTGATAATTTATCAGGTAATACACTAAAAAAAATAAAACAATATATTTTAACTCCTTTGCAACATATTTATAATATATCCCTAAAAGAAGGGTATTTCCCAGAACAATTTAAAATCTCCACTATAATACCAGTTCACAAATCGGGTGACACGCACATATTAGACAATTACAGACCTATCTCCTTAGTTTCAAACCTTTCAAAAATATTTGAAAAATGTATCAAAAATAGAGTTATGAAATACCTAGAACAAAACAATATTCTGTCCGAAAATCAATATGGCTTCAGAAGTAAATTAAGCACTGAAGATGCAATATTCGATCTGACAAAAAATTTATACACATCTGTTGATCAAAATAAAAAAAGTCTAGCTATATTTTTAGACTTAAGAAAAGCGTTTGATACTGTAAATCACAATCTACTCATAAAGAAAATTAATCAAATAGGTTTCAAAAAAGATGCACTAAAAATTCTCACTCACTATCTCAAAGACAGATTACAAAAAACAAAAATAGGGAACTTTTATAGCACAGAAACAGTGATAAAAAATGGAGTACCACAGGGGACTGTGCTTGGCCCAATTCTGTTTCTAATATATATTAATGATTTATGCAATGTTGTAATCCCTGGTAAAATTGTATCTTACGCTGATGATACAGCAATAATAGTAAATGGAAAATCCTGGCCTGAAACTTTTTTAAATGCAACAAAATGTATTTCATATGTCTTATCATGGCTAACTTGTAATAGACTTTTCTTAAACTATAATAAAACATTTTACCTAACATTTTATAAAAACAGTAAAAACAAACCTCCCAATAACCTTAAAATTAGACTACATAATGCTAACTGTAATAAAGTAACATGCACCTCTTGCTTTGAAATTGGAAAAATTGAAAAGATCAAATATTTGGGTATATATATTGACACAAATTTAAACTGGCAACCACAAATTAATAACACCGTTTCTAAATTAAGATATCTGACGTACATATTTTATAGACTTAAGGAAGTACTCAATGTTGACAAATTGAAAATGATTTATTTTTCTCTAGTGCAATCCTCAATTATGTACGGTATATTAGGATGGGGTGGCGCACTAGATACATTTATAAAACCACTACAAATAGTACAAAATCATATTATCAAGGTTATATATAATAAAAAGAGGACATTTTCGACTGATCAATTGTACAAGGAATCTCAACTATTCAATCTCCGTAAACTATTTTTACTTCAAAGCCTGAAATACGTCATGAAAAACCAAAATAAATTTCAAAAATATGAACCCAAAATCAACTTTAGAAGAAATCATGTATTTTATACCCCACAAACCAATACCAAACTAATGCAAACTCACAGTAGCTTTATTGGACCTCGCACTTTTAATCTACTACCAAAAAAAATTCAAGTAACAACTAAACTAGCGCAATACCAAAAAGTATTAAAGTTGTGGCTGTACAATGCAAATGTTGAAGCATTATTCATTTAATTTTTACTTTTTTCTATTTTGTTTCTGTATAGTTATTATTATTTTATTTTGTGTTCTTTTAATTCATATATATTATCTTACAATCTTTATTTTTACTTTGATTTATTTTTAATATGCTCCTCTTGCACAATCTTTTAGAATAACTTTAATTATAATACTACCGTTTTTCTTTATTATGCTTACTGTTTTTTATTTTATTTTTACTGTTATGTATTTTTAGGTACAAAAATCTAATGTATTAAATTATATTACCCACGCACAGGCTGCGCCTTAGTGGGTTCCCTTTCATATTATTAAAAAACTTGTATTATGAAATATGTAAATTGGGAAAAAATAAAGGAAATAAAAAAAAAAAAAAAAAAAAAAAATGACCACAGTGTATTTTTCATAATTAAGGATAAGTATTATAACTATTCTTCGCAATATTACTTCCGTCTTCACCTACCCCACTGCTATTTTCACTTCTCATGTTTAGTTTACTGTAATGTTCACCTTCGTGTTCCAATAAACTTAAAATTACACAGGTAAATCCATTTAATATGTAAATCAAACTACACGCAAAGCTCACCGATCACATCTTGGATATAATATACGGAGAACTTTATTGCAACTTCTGCTTTTGTTAGAGAGAACGACAGATTACAGTCAGGCTTTAGTAGTACTTGAATAAAATTATAATACTATTTTCACCATCTCAACCGATCTCTAAAGGTTTTTTTTTTTTCAATAGATGATATCATATATTATGAACCATGAAATCCATAATGTAGCACTAGTCCTGCCTGGAACGAAGTATTCACACAATATATTGTATGGTGTAATATTACAAGACCACGATCTTATGATTAAATCGTTTAGCTTGAAGGCTTTCGTCATTTGGTTCTATATTTAAGTGAAGGTATTTAGTATGAAAGGTGTACATCTTAGCTAGTCGTAATATACGAGAGCATACTGCAAATAATATGTGGCTGGATCTCTTGTCTCGTTTTATTTAATATGTAAAATACCTCGGTATATGCGCTTATAAACTATTGCACGGATAAACTATTTTACTTCTTGTTCTGTATTACTAAACTCTACAACAAAATCCCAGTCTTATTCAAAACTCACAACAATATTATAATATTTAAATATCAAATAAAAAGCTGGAAAAAAGAGATAGGGAGATCAGAAATAGGACATCAAATACAGTCTGAAACCGAAACAACTCAACCACACTAAAAATACCATGTGATGTATTTATAATTATTTTAAAAGAAATACTACGTAACATATTAATAATTACTTCGTATTATTGATCCTGCTAAATTTTAATAATATGAATATGAAATCCTCAGCACAGGAGATCGAAGTGAGGATATCGTTATCTCTATTTGTTACGAAAAAGGAAGATAATAAAAAAAAACTATTTTAATATTGTTTTTGAAACCTGTTCATTTTTATAATACATAATTGTCAAATAATTATAAGCAATAATTAGTCGCCTGAAATGTCAATACAAATTGAAAATATCTCCCGAGTAAAAATAAATGCCGCCAACGGAAATTGAACCCGTACCTTCTGAGGTCCGGTCAGGTGCTCTGAACCACTGAGCTATGTCGGCTTATTTCCAATCCGCCAAATAATTTAATATTTACTAGTACCTCAATCAACAATGACTGCTTATTATATTATTTCACCTGTAAACAACCAGGTACAGGTATTATTGCTTATAATTTTTGTTATCCTTTATGCTATGCATAAAACCTGTCTTATTAACATTAGTTCATCATTAAAAAAAATTATAAATAATTGTGTATACAAAATGATTTATTTTCATAAAATTATTTTATGTATTTATGTCGTGTCACAGAGAAATAAAAATTATATTATTGCTTGAAATAACATTAGAAAAACTTAGTGACTAGAACCGATTAGCCAGGTACTTCCCAACCTTCATAGTATCTCCGCCCCCTCTCATCTTCCTCTTCTCATTCCTTTCCTTTCCTTACTATTTAGTTTATTATATATTCGTTTCTGCAATTTGTTTTCTTGTTGTATGTTTTTACTTATTTTAAAGTTCTCACAGAGACATTGGCGCACGCTTGGCTTTGAACATGCGACCTCTTGATTAGCAAACGAGGATCCCAAAAAGAGAATAATATATATTAAAAAGAAATAAAATGACCGCCGATCATTTTTATAGCGTCGATTAAATCGAAATGCGTTTATCTTTATGAACACTTTCTGACATTGTACGTTAATGCCGAGGTGTAACAGCAACCATCACCGCTACTCGCTAGCATGATCGAGTCGTAATGTTTAATGTGCAAATTACAGAAACCCAATGACAGTAATGTTCGTCATTCAGAAAAGCCTTTATTACGATATTGTGGTTTCGTGCTCTGGAGAATTAAAGACTTTCTCCGTTTTTTTCATTGCCAACAGCATGCAACTTTTTATCTCTCGTCTTTATTGCAAAATTTTGAAATGATGATCAACGAATAACGATCATTCCGGCATCGAACGATTTCTCAAGTGTAATCGCAATGGCGTTAACCTCTTGAACGTCAGCTGATAATTCGCAGAACTGCGCAAAAAATACCTTGATGAGTTTTTATCAAATATTGAAATCAAAACTATTATTTCAGTGATTTATTTTTGGGGTATTATGCTGTGTTCGGCTACCTCCTTCTTTATCCAAATACATAGATTACAATGTCCATAATCAGGGCAGCTGTGCCGCACATCTTCCCTGATGATGGACATTGTAATTCTCTCCGAAAACTTTATGATAATTCATCTTATTATTCATATATATTTCATGTTTATACTGTAGGACGTTTCCCCAGTTAACATTTTATATATAAAAAATCTCCCGTTTGAGAAAAAAGTAAAAAATATATATATATGAAACCTATATTAAAAGGAACCTACAATATACAAAAAATATACACCCGGACGTGAGTATGTACGTGACGCAAGAAATGTATGAAAATATAATAATCATCAAAACCTGCATTATTATGAATATTAAAAAAATGTGATATTAGCGATTATGGTGAGCAATACAAAGTGCAATATTCACAAAAACAATCTAAAAAAAAGAACTAGAAGTGCTGGACGCCCAAAGACGGATTTACGCACGGACGCAATAAATGTAGTGGGACCTATATATATATATGTATACGTATACGTATAAATAAACTGGTTTTATTATGTCTACATAAACCTGAATACATAACCTACACGAAAAGGGGTGTTTACAAAAAAATAATGACATTTATACTATTTTGAAAAGTCTAATATTTTAATTTTCACAACAACAATTTTTGACATTAATATGCAAATTGTTTTGTACCGCCATGAAGGCTACATTCATGAAATGAAAAGTAGAACCTACAGTGACATAAGCGCAAGCAATTCTGATTTTTTTCTCTTTACAGGTTTTAAAGCATAAAGGTTTAAATTGCATCAAAAAAAATCTGCGTGTATGGTATTAACTATAGCGCGCTCATGTGCACAAAAACACTCGTCTGGTGGAATATGATTTGAGATTTTCACGGCCAAAAGTATTTATTTTTGGGGTATTATGCCGTGTTGGGCTACCTCCTTTTTTAGCCAACCACTCGGACAGCATTACATTGTCATCATGTAAAGATTGTGGTGAAGTGTGTACTTAGGTATGCAGATGTGATACCGTGTTGAAAACATCATTGTTTAGTCTGGGGATTTCGCCATTTAGATTAAAATTCCCAAAAGTTTCAGGAATTCATTTGTCACATGAGAACGGGTCGCTTCTACGATTCGTTCTTAAGTTCAACAGCTCGGCTGTGGAACGAACTGCCGGCCTCTGTGTTTCCTCCCTCCTACAACATGGGACTCTTCAAGACCCATGTTCACTCCTTCCTCTCCACAAAAAGACCCTCCACACAGCATCCCCAAAGATGACATAGGCCCTGAGGGAAATTATTTTCTTCAGGGCCTCCTGTGTGGAGTTAATATAAAAAAGGAATACTTCAAAAAAAATATACCGGTAATTTATCCAACACTGCTCATACTCATTGTCCATAGTTTTCTGTTGAATTGTAACCATTCGTAAATGTATAAAAATACCAAACCTGAATTTGAAAATGCAGAAGTTTCTTATGGTCTAAGTATAAAAATATATTGCATCTAATAACGTTATTTTGACAGGAGAATTATGTCAGACCTTGTTATGTTCCACAGAGTCTTCAAAAACTTAATTGACAGCCCTGCCATCGTTGTCACTATTAAATTCCATGAGCCGACTAGGAACGAAAGACAAAACGTTTATGATATTTGGTTGTGTATCTGCAATACATACACAACCAAATATCAGACACATTCACTAACCAATAGGATACATGATCTGGGAAACAAGTTTGGGGGTACTATTGATATATTTATTGACTCCATTTATGCAACTATCCGTAATCTATACCGGCAGTTTGTTTAATCTTAGATGGACACATCACATCAAACAAATCACAAATAGGCTCCTCAGAACAATACACATTTTCCTAAATATAAGAAACATATATAAAATCAAACAATTGAAAACAATATATTTTGCACTATGCCAATCAATAATAGAATATGGAATAATTGCTTGGGGAGGAGCAACAAACGCAGCTATCACTCAAATAGAAATCGCACAGAAAACGATATTAAAGGTAATACTCAAAAAACATAAACTAACCGACACAGACCAAATATTTAAAAGCTGTGACGTACTTGATATACGCCAATTATATGTTAAAACACTACTAAACTACATTTTCGAACAAAAAAACAAACCCCAACAAACACAAAATATCACTAATAGACCGGTCAGACAAGCGTACAAAGAAAACATAAAAACTCCGACGGTAAACACTACCTTTGGACAAAGACACCATAAATACCACGCTATTAAAGCATTCAACAGTCTTCCACTTGAAACAAAAATTGAGGAAAATAAAAATAAATTCAAACACAAAATAAAAAAATGGATTAAAGAACAAAAAGACAATATTACCAAAATTCTATAACATAAAAGAATAAAACATATACACGCAACACAAAAAAATATATAAAACACGCAACACGCACAAACACATAAATCATTATAAATGCCGATTTACATTCTCTTTTAACATTCTTCTTTTAGTGTGATAATTATATTTTAATTTTTAATCTTTATTTTCAGTTTAAATTTATCTTTATTTTAATGTTGTTTTTCTTTTTTTTTTAAATGTATAAACTCTTATAGTATGAAATGGGGGCCTCAGCACGGGTAAACAACCCAGTGAGGCCAACATTACTGAATTAAAATATGAAATAATTGTAAAATAATGTATCAACAATAAAAATAAAAAAAATCCTACAAATTATACTAGCGTAGGTAATGTAGTTTTAGTGAAATGTCTTAAATGTAGTATTGTTCTAGTTTCTATATTATTTTATGTTACTGTTGCATGTTTTACTAATATTGTTTCATGTTGAGTTTATCACTTTACTGTTATTATTATTTTTTTAATTCTGCGTAATTTACGATAGCTCACTAGGTATGTTCTGTTATTAAAATCCATCTAAAATCCCGGCTGGGTATAAAAAAAAAGTATTTTTAAAAGTTCTTATGCCGTGTAAGATTAGGCAGGTCCGTTAACCCACGGTGTAGTCACGTTACTTTTAAACACGGGTCTAATTATGTTTTTGAACCCGAACCTTTGGCATGTCATAATTTGTAATTAATATGAACCGTTAATGAGGTGTCTTACCTTACAGTACATGCCCTCAAAACTGTATACAGTTATCTGACCTATGTACTTTATGTACCACAGCTGCATTATTAATGTGTAATTCCTTGTTAGCTTGTTTCATTTTTTCAAGTCCCACGTGCACTGGTATTCATGTGTTCTTTTTTATTTACACGTGAAATTATCTGTTGATTTAACGGTAGGTTTAAGTTACCGACCTGAGTGAACTAAATAACAATCTTAGCTCTAAAGCAGAAAATCTGTTTGTCACAACGATTGGGGTAGCTGTGGTTAACAGTTAGAATTGGAAAGGGATTCTGACTTACCCATGGTCTTATCTATCGATATTATGTCCTTGAGAGACACTGCTAGTTATCACTGCATAAGCTTCCGTAATAAACTCGAATTAAACGCACTGAAGGGACATGTTCCTTGCACCATGTTTTCTTGCCCTGCATTCAAAATTTCTACCAATTTAAAACATATTTCTCTTTAGTTAAAGTTCCTAATAAACATATGTTATTTTAGAAGATAATATCCATACATTTGTAAAGCCGAAACGGTAATAATATGAAAATTCCCTCGATAAAAAAATCGCAAAGTAAGCTCGGAAAATTATTAAAAACCCGTTTTGCTCCATTATTTAATATGTTACAGATATGAAAAAAAAAACAGACTGTATCTTTAAATGCAACTCAAGCATTTGTGCAGAGATTTTTGCTCTATTTCAAGCGATTCGTGTTTAATAAAATATTTTTACCATTTTCGCTTAATTATTTTTTGTATTTTTTGCCATCTTTGAATACTTACTACGGTAGCATAAAACGGTTGCATAATAAATTTTTCCAATGTCACTGATGTAGGTATGTAGGTACTCCATACTGTCAGACAGGGATAGGTAATTGGAGAATTACATAAATCAGCAAGAAAAATGTATCTTAGCTGAATTCGGATAGTTTACCATTAAATCTAAAGAACCACCTCACAATACGAAACATATCCGAAACGTTATCCTCAAATAATAGCGCTGGATTAAGTCGTAATCAAATAATGAGTAACACAGAGCTTTACAGCATAATAAGGTATTACACGAATCCACGAAGGTTACACGAATAAATTGTAGTTGTTATTGCGGAAATTTCAGGCTGAATAAATTATTTGAAAAATCGACGCGATGTCGGGTCAATGTCCAAAGCCATACACGTCTTGAGGCTTTCGCGCCGAGATGTGGGCGGGTAATGCGAGCCTTTTCTGTCACGGAAACGGAAATTGGCTTTCTATACTCCAGGTTTAAAAGGATTAGGAAGTTACCTAGTACTTACCCACTTTAATGTGCTTTATTGAAATAGTTGTAATTTTTAAACACGTCTTATTGAATTTCGATTTTTCCTGAATGAATAAATAAATAAATTATAATTAGGATAAAATAACTAAGTTTGAATACCTCTTTATTTGAGTATAATATATAAACAAACCGGCTTCGATTCTATAATTATGTACACCCGCAAAATAGTGGGAAAATTTTATATATTAATGAATGAATGAAATGGAATCTTGCATGTGAAAATTAACCCTCTTCCCGCCATTTGATCGATCTGAAACTCGGCAGTTAGATTCGTTATCGATGACAACGAATCTAACTGACATTCTATCAACTTGTGGTGGAACCCACGCCCACAGCAGTTGATATACGAATAAATCTCGGTACTATCGTCATTCCCTGTGGAGGAAGGTTCAATCCTTAGTCAAACCGAAAAAAAATTATGTAAAACAGGTATTAATAAAAAAATGTAAATGTTTTTTGCGGGTTGATTTTTTACTCCTTTGAATCATGTAAGCTGGCAGACATGTTATTTTAATTACATGCAAATATTAGTAAGCAGAATTGAGTTTGCGTCTTCTCAGGTTAAAAAAAGGTAGTTACTTATAATTTATACTATTCCGCAGTGGTAGATACTCTACAGTCTCTGTATTACCATGGTAAAACACCAACCATAAACTAAGCGCTACATAGCTTCAATTCAGGTGACTACAAACCTTCCTATTTTCCTTTTTTTTACATTAGGTACACTCAGGAGGCTTTGTGGAAAATAATTTCCCTCAGGGCCGATCATCTTTGGGGATGTTGTGTGGAGGGTCTTTTAAAGGAAATAAAGAAGTGGAAGTTCTGGGAAGGAAACAGGTACATATGAGAGGTGAATCTGGGGGTCCAGGTGTCCAGATGCGACGGACAAGGCGATGGGTCAACAGAGTCATGCTATCACGCAGTAGGCGGGCAGAGGCATCCGCCGCCAAGACCTAGACAAACCTCACATCACGAACCTGGGTACCCTTGCTTAATCACCAAACGTAGCGAACCACTTGGATTGACCTCTCCTTTTCTTCCCGACTTTCTTTAACCATACAACATTCCCTAGACTGAGCATGTCATATACCATTGACTCTGAGCAATTGGGGTTCGTATGCGGTATTTACTTTGTAAACTGTTTACAAAACTTTAACACGTCTCAATGTTATTTTCTAACTTTTTCGTACATGCATTTTCCGACACAAGAAAAGCTTCTTTTAATTGAAGTACGATTATACAATGTGTGATTTTTTAAATAATCCACAGCGAATTATTGTAAAATTAACTTATTTTCAAGCATCGTTAATTCCGCTGCATTTCTAAGGTTTCCCGCTTCGGTTTCTACAAATCGTGATTACCATAAATAAATGTAAATGCTCGCACTATTGTGATTACATATCGAGGAGTTATCTTTATTTTTGATCAAGAGATTTATAGATCAACAAAATCTAGACACTGAGATTAATTTTTATTCGAGTCAACGCCCTCATGGTATTTGTAATCCAATTGGAAACAATAAATAATTATCCCCTACTAACAGAGATATAGTACCTACGCCATGTTTGCCGGATTAAACTATGCCTGAGGCTAAATCGAAGGTATATTGGTTTAATACACAACAGTTTTGGTTCTCGCTGAAATGATAAAGTGTCATTTGATGTGGTTGTTTCCATGCTAAGAATATTAAAATAAATTAGTATTTTCATCTTTTTATTGAAAAAAATTAAATAGAAAAAAAATAGATAGGTATGCCGATTAAATAAATGCCATTTTTGATTTGCCTTAAAACGATATATTCATGCGTGGCGTTTGTGGCGTCATATCTGCCAACGTTTGTAGGAGCAGTTGGGGTCCTTGGTGATACCCTTCTTAGTTGCCAGTGGCGTTACCTACGTCATAGCCAAATTCGAAATGTTTATAAATATTCGATTTTAGATCGTTTTAAGCAATAATTTTGAATGAAAATACTAACGTTTTACATTTGTAGTGCATCGATTAGAATCAAGAATATAATCTTTATTATTTCACATGTTTTTAACTGTATCCGTCTTTTTTGAAAATACCCGGTTGTACATGATAAATATTAAGGTTGGTCTCGGTTTCGAGGAAGACCCGTCACGATTAAATGAATAAAATACTTAAGTTTGGTCGTCTCAAGAGTCAGAATAGCAGAAGAGTATATATGATTGTGAATGAAGCAAGGAGTGTGTGCCGATGCAGAGTTGTGTAGCGGTATCTATATCTTCTCTACGTACTCCTGCCGTGAAACGGCGCGATGGTTAGTTAATTAATTAGTTTGTTGATTTCGGCTTCACTGTTTTAATAGTTATAATAATAATTCATTAGTATTAACTTTATTTAATAATAAGAAAGATATTTTAAATATTTATATTGAGGGATCAGTAGGATTTATAGGTCCAATTAGAAGTTCTACCGAGCCGAACCCTCTGATATGAAAATATCTGGAGTCGGTGAATTATTTTCCCATTTGATCTCTGGTGAGTTGACGTGTTGTTCTTGAATTGTTTTGTATCTATTATGCTTATATAATGCACTTGCATAATGTGGATTGACTAGATGATAATTTGTGGAAAAGTGTGTGGAAGGGTTTAGTTTTTCCTGTCGGAAAGATTTAACCCGGACATAAAGTCGGATAATAATAGTTATAATAATAATTCATTAGTTTTTTAAATTTTTTTCATTTCAATTCCTACAGAACTGTCTTTATTTTAAACTTTCAAAATCAAGTAATCTAGTAGAAGATTCATTTCAAAATGTGTTTCACCTGCTCACAGCTTTCTTCGCAATTAATATGTCTTATTAATTTTCAACTGCACTTTGCTGCTTTTCTTGCTGGTGATATGCATTTCTGCATTGACTGTATTTCCTGAAATCAATTAAGAAGGTATATTTTCATTCCTTCTTCCTATGCAACGATAACCATTTACCTCCAGGTTGTCCATCTCACATTTACATCAGCGGTGGGGCAGCGTAGTGATGAAAAAATATTTCTGCTTATATTTTTCTTATAACATCCCAACTTGTGATGACTAATGTTCAAAATCACGAAATTTTCTATTTCAAATAAAAATTACCGTAATGGCGGTTTTTCTGACTTTTTTGACTTACTTGTGTATATACCTCACTTATAAATAGTTTTATGTGATGTATGATATCTGATGCCTGTAGTAGTTTGTTTTGTACGTATGGATATTTAAAATTTAAGAAACACAGTATTTTTTATGTCGAAAATCTTGAATATGTTGATTTCCATCAAAGATACTATAATAAAATACCATTACAATCTCTAAGCATTAGCTTTCACCAGAATTATTTTTGAACATTGGAAGGGTTTTTGTTTCGAAACGTAAAAAGCCCTGGTTATAGCATTAGTGTGATTTTGTACGAATGACATTGAAGCCATCTAGGTGACAGGAAATCGCCTGGCAGCCATCTTGTATCATAAGATTTTGAAATTATTTGTTTGCAAAGTGTTATAAAATTTAATTAATGAAGACAATATTAGCGATTCCCAAACGAATATTTGAAACAGAAAAAGGTACGGTCACATCTCGGACTCGAACCCAGGACCCTTGCCTTGCCGGGACACCGTATATTTTCTGTAATAATTAAATGTTACAATTTGAGGCTTTACTCATTAAGTAATTCCAAAAAATAAAATATTCACCCTAGACTTGCAGAGAAAGTCGATAGATGTCGCACATTAAATAAAAATAAGATGTATTTATCTAAGACACTGTCTAGATTGCATTTATTTCGAGTTGAATCTTGCGATCATACATAAAGATAGCAGCCAATAAAAATGTATGTTGAGAAAAAAGAAGGCAACGTTGGTAGTTCTTATTCGAAGTATGATACGGTTAAATATGACCGAAGGAGATAGGGTCCCATTAGCTCAGTTGGTAGAGCGGTGCCCCGGCAAGGCAAGGTTCCTGGGTTCGAGTCCTAGATGTGACCGAATCTTTTTCTGATTTTTCTGTTTCAAATATTCGCTTAGGAATCGCTAATAAGGTCTTCAATAATTAAATATTATAATTTGAGGTTTTACTTATTAAGTTATTCCAAAAAATATGGTAAAAATTAACCATTTTATTTTTACATCATTAATACCATTGTAATTGCTTTTTATTTTATGAGTCCTTTCATTTTAAAATTTAAGTATTCAAAGGCATTTTTCATACATCTTCCCCCTCACTCCGCGGCTTCAAATTGATCTCTAATAGCTCTGTCCAGGGCCTTTTAGGTTCATGTTCAAGAATTGTCATGCAATCTGCATCCTCTGTACCTAATTGTATCATCTTTAATCTGACCTAAATGCTCACTTCTAGTTTTTCTATCAACTGATATCCTTCAGTCAGACAATTCAAGCCATATTATTATTCTCAATCAATCTGACACGTTAGAAGCCTTCTACGGGTGCATCTAGTGGTTAAGTCATTATGCGCTCTGCTATTACAGTTCGTAAATGCAATCTGTACGGACGTAAGTGTCAGACATGTTGATTGGTGTGCGCACTGCGCAGTGCAACCAATTTAACCTACATGCGTACCTGCACTGGAATTGCAGTGATATATAGTAATTCTGAAAGGATTGTAAGAAGAGTGTACAATGTGCGTGCCGCTAAAACTCAGAAACGAGTCCCGGTACGATCAAGGGAGTTACATGGTGTGGTAGCCCTCTATCCCCCATCCATGAAGAAGGTTCCCGTTTTTACCTGAAGGGCGTGCTTGTGAAGATATAAGGGCTAGATGTTTCGCCCTCTAGAAATATCTAGAACATTCGAGAGCATTCCACAACATTCCAGAACATCCCGAAACATTCTGGAATATTGTGGAGTGTTCAGAAATAGTCTGAAACGTTCGGGAACATCCTAGATTATAATAAAATAAAAACGGGATTACAGGCCGTTTCCTGATAAACTTTTAGTAAATTCATAATCGTAACAATAAATTGGTATCTCTAAATAGTATAAATACAGAGTCACTATCCGCGTCTGTCTGTTTGTGCGCTTAGTTCTTCTTAACTATCTAATAGAGTTTGATAGGGTTTTCACTATCATTTAGATAATTTCCTTTATAATACACAGATATTATATTTATTGAAAGTAGAAAAAAGTCGAGCAACGCCGGGCTATTTTAAAGTCAGATAGTATTACATAAAACCTACGAACTAAAGTGGATGGGAGCGACAGTATCAATCACGCAAGAGTCACCCTAGTTGTTTCCTTGCCAGATTTTTCACTGTTTCATCACACTTTTCCTGGATTTTAAACTTATTAACAATTTTCAACACATTTCGCCATAAATTAAAATCCAGTCTTTGCTTTAACCAAAATCTGGACAACGATCCTAACGGGATACTATCAAAAAGTAAAAAAATAAAAATAAGGTTTTCCAAATGTACTCATTCTTATTTCATCATCTGGATAGAAAATGTATTATTCTCGGGGGTATTTCAGCATCCTCTTGGTATTCATAGGCTAACGTATATTTCGCTTTTTGATTTATTATTTATTTATTTATAAAGTTCGAGTTTATTATTCAGAACTCGAACCTGTGAATAGTGGCTACACGTAGAAAAATTGGTAATGCTGATTTATTGAAAATCTCTTCAAATTATTAGTCATCCCGTTAAAAACGCGACTGCAAGCCGCTTCCTGATAGTGTTGGTAATTTCGTATTAATATCGGAACACGTGATCATCCACCTGCGTTGGTCTTAATAATGCATTATAAAGAAATGCAAAAATGTTATTTTGACTTTTATGAACACGTATTCGGACATCATGATAAAAGTATTATATTTAAATTTTATCAGGATACATATCAATTCATTATTTAACTAGCAATATTTTTTATCAGGAAGTTTTCTCCGTGTATATATCGGGTAAGTTTGTCAAGTTTTCCATATATTGCCAGTATTTTTTATGATTAATACACGTTATCCTATGGATTAGTTATCACGAGGATGGCGAAATGCCCCCTAAATATCTGCAGATTTATTCCGAGCTTAAACTTTACAACCTTTACTTCTGATGATCAACCCACATCATCTCTTTACGACAAGTGTTATCACTATAAGTAATCGTAATCATCCTCGATGATTTTACATTATTCCTAAGAATCTATCTCATAAGTCATGGATACCGTTTCCTAGTTCCAGCAGCTTAACAATTCGCTTTGAAAGTTGTTCGAAAACAATCATAATTGATATCGTTTATGACTAAGATTGCTTTTCTCTTTATAATCCATAAAGATAAATCTGAGATATTGTCTCTGGTTATCATTAGTTGCGGCTGCTGTTGGTTTTCATTGCGAACATACCGGATCTCATTCTGACCATCTATGGAATGACTAAATCGTTAACCATAGATTTACATTTGCCCGTAGCCTAAGCTGTGATATATTAAAAACTATTATTTCAAATGTGTGGCAAACACCATAACGTAGTATTTGATTTTGATTGGTGAGTTTGTGTAGTGAGCTTTATGTAAATGGGTCTACAATTTAGATAAATTTATAAAATCCTACTTGAAACGGCTCTATAGTACATAACTTACTTTTCTGTTTAGTGCATAAAATGCTTTGTGGAAGCCCAAACCAACATCATCACGGACCTCCTCCGTGGTTAAGAGGTAAGGCTCTCGACTATCAAGCCGAAGATCGTGGGTTCAAATCCCTACGTGTGCAAGTAAATTTTATTTGATGAATTTGTATTATTTTACAATTCATTAATTCAAAATATTATGTAGTATAAGTGCGGCACGTTCCAGAATGGTAGATACTCTTAGTATCGCCCTGCTGTAAGACCACCATTCAGAATTGAAACCGTTCTTGAAATGGCTTTAGACGTGTTTGGTGACCGGAGAAAGGAGAGTGTCTGTGGCGTGCTGGCGGTGTGGTCTAATCAAATCTACTATTTTATTCCGAGTCCGATGAAATTTTGAGTACTGGACCTTCAAAACAAGATAAAGGTCTCGGTCTGCGTCTGATTTCGACAAATTCTTCGTAAAGCCCGGGCGAAGCCGGGGACTTCAGCTATTTCTATCTATTAATACAAATAAGATTGCCTGCAGTGGGCGGGTGGCGTTTCTTTGATTTTTATACAAATCTACATTTTTATTCCGAGATTGGTGAAATTTCGCACACTTGACCTTCAAGACAAGAGAAAGGTCATTGTCTAAGTCAAAAAACCGGGGCCGCGCCGGGACTAGTTAATTATATATATACACACATACAGGGATAAATTACATACTCTCTTATTCCGACTCTTGACATGGCCTAACACAAAAATATGATTCACTTGATCGTGCCGCTCAAGAGTGACGCTCTCTTCAAGGAATTTAATGTACTAGATGTCCGACAGTGCTATATAAAAAAAAATTGTAATCCACGTTCATAAAAATAAAAACAAAATGAAAACAGCCGAACACAAACATCAAACCAGAAGTAAAGGAAGGAATGACCTTTCCGTTTCAACAAGCAACAACGGCTTATCAAAAAATATTCTTATATCTCGGTCCTAAATATATAATAATATCCCCTCTCAGCTGAAACTGTGTGAATTATCATCCTTCGGTCCAAGAGTGACAAAATGGTTATGTATCTTTTTTATGTATCTTTTTATGTGTCTTCGTTTTAACATTTTATTTTAGCTAGTCTTAAATCCTGTATTCGTCTAGGATAACTTGAAACTTGTAAATTTGACTGTCCTGAAACGGGAATCCTTCGTAGTTGGACAGTCAAAATCATAAAATGTAATCAATATTATATTATAAAAAAATAAATAAATAAATGTCTTCCTCGGGCGTCCCCGACTCCCTCGACTATTCACATTCGCGTCATATATTCTCCTCCCTTCGATCATTCACTCACACATCTGCCTTGCATTCGTTGCAAATCTCCACATCATTTCTCACATCATCAGATTCGGACTGTAAAAGAGTTCAGGTGAGTGGGATGATATGCCAAGAATGAAAAACGTATAAGAATAAAGAAGGTCCCAATTTGCTGTTATTTTCCTTTATGTGTACAATCGTTGTCAATGAACTGAATATCTAAGACTCTACCCACACTGTATTATTGATTCGAATTCAATTCAATTCATTTTCAGTAGGTTGTAATAACTAATCTTATCCATTTCTGACTTAAATTATTGCTCAATGCTGCTACCAAGTCGGTGTCTTAACAAATGACACTAGAACTTGTACGATTGTCTTACAAGCATCTTATTAAGTGATGTATCTACTTTAAATTAATTCCACGAGGCAAGCGAAAATCTTAAGTGTCCTTGTACATGTATTTATGTTCGATTTGGTGCGCAACTTTCGTTCCTTCTAATGAAATAGAGTTTTTTTTCTGGCTGATTGCCATGGTTATTGATTTACCTTCAAGTAAAAGTGAAAGCCCCTAAAAAGGGCGTTAATCTATATATGTAAATATGAATGTTTGTTTGTTTGTCCCTCCCTTATCGACTCATAAACTACTTGACCGACTTCGCTGAAAATTTCTAACTTTGTTCTTATTAGTGTTGGGAGTGTTTAGAGAGTGGTTTTAATGGTAGAAGAAGTCGGGGACACCTGTGGAAGATTTAACACATTATCTCTGCGCTGGAATGAGATGCAGAGTCGAATTAAATTCGATGTGATGAAGTTTTTTTAATAGTAACAATGTGGTGATTGGTAGAAAAAAATTGGATTTTTAGAGAACACTGGAATTAAAATCGATGTATCTTAGTTTTTAACAGTAACGATGTGAAGTTTATGATACTACATGAAGTAAATAGAAGAAATAGTCGGGAACGCCCGAGGAAGAAATGAATAAAATAATTATGAATAAATAATTATCTGAAGAGATCTGAACGAAGAAAGGGGAGTAAGGAAAATGTATGCCGTGGAAGTGAACGATGGAAGAAATCGAGGACGCCCGAGGAAGACATGGCACGATTAAATGAAAAATACTTATTACAATAATATTATTTCCACCTTAAAAATTCATCCAGCCTTTAGGTACACAATTCAAAATTCACAACCTCAAAACTTTTCTACCAACCAATCGTAATCCCGAGCAAGGCCGGGTACGCGTCAGCTAGTACATTAATAAATAAATAATTTATATTATATTTGTGATGTTTATCAATATCTGTAAAGTTGTATATAGTTGTATTTTTACAAAAGCTTACTAGCTGGAAAAGACGTGGAAAATATTTGTCCATATTGGTTGATGATTGATTAATATTTGTTTGTAATATCAATACTGTATTTATGTGTGATAATGTATACAGTCGCACTCATTAATGATCACATTGCACATTTATGTTGATTGAGGGGTTAATACTAAAAGTAGTGTTCGAGGAACGAACAAGGGTTGGGATAGCCGTACTTTAAAGGGCTATTCCACACAGATAAAGCATGAATGAAGCCTACGGCTTATGACAGGCGAATGCGAAAACACAATTCGTAAAGTTAATTCACAATCAACTTACCAGGTGGCGAATGAAATCTGCATCTCGAGAATCATCTGTCAGCACTGGAACGGTGATCGTCGTACGGTAGCACTCGTTATTTTGAATTGGTTGCGATAAAATACGTATTAAGGAATTATTCCGATAAATAACCGGCGATAGTGTACACATTGGTTTTTACAGGACGAACGTTTTTTGTGCGATTGTCCGGCTCACGGCACTCCGTGGTTATAGCTGACGTGTGTGAATTTAAACTACACAGTTCAAATTCTGACCATACTATTGGTTAGCACACGGCCTGTCAAAAGCAAACGGCGTGACGGAACAAGTAGTAATCAAAATACTCATTTCGTTTGTCTTTAACTATGGTCCAATGAACTCTTCAACTCTGATTGGCTTTGAAGTTAAGGCTCATTTTTACATTTGGAATTATTGTTTTTAAAAATTCTGACAAGCGATAAAGTGAGGAAGTTCTTACCTTTAGTATAATATTTTGACAGAAAATTGTTTTATTTTTTTCAAAATGGTAACTATAATATGTATAGAACTTTATATGACTGTGCTAGTTATATTAGTGTTAGATTTGAACGCAGTTTTATGATAACTGTTTTCTTCAATGAAACGATTTATATTTAAAATTAATTTAAAAAAAAATCATAACTGCCTCAACCTTTTCAATTTTGTACAGTGAAATCTTTCGCCAAGCGGACACTGTGAGAAACTTCCAATATAGTACTGTAAATAATAATACATTTAATACCGTTCAGTTTTCAATAATAACATTCAAAAATATTTATTTAATATTACCTGCATTGAAAGCTTTTAATTGAATTATCCATTCTATTAAAATGCTCTGTCAAAGGTTGTGTAGATTTAATGGCATCTGTCCCTTTCAAGCTTCAATGCAACAACCGCAGGCCGTAATCTTAATTAAGAAGCAAATTGAACAGTTGACCCCCGCACTTAACTGTATACTCTGTGTCCGTTATATTAAACAGACTCGACAGGAGACAAGGAGCTATAAACTCAATGAAATTGTGGATCAAAGTTGGAACTATGATCGCTGATAGCATTCTGGATTCATCCAATTTAATTAGGGCCGTACATCGACCAACAATATCTGTTGTCATACTGTCTTGGATCCTACATAAAAACTTGTATATTAAATTATCTGTACGCAAAAGACTCTCTATTTTTTACTTATTTCTCTAAACATCTCCGTATCGTCATCAAAATGATTTAGCTATCGAAATTACAATCTAGTTTCCTTCAACGGAAGAAATCTTCCCAACACGCCTTACATCGATTCATTAAAGAAAAAAACAATACATATAATTACTTTATATTAGCCCTACAACTAAATTTTAATAATATGTAACTGAAATCCTCTGCATGGGAGATCCCAGTGAGTTATTTGTTACAAAAAAAAAGAAAATAAAATATTTATTATTATTATGTCTTAAATAATCACTAAAATTAAGTATCATTTAATGTTGCTAGTCATTGTAATGTCTCATTTACCAAGGGTTAATTGTATCAAAATGTTTGAGCTCCTATCACTGGTCTGTGAAACTCACGCACGACATGTCAGCCGCACCCCGTGCGTAAAATAATATATATTCCTTACTTTTATAATAACAGTAGGTACTTTACATTGTGCATCTGAGTCATAACCACATTAACGTCATTCTAACCACGGGAATGTTTTAGCCTGATTAAACATTACTTACGATGAAATATATCCACCCCACCAGGATTAAATTCCTTGATATAACAATGAAATATCCTTTAAAGGTGCATTTTGTCCGGTCGTTACGCGTTACCCCGCCCATCTTTGTTATGTAATTTTTGTAGATGATTTTTTAAGAGCTTCCGTGCTTTGTCTGATGGGCGGCTTGTTTCTTGAGGCGGTGGTGTCTCGTTTTATGAATGGACTTTGTCACGCAATACGTCACGTGCTTAGCGAGAAGATGCCCAGTTACACACACTCTCCCTTACTTTAAATCTCGGTGTAAATATTACGCAGCGCGTAAGGTCGGATTAGCGTAAAACCACTGCGTATGTATGATTAAAATGACCTTAAACCTGGCTTGAGGCGAAGCTATCTGTCAAATCACTACTTTTGATTATTCCTTACTACGAATAGGTTTACATAATGAGCATCATTGGATAAAGTGAAGCTTTTCCAGTTGTTTCGCTTGAGTAGAATTAAATTTAATTTTTTTTTCTTCATATGAATTTCTTCATATGAATTTCTTCATATGAATTTCTTCATATGAATTTCTTCATATGAAGCGGTTACTTTGTGATGTGACATTATAATTTAAAATTAAACAATGAAGCGCTAGAGTTAAGGAAAGCCAAAAACGTCAATAGCAAAGTCATCAACAACCAAATAAACCTAAATAAAAGTCCTATACTCAGATTGTTCCCTATTGACAAAGAGCACTCGCCTCTCAATCTCCCACCTATCCCTACCTCTTCCACTGTAGCTCAGACTGTCCACTCACTATGATATCAACACATGTTAATTTAGATTTTTAGATGTTTAGTATTATACTGCCCTGATGAAGCTACGGTTGTAGCGAAACCCGGTCGGCATTAAGTATTTACCTATAAGTGATGTTTACAAAGTTAAGGCTTAATTTTAAATTAAATTTAAATTGTTACATTATTTAATTTTTTAAGCACAAAATTGTGAACGCATATAAGACTCATTAAAATACTTTCTTATGGGTAAGATCATTTGCGACAGTTTCCACCCATTAGTTAACATAAAACCACTTTTGCGCTTAAATCGGCCATTTCTAGACTCTGTTTGCTAAGCGATTTTTATGCCTATTACTAAATTCGTGGTGATATAAGACCCACTAAGAATAGACATATTTTTGCTGTTTATTTTATAGGAAGTTTCAGTGTTTTTTCAAATTGATGCATTTTGAAACTATGCAAAAATATTCATCAAAACATTCATGACAATACTTTATCCACCTGCCATTTATTGCAAACACACAATCGGAACTACAAGTTCAGTAAATGTTTCGTCCTATAGGCATAGGTCGTGTTTTATTCATTATTGCCATAACATCGTAAATTTAACCTTTAATGGTCTTACCTGATCTCTCTCTAGGTATTCCAGAAAATTTCTTTCCTTTTACTCATTGAATTGTTCATGTTTTCAGGTATGTTCTTTTGAGGCTTTCTTTGTGTATCCTGAGCACTCTCTTTTCACATGGACTATTAATAACAAGTAAGTAACCCTAATTGATTATCAACTCGGTACCTAACGCGATTTTTTTGCCAAAAATGGCTATGAAAGTGTCTTTCTCGATATAAATTTTTATAAAAAAAAAAACTTAATTATGATACAATAGCTGTACCCCGCTACGCGTTGCTGTGGCTCAGTCTGTCTGTGTAGATAGAGAAACAATAGCGCGTGTTGCTTTTAAGTCCAACAGATGGCGCTATTTTTTAAAGAAAGCCTGTTTTTACCTGTCACAGGTGACGTCTTTATAATATAATTTGTTAACAATATAGAACCAACTTAGTTTAGAGATAAACTGCAATACAATAAACGAAATTTCAAGTATAAAAATGATATGAATATATATACAAATTTTGGCGGAAATGTCCATCTACAGGTTTGTGGGATTCGCTCCTACTTAATGCCTGAAATAGATAAAGAATGTCTTGTTTTGCACAATACCGAGAATATTGTACAAAATTAACACTTATGTTTAAAATTAACGATATACCTACTATTATTATTGTACTACAAATGGAAAGCAAAACCCTCGGCTATCCACTTTGTTTCCCATGCAGGTACCCAATACAGTTTATAGATAGGCTCTCGATATCAACATTCCATATATTACTATTCCATACCCATTTGGACTGAGTTCCACCTAGTTTCCACGTATAAGGTGGCCGCCTAGGGCGCGCAGCACCTCCCGACCCTTGACCCAGTCTCAATGCACTTCTATGATATCTTTGGAGTGCACGGCTGTTTTGTTTAGTGACCACGATGCTAAATTAGGGACCGGTTATTCATCAATAGCTTAATTCTGGATCAAACCTTTAGTAGGCACTAATAGTTGCATTGGTTGAACAGTCAATCACTGAAGGAACTAATGTTTTGTCTTTCGAGTATTTCTGGTACCCTTCGTTTATTTGTTTAGTTACCACGATGCTAATTTCTTATACTTTTTAACTATTGAAGACAATATTAGCGATTCCTAAACGAAAATCTGAAACAGAAAAATCAGAAAAAGATAAGGTTTAGGAATCACTAATATTGTCTTCAATAATTAAATATTACAATATGAGGTTTTACTCACTAAGTTATTCCAAAAAATAAATATTCATTCTAGACTTGAAGAAAAGTCAATAGATGTGGCACATTAAAATTAAAATAGGATATGTTTATCCCACTTCTGACAACATATTTTTACAACAGTCAAACTTCTCGGTGTCAATTTAGATTCAGACTTTTCGTTTAAAAGTCAAATAAATAGGACTGTGAGCACCGGTTTTTTTCACCTAAGACAACTCAAGTCTGTCCGAAGAAACCTTCCTTCAGAAGCAACAAAACTACTAACTAACTAAACTAACTAAAAAACTACTAACTAACTAACTAAAAACTACTTATCTTATAACTATTGACAAACTTCAATCAGTGTTTAATGCAGCAGCACGGCTCATAACCGGGGTTTCAAAATATTCGCACATTTCAGAACACCTTCGTAACCTTCACTGGCTCAAGTGCCCTGAAAGAATCCAGTACAAACTGTGCTGGATGGTGTTTAAATCCATCAATGAAATGGCCCCACCCTACATCTCTGAACTATGCTTCCCGGAAAACACTGGTCTGAGGCAGTCAACGCTTAGATCAGCAACATCAGCAGCTGTAGGCAGACTGATAGAACCTATGCGCAAGCCAAATACTAAGTTTGGTGATCGCGCTTTCGGAGTATCTGGGCCGAAGGCTTGGAATAAACTCCCTCCGGAACTAAGATCCATAACAAGTCCAACAGAATTCAGGTCTAAATTAAAAACTTACCTTTTTAAGCTGTCGTATCCTTAAATTAAATATACCAATCCTAAGAGAAAGTCCAGTTATATTCAATTTTTCAATTAAGTCCTAAATCCTGTATCTAAATTTCGCCAATAAACAATTAGATAATGTTAATTAAGTGTTAATCTCAAGTGACCTATCAGGTAAGTATTGAACTGTATATTTTCTCCATAAATAGTTAAGTAATAACATAGACCACTGTACAAATGTATTATAAGTTTGTACAGCGCCCTTGAGGTGTTTTTGCACAAAAACGGCGCTATACAAGTCATCCAAGTATTATTATTATTATTATTATTATTATTAAAGACGCTGTCTAGATTGCATTTAGTTCGGGTTGAATCTTGCGATCATACATAAAGATAGTTGCCAATAAAAATTTGCCGTGAGAAAAATGAAGACAATGTTGGTAGTTCTTATTCGAAGTATGATACAGTTAAATATGACCGAAGGAGATAGGGTCCCATTAGCTCAGTTGGTAGAGCTGTGCCCCGGTAAGGCAAGGGTCCTAGATGTAACCGTATCTTTTTCCGTTTCAGATTTTCGTTTAGGAATCGCTAATATTGGCTTCAATAATTAAATATTACAATTTGCGGTTTTACTCACTAAGTTATTCCAAAAAATAAATAAACCTAATACTCTGTCTTTGAATTACACCATTCGATTGTTTTGTTTAGTGACGATGTTAAATTAAGGAAGGGTTATTCAGCAATAGATTAATCATGTATAAAATCTTTATGAGGACCTAATAATTTGTACTTTTATGTGTTGTACAATCAATCGATAGCTAAATTATCGATTAAAACTTAAACAGGACCTAATATTTTGTCTTTGGGTTCGGTTTTGTCTATATAATCTCAATCAAATCTCACTTAAAACTATTGAATATTTGTGAATATATCTTGCCGTCCTTTTAGCTTTACTTTTAATGACAAGATATGAATAGCTACATTTATTTTCTTCTTATAGTTTGTGTTAAATCTCACGCTTTTTGCATGCAAGCATCACAAGGTCAGGCTTGAAATGGTATTGAATTATCTGTCCATAGTCATTGCTTTCGATGTAAGGTAGGTACGAGTGTATAAAAAGATAGGTATGCGTTTACAATTTTCAATATTAAGATCAATATGTCATTCACTTCATCATGAAGCACGACGTTGTATATCTACGTATTTTAGTACCTATTTAACAAATGGCTGCTCTACTTAGGTTTCATATCGTGTTTAACAGATATCCATTTGCATCTAAACCAACCGTCTAACGCACCCCCCGGGTAGATGAAAGTTTTATTTATTCCCGAACTTAAAAGTGTTTCTGTTCGTAAGGTTCGTTACAGTTTAATTACCCGACCAAGTAAGCCTAGCTTTTATTTTGTGAGAGTTTGTATATTTCTTCAGGTTTATTTGAAAGTGCCTAAAATAAATCGTATTGGTTTTTTGTGATAGTTTTTTCTTTTGCATTTGATTTAGTGAAATTACTTTAAGACGTGCTTATGATTTGTCAGTCACAATCAATAATTTATAGTGCACGAACAAAATATTAATTAAATAAATCAATCTTATCAAACCCCGATGGTGATTTATGTAAAACCTTTTAGAAAGGGGCCATGCCTGTGATCCATGAGGCACGTTTTTGTGTATGCGTGACCCAAATAAGGAACTCGGACCAGAGGTGATTTACGTTCGATGAATCATTTTTTAATAGAGATTGTCATTGAAGATTTGTTCATGAAAATTCTTGAGACAATCTTTTCAAACTTATTCTTCTTATGTAACTTCAACTTGGTCATCCTCCATTTCCAAAGACGACATGTTCGTTTTTATTCGTGAGTTTAGCAGCGTTGACGTCACGCTGGGCGACGTTGTGGCCAGTTGTAACCGTTTCTGATTGTGCGGCTTTAGATTGTTTTTACAATCAAAAATTAGGAATAAAAATATTAAATTACACATTTTTAAGACAATGATTAGAATCAGAAAACAAACTTTAAATCTTCTACACATTTTTAACGGCATTCATAGTTTTGAAAATACCCAATTGTACATATATTTAAATCACAGGATACAAAGAACCCCGCTCCTTAGTTGCTTTCAGCCACCCGGTACCTTTTGGCATGTGCGGGGTAAGAGGGGACTGCGGGCGTTTATTCCGAAAAGTAGTTCGATTTTTTTTTTTACTTTCGATACTATCGATGTGCCCAAAAACATGTCTTCTTTAAAATGATTTGCCTGTACCCTCGGTGGTGTAGGTACTTCACTAAAGTTACGTAATATATTTAATACATACGAAAATAACACGAATTTTTCAATGCTTTGGTGTATAACCATAAGCAAGTTAAATACGTTTTATACATTTATCCTGATGAAAAAACCATTTTGGGCTTTTGAAACATGTCGATTCTTTTTTATTAAAGTGGCTTATACAAAGTTATTATATTATATTTTGTTTAAATAAAATGAAGGCACAGAGTTCATTTGCAATTATTGAAGAAAACATATGTAAGGTACCTATATATAGTATATAGTTTTAAGTTATTAATTTTAAAGATTTACGAAAACGGTGCTGTAACAACTAATCTTCGAACAATAATATTAAAAAATACACCATACTTTCTGATTAACGAATTGGAAGTTGTACCTATCGTATTCCTAAGAATTATCTTCTAGAAGATACTTATCGTCAAACCGTTGAATTAAATTCTTCAAGAAATTCTAATTCGAACTGATTAAAAAGATGCACTTTAAATGCAATTGGGCTCTGTTCGTGCCTGATCTGGTATTAAGATAACCGAGCGCCATATGGTGCTGAAGAAGCCGGTGAACAGATTTGGACAGACAAATGGACCATTACTAAAGCTGTGATAGTCGTGATGGCTCGTGGCCCTCAAAAAGGACTCCGCCTTTATGGTTCGGTATGATAAAAGTCTTTGAGGTTTGGCGTTAGTTTTTCAATGCTGATTTGTGTATTATTATAGTTTTTTTGTACAAATTCATTTGAAGAATTCATAGAAATAGGTTCATACGTGTGAAGTATGAAAAGGTACAAAAGGATAATTTGGTATGGAAAAGGATATGTTTCTTTCATCCCTTCTGTCCTATGGAATGTAATTATATCTTTATTTAAGAAATTTACAACTATAAACATTTAAATAAATAGAATACATAAAGTTGAGGTTTCTCATAACCTGCCTCACTAGGCTAGCGGCTAGCCTGTGTTGAGGCAGTAATTTTAAAATTTAATTTAAATTCTTATGAGTATACCTACACTTATGTTATAATATAAACACTAAATATTTTTGATGCATCCATAATTTCGAATTTGGGTGAAGGCACCGGTTTTTATCCAATTACGATGTTCTTTTTGAAATTTGTTTGAGTATCACATTTTTTATGTTCTCTGGAAGAGTATTGTACAATCTTGTTACAATGTACCTAAAATTTCTTTGGCCGAAAGTAGTATTCATTACAGGAATTTGGAGTAAATCTTTGTTATGGTTTCGATTACAGCGAGTATTTAAACTTTTTGTGTAGTATTTATGTATGTTTGTATATAGGTGCGTGAGGATTGTTTTTGCATATATCTGCAAAACGTCTAACACATTCATAATATTAAAGATTAAGTTGGAGTCTGTAATTAGAGGTAGCCTGAGGATTATTTTGATTATGGTTTTGTGTGCTTTTATGATTGGGTCTAGTGTAGATGAAGTGCCATCTCCCAATGCTATGATTCCATACTCAATGATAGATTGGCAGACATCAAAGTAGATCATTTTCAAGTGTTGTATGTCGAGTTAGTTTCGAATTGTGGTGAAAATATGGAATGAAATTGAAAGGAAAAGGAAAATCCTAAAAAAAATATCTCAAACTCTTTTCTTTGAACAGTTTTAGTATACTTTGATTTTGCCTATGAAGAAACGGATTCGAAATGTGTATGAGCATATAACCTATTTGATGTCCTTTCCTTTTCGGTATTTACTTTCTCGACATTATAATACAGCAATAATTAGTTATGCGAATTACGCCTGTGAGTCTCTTAGTGATTATTTATTGAAAACTATTGTTATCTTTATGGACAGGAAGTTAGGTAGACGCCCTCCCACGTCACTATCATTTAACTTGTCAATATTTAGTCAGACAACCCGGACATTGTCTACAAGCTGGAAGATTTATCCTATCTTAAATCTTTTAGAGATAAGCCAGGTTTTTATAATTCACCAGTGCGTTGATATGTATGTTTTCTGATTTCGATAGAAGCTTATTTTTTCTTCAGACGCAAGCGTACAGCATCTTTTACTCCTAGACTTCTATTGCTATACCGGCAATTCATTATATGTGTGCACGACATGTCACTCAAAATCTGTGGACTAGATCTAGATAGTCTACCCAATCTTGGTAGGTAACTCAAAAACTTAATTCGACATCTTGAATCGAGTCAAGAACGAATTCATGGCCAATCGCCGCTAACTCTGAATAAATGAAGTTTTCAAGAAATCACGCACGGTCTCCTTGCGATAAGGTTGAAATTGGCCCAGCTTGTCAGCCATCTCTCTCTATTCAAGCCAAAAAGCGGGTTTTGTATTTGTAATATATTTGATCGTAATTTCATGATTGAAAAACTAAATTTCCCATATTACTTACCTACAGTAAAAGGGTCACTTCGAAGCATTTTTAAGGGTCTTTTATTTTTTTTTGTATGCTTGTGTACTTACATATTTTTGCTGGAGTCATGCCGTTCGTCGCGACTTCACTACCAAGCTGAAGACGGGTGGTCCTGACTTTTTGAGTTCGATGAATTCGATACAGCGCCTCACATTTATTGACATCTTAATGTCACAAAATTCGCTCAATCATTATTTAGGACAAGATGTGTTCTACACTGAAAAAATGTTTTGCTAATTTATTAAGAATGTCCTCAAATTATTCGTTATCCGGTTAAAAATGGGTTTGCAGGCCGTTCATGAATGAATTGATAGGTTCATTGATAAACTTTTGGAAAAATACCAATCAATTGTCACGATAAAATCCTAACATTATCGCATTTTTTACGTTTTAGATGCCTTGTTGCATGGAATTAATTCATCGAATCGAGCTTAACCCATTCATGATAAAAATAGATAAAACACTAAAAACGAACACTCTGTACACATAATGAGTAGGTAATCAATCAGCCAACTAATTAAAGTAACACATTACTAGACGGGAGAGAACTGATGGCTTACCGCCTGTCACCTTTCCACCTGTATTTTGTAAAGGTATTCCTATCTGCCGGACCATCTCCGTCGTGTTTATGTTAACTGTTGACTGTGACTGGTGACTGTTGACGATATCAGCATGTGGCACGACTCTTCTTACTGCAGGAAATAAACATGACAATTCGCATCCTGAGACCGATACCTGAGATACCACCCAGATCGCTTTTGGCCCTAGAACTTAGGATGTTCTAAACGAGATTTTGCAGGTGTTTGGTCTATAAAATTATACATTCCAATAAGTATATTCGTGAGAGTTCCCATGCAATTTTTAATGATCCGAAAGCGAGATCTTCTTCTTATCAGAATGTATATTAGGTTATTAGGTATTGTAATATTTGGCTGCATTGACATTTTTAATCTTACATACAGTTTAGCGACTATTAATTGATTTTGTGACGTTCAGATACAAATATAAAAATGTTTTCCGATTAAATACGAAAGAACTGAACTCGCCACATTATACTATTTAATATAATAATAATAGGTGTTTTATTATATTTTTTGTAACAAATAGATATATTGATATCCTTTCTGGAATCTCCCGTGCTGAGGATTTTATTTACAGATGATTAAAATTTAGTAGCATAGATAATATAAAATAATTATAAATATATTGAATAGTATTAAAATAGAAAATAAAACATTTTTTAACTTATTTCCACTTGTTTATTTTACCAGTACCGGTTTTGAATTTTTTTTTAAATTGCCAACCTGAAGATGTCCATAATAGGACGAAACCGGTACTGGTAAAATAAACAAGTGGAAATAAGTTAAAAAATGTTTTATTTTCTATTTTAATACTATATAATTCCACCACGTATAACAGTATAATAAATAAACTCATATTGAATAGTGTTTTTTCTGAAAAAATTATATAAATATTACATGATGTTTTTTGTTCATTTGAGCAATTTCAGTTTCAGTCTATATTTGGTACGATAATATAAAATCAAATCCAAGAAGGGTTTCGTAAGAAAGAGGCAAGGAAAGCCAAGACGAGAAGAGGCAAGAAGATAATCAAATGATCAAGAGAGAGCCAAGACGAAGCAAGAAGTGGCAAGAAAAAGCCAAGAAAATTTTTGAATCTCGAAGCAGAAGAAAAAGCTAGCGTGGAAAGAAGAAGCAAGCGGAAAACAAAAATAATCTGGAAGCGAGTAACAAAAACTAACGCTCAATCAATTCCTTTATTCCTGCCCATCCAAAATCCAATATTGGCTTATTAGGTTGCTATGTAAACCGGTTGATTAAACTCCAACCTCCTTCCAATCCTCAGAGCACGTGTTCCAAGTCCAAGTACTAACAAATCAGTGCCCCTGGTGTAGCGGTCACACCGGGACAAGAGCACTCCTGGCTGGGGTGGTACCTACATTCTTATCGTATATCCGAAAACTGTTTAAGGTAGGAGATTTTACAATTCAAAACATATTTTATGAGCCTAGTAATTTTTTTTATCTGGGCTGATAAAAAGATCGATTAAAACAAAGACCGGGATGTGTTCTACTCCCAGTATTTAATTAAATCATAATATAAATTGCTCTTTTCAAGAACATAAAAAAAATTATTCGTTGTCCGATGCATACAATATAAAACTCTTGAAAATCTAACATCTCGAAGCGTTACCCTTTAGTAGCTTTTCTGGATTAGTATTATGTAACCACCAATGCAGCTGATTGCACTTCCTAATGATATTATACTCTTAGAATTCTCTGTGTTTCCTGCATGGACAAAATAGTAAATCACTTACTCATCGAAACAATGTACGCAGCTGCAGTGAGCTTGGAATAATCGCAGGAAACGACAACAATAATTATTGGCATTGGTTATCGAAGATCAATAGATATAATCGGTAAAATAAATACTGTTTATAAATAATCACCTGTGTATAATCAAGAAAGTGGAAATGTACAATGCAAAGAAGTTCAATTTACAAGAAGTAATAAGTGCATAGCTTGCTTAGCCTTCGTCTACCAGACCCGCACAAAAAGGGTTGCATATTTTAAATTTTGCGTTGCAAACAGCTCTTTTGTGCTTTGTCCTTTTTGATGTATATCGCTTACCAAATACTGGAAAATACGATGTTTTACCACATGGGTACAATTTTTTACTCAACTGCAGTAAAGCCGAGTAAAACGAAGCTAGTATAAACTACAAACAGATTTTCATAGAATTCTTAAAAATATATGCTAATTTGTGTTTACAGATTAAATGCTTGCAATTCTTTCGTTTTGATATTATTTTTGTATGAATATAATATTTGAATAATTTTCGCCGTGTACAATTAATATCTACATTAAATTTATAATTCATTAACCCTTGAAATGCCAAGGGTAAAATATTAATCGCACACTGTATCCAGGCTGACATTATTTTCGTAATAACTTTCTTGTTTTTTTTTTTGCAAAATTATGTTTTTAATGGTGCCCTGTGATCAAATAATGTGTTTATATATTTATAAAATAAATTGTATATTTATCCCATGTAGCTTTCAACGGATAGCTACTTAACACTGTGAGATATGTTTTTTTCCCTCTCTTTAAAAACATTCAATAATAAAGATATATACGAAAATATTCTTGTGTTTTATAATATTTTCTAGCTAAATAAGTTTTTTTACAAAAAAAATATGACTATAGGTATAAGGATTTCCCGTAAATAAATACACTCCTTTGACTTTTAAAAATCTGAATCATGACATTTGACATGGTGTTTTGCGTTACGCTTTTTCAACGATAAAATAAACATATTTGCAAGTGACAAAACGACGTGTCAGAAAAATATTATTATTTTTTTTTTTAGAAAGGAAGACAACACATTTCTAGGTTACGAATAACCTGACAATATTTGAAAATCTACACCACCACAATAAGCGGAAAATGTTGCTTTGTTTTGTGGTGAAGGATTTAGCTACCAAGGAATTGAACTTACGACGCCTGGGTGGGACCCAGAAGCGATTCCAACTCAGCCACTGACCGGTCGATATGTTTTTTCGCGAATAAAATATGTTTTAGTATGCTAGGAGCATTTTTTAAGGCTCAAAATACCATGAAATCGAGGTCAGTGCGAGACATCCTATAGTATCGTTTGATTATTAACATTTTAAAATGATGTCATGTTTCATATCACCACTATATTTATGTATATTTTGTATGAGTAGTATTTATTATAAAGCCGTATGCACGCAAAATCACATGTGGTTTAGGTGCTTTTATTCAGAATAGTCGGAAACTGGCAACAAAATCTAGAAAATGAAGTCTGGATAAGGCGCCTAAGAAAAACATCATAATATGGGAAGCGCCTGTCCCATTAATGACCGCCTTCGAACAGACGATGTTTACACAAATAATACAGTCCAGATGACTTCCATCAGACGTTAGGCACGTGCACCGGTGTAGTCGAGCCATATTATGACCTGCGCGTGTACATGTGCACGGGCATGGTGTATTTATAATTACTGCATCGGAAGTGCAAGTCCATTTCCAGTGCATGTTTGGACGGAGGAAAGTTTGTAATAGGAACGACGTTCGTATGCAAACATGACAAGTACAGTCAATATTTAAGATTAATGAATGATGATTGACTATAAATCGATAATTATATTTAATTAACGATGGTGGCTTGATAAAAAACAAACATAATAGGTATATTTAATGATCTGTTATATGTAAACCAGTACTAATAGAATTTATTGCAATCATTTTGTCATAAATGTTGATGTTCATTAGTTCCACCTAACATTCAACTAATAGTTATATGAACAGCTGTGTGTGTTTTTAATTTTCTCTTATTTAATAAATCGAAACAAAAATTTCCTCTCAAATAGTAAGGTTTGTTAATGTTAATAACTACTTAATTACCTACCTACTTAATTATAAACAATATATTTAATGTGACATTATTATTAAGGAATTACACAATATGTCAAAAGAAAAGTCACTATCTCAACCGGTTCTCAACGGACGAACCGGTTTGATGCGATCTGTTTGCCATAGATTGATAATAGTTATTAATAACATAGATCATTGTAGAAATGTATTATATATTTGTACAGCGCCTTTGAGGTGATTTTGCACAAAAACGGCGCTATACAAATCATCCATATATTATTATTATTCATAAATCTCAACATACAAAAGCGTCGTTCAAAGGTCCCTCTCTCCTTTGAAGGCTAAGCCCCCAACATGACATTATTACTGTTTTCTCTTCTAACAGCAGCAATTAATTGCCCCCTGCAATTAGCATGTGCCTTCTAATTGCTTGATGAAATTAAGATTACCGTCTCTACCAACACTCTGCCCCGCATTGTGCCTGCTTATATTGTGTACAAAGAGTTGTTTAGGCTTGAAACAAACGTGGATAAGCTCGTGCTGGCACGTAAACAAAACAGTGGCTCATTATGTTACAATACTTTATCAAATAAATGTTTGACTTGAAAATATAATACAGTAAACATGACCTTATAAGCTAAGCATTTTAGCCCCCTTTAAGCCCGTTAATGTAAACCGTATACCTAATTTAAGTAAGTTTATATAAATATGATAGCGCTGGTTTTGAGATATACATTGCAAGTTGATTTGATAGCCATTTCCTTAAATTCCCTTTGAAGACATTATAAGAAAGTTGTCAGTTTTCAATCCCCTTGAATACTAAGGTTGGGTTGTTTCGGAGAATTTGAACAATTCATCAAATTTCAACGTTCATTTTCGGGTTCTGTGAAAGTTTTATTAAAGTTCTGTTATTATATCATTATTGGCTAGTTGCTTGACAGAACTGAAGTAAAAACAAAACTTGAAAAAATCTTTCACAGAACTTGAAAATTAACTTTGAAATTTGAAGAATTGTTCAAATTCTCCGAAACAACCCGTCATTAGTTTTAAGCTCTTAAAAATATGTATATGCTATTGTTTAAGATTATCTCTTCGTGATAATCTCCAAGTTGAAAACGTGAAATAAAATTCCCTCGATAGAAAAAAGTAGCAAAGTATTCTCAAAAAATTACTCAATTTTTTTACTCCAATCATTGAGAGAAATTGAAAGAACTCGATATTTCGAAAACACATGTTTTTTTGAGGAATTTGTAAGAAAACTGTACTTTCACTTTTATCTCGTTCATATAATAACAAATATGAAGTTTTTTAAATTGAAACTGAATTCGCGGTGCGAAATATGAATTACGTATTATTTTTTACTATTTTTAGGGTTTTATTAATGGATTCCACTATAAATATTTGAGGCAAACTGGAAAGAATGATTATTTCTCTTTCTAACGTCAAAAAATGCTTATTTCCGCATAATATAAAAGATAAATATACTTTTGTAAAATATGGACGCTCAGTCATATATGACACTCAAACGCTGGAGGGGTTAAGCGTAATCTTAAGCATGATAGAAAATATAAAAATACTTTAGTAAAATATGGACGCTCGGTCATATATGACCCTAAAACGCTGGAAGGGTTAATACATATTTCGAGAGATTTTTGCTCTATTTGAAATAAGTTTAATATCAATTGTTTTTAATATTTTTCAATAGTCGCTTACCCCTATTAATTATAATAGTTTTTTTAAATTTAATTTATATTAGCGCTTCTTCTTTTTAAGCTGGCTCTACACTCGCGCGCGAAGTCGCGCCGTGAATTCACGCCGTGAATATACGCTGCGATTCGCGCGTGAACTGTGTCCATCCACACTCGCAAAGCTTCAGTCTTGTTCGCGGCTTTAAACCGAAAACCCTTTGTCGCGGGCCAAAAAACCGACAAAAATCGGGGAATGGCGCGAAGCGCGAATGCGAAGATTGCGAAGGCGTGAACAAGATCCACACTCGCGTTTCGCGGCCTTCGCGGCCGTTCGCGCCGCGAGTGTAGAGCGCGCTTTAAACGCATTCCGCGGAGCATTAATAAACCTAGCAGAACCTTATATCGTATTTATATTTATTTTTTATTCTTTCATGATAAATATGAATTAGAATTGAATACTGATTAAAAATCCTATGTCAAACGTTACATTAAAATAAAACATCCACAGGCTCTTACGCCCTTATAAAAAATATACTGGGAGTCGAACAAAATATAGACCGTTGAAGAATTATCATCTCAATTCATCCGCTGGTTGTATTTTCTGCTTCAATTGGAACACAGCAAAACCACGAATACAATTCTCTAACTACAGTGTGGATTCATCTCACTGATCTTCGGACTTTTCAAGGGAAGCATTCCTCCTGGAATAGCTTCTCTTGGATGCCTTCCTTTGCTCCTTTTTGCAGTGACGTGTCTTGCCCTCTAGGTTAACTAGAGTGACTGGAGATATATGGAATACAGACTGCACTGAAATATGCTGTATGCTGCTCGCGCTTTTTACTCAGTATTTAGCAGACAAACTGTAGGTAAATTCCAATACAAGACGTCACGGGGCCTGAAAATAATTATATAGGCCCAGTTGTTACACAGAAATTCAAGTGTAACATTGTCATCAAATGGCGATTCAGCGCCTTTTTTGACATTTGAGAGATGCACCGATTCCATATGTGTTTCAGCTTTCAAATGATAGTTTTGTCCTCTTCTGCTGATCATAATTTGTTCAAAATCTGAAATGTGCCTAGAATTAGAATCTGCATTTAACGGGAACCTTTCAACTGACAAAAAACACCAAAATGCGCCATTTGATATGACATATCGTCACCTTAAAGCAATAGTGGGATATCTTAAAAAATGCTGTTCTGAGATAATAGGACTTTTAGGTTTGCGTGAGCTCTAGCAGCATCAAATTAAATAATCTTGCAGATTAATGATATGGTATAAGAGATGTAAACTATTTAACGTCAACACAAAATTGTAATAATAGAAAAATAATTAATTTTTTCATACTAATTTTGACAAAGTATACGTAAATCTGGAAATATCTCACTGTTGCGTGGAGTGTTTGGTAATCATCTCAAACTATCTCAGTGTAGCATAGTAATAATATTATGAGTTTAGATGGATAAATGAATTAATAATTGTTTCTCGGGAGATTTTTTCAATGTGGACGACTGTTTCAGGCTAATAATTATTGCTTAAAATAATTAATAATTCTTTTTTCTGCATGTTTTTCCATGCTGTTTATAATCATAAATACATTTTCAACAGTACACACCCACTCACTCCTATAGTTTGTCAATACGACAATTGTATGGGAGTAAGGTGGAATAAAATAGAAAAAAAAATATATTTGTGCTTATAAATTTATTTATGAGAAGCATGATATAATTTATGTAACAAAAATAAAAGAAAACATTAAGAATAAAAGTATGTAACAATATTAACAGAAAACCAAGAATAAAAAGTAGGTATGTAACAGAAAACCTTTAGAATAAAAAGTATGTAAATTTTTTTATAGAAAACTTTAAGAACAAAAAAATAAAACAAATATGTGTTGTTTCTCTGGAAACCTACAATTAACCTTCATCGTTATTTTCTTCTTGTACATCGCAGTCTGTATTAATTAATTCAAAAAAATTATGAGGTTTTTTGGTATAACACCACTTTGGCAAAGAAATAAGAAATCACGATTTTTATTCTGTGGAATTGTAGGTGGAACTGTATAAGCTGGTCCTAGAATTATACTATTCTCATTCCGAACATTCTTTAGTCGCTCTCTCACATTAATACTCTGATTAAATGGATCCTCGGTGGAGGTGCTTTTGTATTTGATAACTGCCGTTTCATCTTTAGTGATCTGTAAAATCTTAACTTTATTCAAAATACATTTATTTTTGTCCATGGTTATTGAGAAATTTTTTCCAGTCTTCTCACATACCTTCTTCCAGTCAATGAAGTCCGTTGTTTCCATTTCTGTTAACTTATAACGAGGTTCATTCTTCTTGTAAAACTTTATGATCATCGCTAACTCCGTTGGAATAAATATTAGGCCTTGTTTTAAAACCCTAACCTTTTCTCTGTCGATGCAATAATGAATGGAGTCTCCTTCGTTCTCTGAGTGCCCAACAATTAGATATTTATGGGTAATGATTTGAATATCAAGTGTTCATAGCTCAAGTGAGATAGCTTTACATTCTGAATGTGTTCAGAATATTATTATCTTTTCTAATATCTCATTTGCAGTACTATAGTTGTATTATACACAAAATGCGCAAAGGTTCTTTTTTGGTTTAAAAAAATATATATTGAATTTGGTATTGAATATTTTCCTGTATGTGGAGTGTGTAACATAGAGATTACCTACCGAGACACACTTCTATTTGTACAAATTGTACATCTTTTGGATATTTGGAGATCCGAGCTGATCCTGCACGACAATAGTGCGATTCCACTCTACTAAAGCTGTTGATGTGATTCATAACACCATCAACTAAATCATCCTTTTGCAGGAATCTTGTCTGTTTTATTTTTTAATGCAGCGCTTATGGTATTATTGCTTATATCTAAGGTTGCCATAAAAAAATCTTCCATACACGTATGTTATGTCCTTCTCTCTCAAAATAATAACCACTATTAGCTAGCATTCATGGAATCATAAATATTAAAATATTTTAATCGATCAACTTCCAAAACAGATTCAGAACATTTGTATTTACAATTAGTACACAGTACAGGCTTAATTTGTTTTGCTCTGCGTACCTTTCCTGACTTTGCTACATACTCCTGACCAGTATTCACCTTCAGTTTCTTTATGTTTCTCTTCCAAGATCACCCAACTTGTTGAAAACTATAGAGCTACAGTGAGACAATGAATTTATTTCAGTATTTTAAACGACCTTTTGAAAGCAACAGTGGGACAACATCAATATCTCAGTGTTGCTCTGATTGACCGAACATTTCAATACTGAGATTTTACTTGTAACAATGGCATTTTTTTTTACAAAATATCCCAGTTATGCATCATGAAGAGCTCACAATTTTACATGGAACTGCATACTTATCTCAAAAGTGTATTTTTCGAAGATATCCCACTATTGCTTTAAGGTGACGATATGACAATGTTATATTTGAATTCTTGCGAAACAACTGGGCCTTATGTTAAGTGTATTTTTAAAGTTTTGTTTTGAATAGTTAGTACCATTGTTTTGGTGATGAATTTACTATCGTTGTTAACGGACCTAATGATCGTCCCTTGGGGACGCACCAGTGCAGTTAAATAAACAATAAAATAGCAGTGTTTATATTTTAATGAACAGAGCCAGTGAGACTTGGCATTACCGATTGGGGTATGTTGAAACTCTAGAGGTAGTGATGAGGTGAAGGTGAAGGGTAGGAGGAAGATGGGCAAGTACCTGGCTATTCAGATCTGGTCACCAAACACGGCTAAAGCCAATTCAAGCAACGTTTCACATCTGAATGGTGGTCTTACACCAAGGCGATACTGAGAGTATCTTCTACTCTTGAATGTGCCGCAATATTTACTATATTATATTGTAAATGACTAAACTGTGAAATAACACAAATTAATCAAATAAGAGATAAGCCGCCATAGCTCAGTGGTCAGAGCTGTCGACCGGAAATCGAAGGGACACGGGTTCGAGTCCCGTTGGCGTCATGTATCTTTTATCAGGAGATTTTTCAATGTGGATGAGTGTTTCAGGCGAACAATTATTGCTTGTAAAATAATTGTCAAATAAGTTTTGTTGCGCGCTCTGGAATTTTACCCCGCGACCTCCGCATTGTTCGTCGAGAATCTTACGTCAAGACAATCTGTGTGTAAACAAACCTACGTATGTGAGGGTAGAGAATACGGTAACATTGCACCTAGAACATTAATGTGTATTGGTTTGTTCATGATATTTCTTAAACTTCTCTCACTTTTGCCTGACAATAATTTGTTTATAATGAATTCATTTATTATACTTTCATGAACTTACCTACCTACCTATCCGCCGTTGGTAAGTACAGTAGGTAAATTATGTAATTTTTTATCGCTTGTTATGTATTAAGTATTGTTGAATTGATAATGTAAAAATAATGAATTATTTCAAAAATTCGAACCCTTTTTAGATTAATTACTTTACTTTTTCTATTAGGCTTCATATTCAAATTCACAGGGGTATAATATTTTCCCAATTTATATATATAAGTCTCTGAAGGCGACATACTTGTCTAATAACGGTGGTTTGCTCGACGTTCCCTTATTTATTATTTTTGATGAACGTGTTACTAAAATCACAAATATTTCTAGATGGATCCCTTCCGGATGCAAGTTGTTTATATTTAATATTAATAAAAACAGTATCTTGACATAAAAATATTTTATGTAAAACGGTTTGAAAATTTTATAAAATGTTTTTCAAGTATGAAATTGCCCGTAAGCACAAGATTTTATTTTTCTGGACGATGAATTAGTAACTTCCCGAGGGATCCCTCTAGAAATATTTGAGATTTTAGTCATACGTTAATCAGAAATAATTTAAATAAACACCACGGAAACATCAATTTTATAGAACTGTTAAGTCGACCGTAGGTCCATCCTTTACGCCGGGCCACGCGCCGAATATGGTTTTTACACGAGTTCATCACTTATGTCGTTAAGATTCCAACTTTATTTTAGAGATTTGATGGGGCAAATTCAGCCGCAGGTCTGTCCAATGGACGGGGCCACGCATTGCATATTTTTGTGTACGGCTGCTTCACTTACGTCGTTAAGATTGTGGGTTTGTTTTAGGGTATTGTCTCGTCTTAATAAGCTTATAAATGTTGCACGTGAACTCAAATAGGTAGGTACTTCAATAACCTCAATTATTGCTGAAAACTTATAGTGGATTGTCAAAATTGATTGATCTCTTTGTCCAATCCTTTTGTAAAACAAGTGTTTCGGTTTCAACCATTATTTTTGTATGTCGTAACAGGAAATGAACTCTAAATTAATTCTAATCTTTGCGTTACGTAATAATTCTTACACATTACTTTTAATTCTGTTAAATCATTGTGGTCGTAATTCCATCAGTTTTATGTTGTAGGTTATATGTATACTTGTATACCCGCGTAACCACTTTACAAGCATTAAAAGCTTACAATGGTTTTTCAATTACAGTTATTCAATATATCTTACATTGATTAGTATGTAATCGCAGTCACCGACTGTTTATTAAAAAAACAATCCTTAGCAATAAATTCATAATTATATTAAAGGTAATGTAAAATGAGTAAATGTAAATGAGTAAAGGATAGCTATTTTTTGATAGTTGATAGTTTATATTCTTTCAAGGATTACCTTTTGGTATTTTGTCATATAATCAAGGAAAGCGCTTAGTTCCCTTCTACCCTTCTGTAGAGGCGTACTTACAAGTACGCAGAGATGTGTAAAATGGGTACCCAAAACCATTTGAAATGCAAAATGGAAATGGGTCAAAACTTTTCCATTTGAAAATTCAAAATGGTTTTTAGAAAAGCATTTCAAATGCAAAATGCAAAATACCTATTTTCAAAATGCATTGAAAATGCAAAATGGTTTCTCAGGTCAAACAATTAAAATATTTATAGAATTTTTAAACAATTTTGTCATTTAATAATGGATATCAATGTAGAACAAACATATTACATGATGGTAAATCCAAAAACACCACGACTACAGATTATGAAACCACAAAATATTTGCGCGGGACTAATGTTGCCAACGTAAAAACATAGAAACTGCTATCTAACATTTAATATTACAGCGTCATGGCCCCATGTTCAGTATTTGAATCAGTATTTTTTGTAATGGTATCACTCAATTGCCAGGGCTCCTACCAGGGAGCAACTTGACAAATGTAAATTATCTCTCGTAGCGAGGTTGAGGACCGGCTGATATTTGGGGCTTATGAAAAAAAGATGAGTGGAGATAGTAGGAAGAATGTTGCAAAAAAACCATTTAAAATGGAAAATGCATTGAGAAAAGTATTTAAAATGCAAAATGGAAAATACTCATTTTGCATTTTGCATTTCCATTTGAAATGGATTTATTTGAAATAAAGCACATCTCTGCAAGTACGTAACATTAATACATATCGTTTTTTCACTTTTATTGGAATAATTTTTTATGTCTTTGAAGGTTCAATCTAATATTAATCATTGAAGAAGAAGATAATACTAATAAATCTCAACAATACATGAAACAGAACAAGACATAAAATAAAAAGGTAGCGGTCGTAACTGTGAATCGAACTCAGAATCTCTGTCTTATCGGGATAACGCCTTAATCCAATCGGCCATTGTGAACTATTTTTTTAACGTAATTTTTGTAGATCTCATATTTCAAAATCAGAATTAACGATATTATCTTCAATTACTTTTTCCCATATTTTTGGCTGCTATCCATAGACATATGAATATTAGTAGACCTGCCCTAAGTGATTAAAAGCGTACTATCCCCACTCCTCATACCGGTTCCATTGGAGCCGGCTGTGCTCGCGTATGGCCTCAAGTGAAATTTGAAAACGTGACGTCATCATTCTTGTGCGAACTATGGTCGAGGCATCATCGGTTCATTTTACGAAATAACACGGCAGAATGTTGACTTGTGCTATGAAAACTTGTAAAAATAGATGTGAAAAAAAGAATAAACCCAATTGTCGTATTACATTCCATATATAAGCATTATTTTACTTTATTTTAAGCATATTCACATCGTATAATATAGATCAGTTGTTACTATCACATCGAGAAACGTCTGGACGCGAAACACAATGCTGGTTGGTTGCTGGGAAGTAAATTATGAACATTTATAAAAGTGTCTTAACTAAATACTTAAACGAAATATTCGACTCTGAAAAGAGAACCGAATTTTTTTGCCGAATTTGGACTTCGCAAATTTGTTCATAACGTGGCGAGTAATTTGCGCTCCCATATAAAAATGTCTATTCATTCAAAAGCAGATTTTACTTTTAAGAAGTAAATGGTGATATTATAATGCGAGATGCCTATTTACTGTCAGATTTATTTATTGACGAATCACAGTCAGCCTTACTCCCTTCGTTCTTCAACAGTTGATTTTACCCCTCGCCATTATCTTCTCGTCTATTAATTCCTGTCTGTGCTGCTATCGGTAGAAAAAAATATGGATGAGTGGATAAAAAATAAAGAGATCTTTGGTTTGATTCCCAGTCCTGTAGCGACTGTTTCCTTTTTTTATCAGTGTTATTTTCCTCTTCAATAATCATAAATGTTTTTTTGTTTTTTTTTGAATTTGCTGATATCCTTCTGATTTTGGAAGAAAGAAAGGTGGATTTAAATTAATACAACCTTTTAAAAATCTTAATTAACTTTGAACTTAGCTAATGTGCTTTAGCACAGATGTGTATTTTCGTATTTTGCCACTGGAAAGCTGTAAAGGATGCAAATGGTTTTCACCTAAAATCGGTTATTCTCTACTGCTGTTCAGCCTGTATTTTAATATTTGACCAAATGGCCGAATAGCATCATGATAATTTATTTCATTATTTATAGTTTATATTACGTAAACCTGTGGAACGAAACAATATTAAATCATTTTTCACTTCCTGGTCACAATCATCATTTTATGATTGAACGCAGATCAAAGGTCAAATCATAGTAGTTCACATTGTCCGCCCACTTTTTAGATGGTCCACGCTTATTATTTTAATTGGCACGTGCCTATTCCTTTTCACAATATAACCTTAAACTTTGCACTTTATCAATACAAATGGTTCCCATACAAACTCTGCTCATAACATACACTACGATTTTTACACGTACCTATAAGGGAATTATTAATAACAATTGTATCTAGTCGTGGTTGATATGTATAATTGTATAAGGGTGTAACATTTACTCGTTTAATTTAAGAGTAATGGCTGTGCGGTCTTTTCATTCAAAACCTAAATTAGGTTTTGACGCCAAAATACCCAACCAAACTGTTAAATTGTTTTCTAATCAAAAGGTATAGCAAATATCAAGTACAAAAGTGAACTATTTTATTAATTTGTGTTTTAAATTATAAAATATAGGCCATTCAAATTTGGCGATTATTAGCGAGTTATTTAAAATAAATAAAATCGATCTAAATAAAACGCAAAAAAAATATTTTTTTAAATTATTAGAATGCGATAAGTTGTGCTCGAAGACCGGATTCGGCAGATTTTGTTAAGAGCGTTGGAGCGTTAGAAGTCAGTTGAAGGTAAAAAGCAGAAACTACGTATTTGCTTTATGTCTCATCTAAATATTTTGTCGTACGTTAATTAAAATTTCTGCCCTAAAAACGTATTTTTTAAATATTTTTTTATTTTACATTTCATTATGTTAACACAGTAGGTAGAGCAAGATAATTTTTTAATAATTACAACTCACAAAAACGCAAAAGTCAAGACTGAAATTGAAATTGAATTCTTTACTCTCCTGTATATCATAATTTAAAATACTAATAAATTAAATGGTACATATTCAAACTTGATATTTAAATTTAAAAAAATATTATTTATTTTGGTAGTGTATTTTGGCCTCAAATACAAATTTAAGTTTTGTATGAAAGATGCCGCGCAGGAGTTCCTCTTAATTCTCATCTTATCAACGATCTATGAAAAGCTCAAACTAGATCTAAGATCGGCGGAAGTTTTGTGCAATTAAATAATAATGTATAGTGCACCGTGTAACGTGTCGCATGTCAAAGTGTTTAGCTGATTCACCTCACACCGCTTGAAATATCCCGACGGAGGTGAAAGGTGATATTGTGCACGATGCATTCCAACCTTAAATGGGCAGCCGACTTTCCACTATACCGTGCGGAAACGCTTTTAGCTTTTATATATACATATATTTGCTGTAATTTATAACACTTCGAAAGCTCTAACGATATGACGTGACAAACCATTTTTATCTCGTGCTCTGGTTGCATAAACAATTGTTTGACGCGAAAAAATATAAAATCTGGCGGAAAACATATCTTGTAGCAATTTTTTAATTTTTTTTTATAAAACATTTAGGATGGGTTGATTCGGAGAATTTGAACAATTTTTCAAATTTCAAAGTTAATTTTTAAGATCTGTGAAAGTGTTTTTCAAGTTCTGTTATTATTTCAGTTCTGTCAAGTCACTGGCCTATAATGATATAATAACAGAACTTGAATAAGACATTCACAGAACTATGTAACAACCCATCCTTAGTTTTAACCATTTTTATTGTTTCAGTACAACCGACTTGTTACGTAAGCAATGCTCTCACTCTTCAGGGTTTACTTAAACATAAGTTACAAATATATAGACTTACAGATTAAATCTGGGAGGGGGGATGTGGGGTAATTTACAGTGGAAACTAATTTAACACAGGGTCATTGAAAAAGATTTTCTGATTATTGTTAAATTATATAACTTTACTGTCTTTTTAATTTCTAAAATTTACAGTTTATTCAAATGATGTTCATTGAATAAATGAATATGATAGTGTAAAAATATCTATACAATTTTAAAAATCATTTTATGGTTTATTTACAAAAATGATTAGCAACTATTACTGTTTAAACACCTTATAATATGCCCCTTTAGAGTGATGTCTAGGTTTCTTGAAGTTTTACCAATATAAAAAATATAAATATATATTTACTTCACATTGGGCTAAAACATACTGTCGGTTAATTTTATACATAACTCCTATTTGCTTGCAGGCTATAGATTTTGAATTTGAATTCACGTAAACATATAATCATATTTTGGAACGGTGTTTATAATGCAGGAGCAACACATCATTAAAACAATATTAATTTTATTATTGTAGAAAGCAATCACTTTGTAGTTTGACATATTTAATATAAATAAAAACAGTTATTTTTTTAAAACCAAGATTTATTTATTTATTGACCGATTGGTTTCGTTAAGCTCAAACACCATCAGGGTGCAAATTAATACTCTATTATTAATCTCTCGAGTTATTTTTATTTCTCTCGAGAATTTTTATTCTATATTAATTAGTTCTTCAATAACCACAAATTCACTGTGTGGCGATACTGAAAAAAAAATTATACACCACTATTTAATCAAAATAATCGATATGTTTCGAAACTTCGTTAGGATAAACATAGTATAATGAAAATTAACAAATATATATGTAATTATTAATATTTATTGGTTTGTGTTGTCCCATTCACAAACAAACATAACTTGTTCATAACAGTAGAAATTTCTAAAAAGTGTTACATTTATCAGACGGTAAACTCACGCAAAAAAATAATATGTTACACAATGAAAGCTCTAATAAGAATCAACAGAACTTTTTGCTTGTCGTCGAATTTTAGTATTTGGGATCCATACCAACTTACAAACAGATGGTCAACCGATGTGATAAAAGCCACGTGATACTACCAAAGCTCTATTGATTCAATATTTACTCGTATCAGACAACTGACTTGTTAACCCACTCTTCAACACTGTGAAAGCTCTGACATACGTCATTCGAACCTATTGATTTTACCATATCACGATGCGTTATTTTCATCTATCAACTTCCACCCTCTGAAAGCACTCATAACTAAAGACGTCATCTAAACGTATCGATTCAATTAGGGTTTATTTCCACCCGAGATGCGATTAGGCGGTCAACGGTCAACTGCCTAACTTGAAAAACATCTTTAAAAACGCAGGTAAACATAATGTAAACACACCGTCACCGGCGCAAGCGCACCTCCTGCTAGATCGAGTTGTCCCCTCATTCACGTTCGGAACTCGAGCGGTACGGTCGTGTTCCGTGTATCGCGTTAACTCGCCTCCAATGCGGTGTTTTGACGTTAACGCAACAGCTGCGTATTAATTTTCCGGTAAACCTCGCGTTTTCCATTGTTGCACGCTTGTTTTCTACGCCAGCCCGCAATTCAGGGCGTGCAAAGTACACAATTTGAAAGCCAGTGGTGTGTGAAACGTGTGTTTCAGGTTCTTCTTGTTTTAAAAAATCGAACAGTGTTATTTTGTTTATTTTGAATTCAAAACATTCGAATATTACTTTAACATCGTTAATAAAAAACTCTCTGATTTTTGCGATCGTCCGATGTTTCGTGTTCTATAATATTTTTAAAAAAATCGAACAGTGTTTCGTTTTTTAATTCAAAACATTCGATTGTTACTTTATTCGATTACAACGTATATGAACGACGGCTTAACGATATTTAAATATCGATTTTTTGTGTTATGATGTAAAAAAGAACAGTGTTATTTTTGTTTTTGTATTTGATTTCAAACATTCGAATGTATCTTTGTTTGTTTACAGAGTATTAAAGCTTAACGCTTATGATTTTGCTATAATCAGAATTTTTATTTTGTTTTGAATTCAAATATATAATTTTTCTACGTCTTTGAAGTGTCTGAACGTCTGATTTCGCGATGGCAAAATTCCGATGTGTGCAATAATACAATATTATTTTTCGTTTTCTGTGAGTTTCCGCAATAAGCATATGTGTTTGAAAAGCGGAAGTGCCGGCGGTCGGCCTGCGCTAGTGCAATATGGACTGTGTTATAAAAATAATAATACTTTGTAATTAATAATAATTCATGTGGAATTTCTGTGGTGGGTGATGCGTGTCACCAGTTGCAAAACGTCTTTAAATAGGACGATACGATGCATTCATTAGCTAATGGACTTTTTAGTAATAGAATAGTTTTAGTTGAATGCCTTATGAATTAACTTCATAAACCTTGTTTTTATCTATTTATGAGCATTTTTTTGTTTGAAAGTTTTATCGTGGTTTCTAAGAGAAACGCGAATATTACACAAATAAGTTTGAAGTTTTAAAAATAATTCTCCTCCAAATTGGATTTTCTTTCTATTTGGTGTCAGCGTAAAAGTAAAAAATGTTAGCTGATATTTTTTGGCAGCATTTAGTTTTTGATTTTTTAAATTATGATACTGCGTAAAACTCTTATAGACTTCTTTTCTAGAATTTGTATTATCTCTATGTATGCTAACTCGTCAAATAAAACATCAAATCGCTATATAAAGTTGATCAATTGAATATAATTATTTTAAATTAATAGAGATCAATTACTACGAATTTTGGGTATCTCGGTTAGTTTTTCAATCGGGACGTTGTAGGTTTTGTCGGGACATTTTAGGTCTTATCAGGACGTCAGGACAAGGATCTCGATAACGGTGACAGTCCCGATATATCGGGACGGATGACAATCCTAAGCATCCATAATGCTAAAATTTATTCCCTTTTTATTATTAGGAATTTTTACGATTTTTTCTGCGAATCTTCAAACGATTTCGGAAAATTCTATTTTGAGAGTTCTAAAAAATCATAGTTGTTTTTACATCAAATAATCATCTTTGTTTGATGGTTAAGCAAAACTTAATTTTGTTTTCTCAGATGCGAAACAATTGGAAATTCTAGGAAAAATAATGTAAATTTATCTAAAGAATCATTTCTTTCATCTTGTAAAACAGAACGGGTTGTTTCGCAGAATTTGAACAATTCATCAAATTTCAAAGTTAATATGCAAGTTCTGCTATTTTCTAAGTATTGTGAAAGAACCGGCCCATGATGACATAGTATCAGAACTTGAATTAGAAAAATTTGAAATTTGATGACTTGTTCGAATTCCGCGAAACAACCCGCCCTAAATAAAACTTTGGAACAACATTTAAGAGTAAATTATTTTCTATACCTGGTATCATAAATATTTTTCAAATTTTTCAAAACTGTTCTATTCGACAACCCAATCAATATCTCTAAATAGTATAAAATAAAGCCGCTATCCGCGTCTGTCTGTTTGTGCGCTTAGTTCTTATAAACTAAGCTACAGATTTTGATAGGGTTTTCACTATCATACATACATATTACATTTATAGAAAGTAGAGAAAAACGGATGATTTGTAATCAAATCGTTAAAAAATTATTTTCGGGAGCTTACATTGCTAGCGCTGGCTAAACCTTCTGAGATGCATCAAAATAATTTACTACGGAATTTCATATCTTAAAAAGACCTACAGAAAATTCTGTGGTGGTATATGTCTATCTCATAATGATAATAATAATAATGATGATAATAACGTATTATCCAAGGTTGATATTTTCAGTTGCGAACTTACTAAATACAAGAGGTCCATAAAAAAATATTTCTCTGATGGATTGTGAATAATGTTTATGTCTCTATTGTTTATATCTCTATTATGATTTGATTTATATCTACAACCTCTCTCCAGGGCTATAAGTGTATTGTTTTTTTAATGTTTCGTTTTATATAATCTTTTGTTTTGTATAAATTTTTTAATTCATATTTCTTTCTCACAAATTTAATTTACTTATTCCATATTATGCTGTCTCAGTAGAGGTGAAGTCACAAGGAGGAAATCCATAATTGGTTTTATCTTACTATATAATACTTATGTACAAACTGATTAAATGTAAACTGTCGATTTCCAGAAAATGAATAAATAAATAAATAACCCCTAGTAACGCCGGGTACACGTCAGATAGTTATCGATAAAGGTCGTATAACTTCTTCCAGCCCAAATATTACTTTGTAAAGAGTGTTCATTTAGCCTTCTACAGATCAAAGCATTCTTATGATTGCTACTAATAATAATTAACCTATATTATTCGGCTATAAAACTACTTACGAGTATGTAGAGGAGACCAGCAGTGAGCAGAACACCATGCTCTCGTAACGTAATGCGATTTGCATTATTACGATTTGTTATATCACTTTTATTGCGTATCTTTTCAAGCAACTGACTGTCATTTCAGTGGTCTGCAAACATAGTCGAAAAAACTTTTAATTGATACAACAAAATTATGTGCAACTGAGATTTTTAACGTGGATTGTTTTGCAAAGTTGATTGTGTAGTGAAAATTTTCCGTCGTTCTTACAAAACGCAATATCGAAAGTATTTTTTTAAATTCAAATATTTTTCTACATTTCACTGTGATTTTAATCATAGTTCATGATCTTAATTTTTTTTATTATCTAAATATTTAATATAATTAAATTAAATGTTATACCAAATGAGCGTAGACTTCTGAAAAATCACAGGATTTTCAATTAACTTTAAATTACATATTTTTTTTTTTACATATAAATGTTTTTTAAATTAAAATAAATTTAACAATAAAATCTGAACTTTGCTGATCATTACTCCACCAACTATTTAAATAACTGTGGCCTATATTTTCATTAGAAGAATGTGATTAAAGCGCAGATGGGATAGCAAATCTCGTAATATTATAATTCCAATTTACAAAACGCCATTTTAAAATATTCAAATTTAGGTAGGTACTTATTATATCACTTTTCTGGATAATTTTTGTTCGCACAACTGATTCCAATTTTGAAAACGACATTTAAACTCACAGATCATCCCAGTTTTTAGTCACAGACAGACACACAACCAAAATTATTATTTTTGATTATCGGTTTGTGTGCGGAATATGACGTATTCGGTGACTTTTGAGATTGTTTCGAAGTGTTTAGAATAATAATTATTGTTTTGAAAATCATATTGTTAAATGAATCGTGGAGTTTCAAAATCCATTCATGAAATTTTTAGACCTGGAGAGTCACAAAAAATTGTTTCAAACACATTTTATGCACCCTTAATGCTGGATATCAAAATAATTATACATTATTCTTTTGATTTTGCATATTTAACTTCAAGTACTTTTTACAAAACCATCAATTTTTTTCTATATTGGGTTTTGCATCTCCTTATCTTAAATCACTTACGTGATAGACGCTTTACCTTGGCACACAGTATGGTACCTACCAATTTAACACTTCCAAACACTGTTTAACCTGTAATTAGTTAATTGATTTTAGACCTTTTACCATAATGCTCCGTAATCGATGTAATGCATTCCTAACCAACCGTAATTACATATTTTACCGATAATATCAGGTACGCCTGCCACTATTGCCGACCGCTGTTGTTAATCGTCTATTTGCCAATTTCGCACAACTATCTGTGCCGAGTGAGCAGATGTTACTTTTATATTTTTCTCTTCACGCTTGTAATTTTTTGTGCTATTTGGAGCGTAGTCGAGCCGATTTTTCAACCTACAGCGTTTCGTTCACCTCTCCCCGTGAGGACGCAGGAGTGTTGATAACAATATTTTCATAATCAATTACAATACTTTTTTCGATTTAGCCCTGAATTGAATATATTACTACCTGTAAATAATCTACCCTGTTTCCGTCAAGTTTCAAAACAATTTTTGTTTGCGTTGAGGGATTATTAAAAAAGATGTCTCGTGTTTTAACAGTTAATTGAATATTTCAAAGTTCCATAACTCGTTATGGATATTACATAACCAGAAAAGATAGTTTGTCTAGAAATTTCAAACGAAGAAAGTGAAGAAAATTTCATAACATCATAGCTTACTAGGATATTTAAAAGTTTCTTAACTGCAAATGGAAATTACGTTTCAAACTGAAAACATTAACAACGCTCTCAAGCGAAAAATTTGAAACGGAAAAATCAAAAAAATATTCGTATCTGTGAATTGAACATAGGACCTCAGTCTGAGGTCTGAGGTTTTAAAAGGTAGTGGTCCTGGGTTCAATTCCTAGGTGCGACCCAATCCTTTTTTGATTTGTCTGTTTCACGTTTTCTTTTTGAGAGTCGTTAATATTATTTTCATCGATTAAATATTATAATTCAGGGATTTTTTTCAGTAAGTTATTGCACTGCAAAAATATTAAAAACATTAATTTTATTCAGCAAAAGTTGTGCAACTTTCATGACGCCAGAGCTTACCACTAGAGAGGTATTACCACTTGAAAGAATCTACTAATATATAATATTTCTAATTTATTAAGAATTACTTTAAATCATTCGTAATAAGGCTAAAGACGGGACTGCAGGCTCTTGACGTATGAATTGATAGGTTTCCTGTACTAAAAAGGAATGTATTATCGTGATGTCAATCATTACATTATCGCATTTCGTCATTATATATTATTATCATGGTAAATCCAGGTACATGGACACATGTTCCGATATAATAGGAATCTACTAAAAGTTTATAAGGAAACGGCCTGCAGTCCCGTTTTTAACCGGATTTTGATAAATCAGCAAATACTAATTTTTCTCCGTGTGTACGTCATTTCCTTGGCGATGTCTCTTAACCGATGGCTTAACAAATTAACTCATTTTGCTTTCGATGAATTCTTCCCCGTTCCTTTCGTTTCTCCATCTACGATTTATCTCCGTGTATCCACCTGATCGCAGGTGGTCCCAGGTGTGAAAGGAAGTTGCGATTAGATCAGGCTGATCCTTAAATAGCCACCAGAAATTGATTAAAAACCCAGCCTGCTCGGTACTTGGTACTTGCTCGCCGAGTAAAATCTCATTATGTATCGGTAAATGACTGTGGGCACCTTTTATGTGTTATGTAACAGGTTATCGATCTAGAGCAGTCATTCTCAAACTAGGAAACCCAGCTAACTTAGCTGTACTTTTTAAAACCTGGAGAAACAACGCTATTATTTTGTTTCACGCTCAATTGAATTTTCGAGTTCATTGTTCATATTTGCAAAATAACCGTTGTTATTCGTAATTCCTTATGCCTTTTGATTATTTCCTGTAATTATTTCATAAATATATTTAGCTTCTTTCAGCGGAAGTTTTAATACACTCTGTGTTAGCATATCAAACATTATACCGGATATTGACTTAATGTTAATATACATAGGCAATCTCTCCGTACATCAATAATTTTAGTATGGAGTAGTAAAGGGCGGGGTTCGATGGGATTATTACAATATTTTCATGAACGAATGGTTATACTATATTAATTCCGGGTTAGAGAAAATTATTATATTATCTTTAACGATAAGTCGCACTCCTAGTTAAGGCGATGAACCACGCATTAGGAATCGGGCCGCTAACAATAACACTCCTTAATGAGCATGACTATAAGTTTTAAATTCCCGCTTAACACCAGCCGCCAAAAAGTTGTTTTCTTTAATTTTTCGAAGTTCAATCACAAATAATTAAATATTAGAATAATACACAAATAACTTTCTTTGCATCACTTTAATATATATAACCTCTACATGTTTCATGAACAATGTTCACCTCGTCAGGAACAAGTATATGCTAACTTGAAAATGAAAATTTATTAGAATAATACACAAATCACTTTGTGTCAATCAATCAATCAAATCAAATCACAAAGTGATATGCTTTCAGAAGAAATTTTCTTCGAAAAATTAATAGTTAAATGTTTTACGACCATTATATAATGAACTTAATTTTCCACATTATAATATAAAACTATAACCGAAATTGGATTCGAAAGAAGGAGATTTTTATCATTAAATAAGTTTTTTAGGCCTGACAATTTATTTTCTTTGAGCTTTTAAAAGAACTTTAAAAATTGTGATCTTTCCGCAGTATTTTTCTAAGCCATCAAATTTTCAAACCAAAATACATGATTCTCTTCGCCTTGAAGACAATAACTTAAAAGATTTGAGAAAACTATGAAGTTTTTCAATGTCAACACGCCTCTCTGCCATAATTAAAAATACTTATATCGAATGTGACTCTATATGTAACTTCAGTTCAATGAACTTGCTTTGAATTTAAGTGTCAACATTTTTTAAATAGGAAGGAATTGTTTTTTGAACTTTTTAGAATTAAGATAAGCGATAAAGTTCCTATAATAGAATATTTTGACAACAATTTTAATTGCTATTTCGAAATTGGAACCGATTTGTTGCAAATTCACTGTCTGTGATATTCACGAGTCTGCGGTATAGTTCTTATATTTTTCAATACAGTATTGTAAAAAAAAATTAGTCCGCCGTTACTAAAACAGCAATTTTCAGTTTTTTTTTAAAGTTAAAATCAGATTGTTATTTATATAGATTATCTTTAACCAGATAAGTAAATTCATATTACCTACATATAGTTATTTTGCTTGAATAAGTGTGAAAATATTGAGTGTGTTGATTTTTAAAACAATTTTCTGGGACTATAATATGAAACAGTTTGAGAAACACAAGAAAGCCGTACTAAATAATCTACTACGTAGGGAGGTTAGCTTTTACGTCAAATATATCCTTTTTCATTTTCCAAACTTGTAGTCATTATTATTTTTATCGTAACCAATATATTTTCCATTCAATTTGTAACAACTTTATTTATAACTTCCGATATCGATGCATTATTCGATAAGAAAACTTCGATCGATTTAAATAATTAATTAGACATTTTTATGCCTTGTTTATTAATACGTAAATAATAAAATGAGTTTTGTTTATTTGAAACATGTACGTCACTTCCGAGGTCACTGTAATGTAAATTGATTAATTCATTTGATCGTATGATTCATGAATCAATTCTCTTGGATTTTAAAACCGGATATTATATTGGAATGTGGGATGTATTTAAAGTTTAATGTATCGTTCGTCATACCTCGGGTTATCAAAAAGTTTTTGTATAATGATTTGTATGACGTATTTATATCACGGGCCCACGCAATACGTGACCGATTAATTATAACCCGTAAATTCCGTTCAAAAGAATCGAGTTGGTATAGCAAACAAAAATTCTCAAGCGGCTAAATGCAACTATTTTCAGCTTGGAGCGTCATTTCTATCACGAGCTGTGGAGCTTTGAAACATTATCTATATAAATAAAAACAGGTCGGTGGCCGAGTTGACAACGCGTTTGGGTCCCGCCCAGGCGTAGTGTGTTCAATTCCTCGGCTGGCTAAGTCCTCCATCACAACACAAGCAACATTTTCAGCTTACTGTGGTAGTAGTAGGAGATTTTCAAATATTGTCAGGTTATTCGTAACCAGGGAATGTTTGTCTTTCTTTAAAAAAAAATAAAAATGTTCGTTTGTTCAAAATCTTGAAACCTCTGAAAGTTCATCACCGATTGCTTTGAAATTTTAAAACGACGTTGCATTCGAATACGAGTGTGTTTTTATATACCTATATTATATAGTAAAAATATGTTGTTTTTTTTAAAGTGCGCCATCTGTTGGACAAACATGTTTTTTTTAACAACGCCATCTGTTGGACGTAGAAACAACACGCGCTATTCTGCCCAGACAGACAGGTACAGCTAGTTTAAAATTAAACAAAACGCCATATAGTTTGTTTCATATTTTACAATCTTTCAACTATTAGTTCAAACTCAAAATATTTTTTTTTTTGAAGGAAGCAAATACTATATTATAATATTATATTATATTAAATGAGAGAACACTTTGTTATAGACCACTTTTATTGAATTAATAAATGACGGTCAACCAGGTTACGCTTATCTCAAGCTTCGTCAGGGCTATTATATTAACTAATTATAATTGCATATAGACCCACATATAATAAAATAATACAATGAGAGAAAGGGACAAATAGAGAAAAAGATACCTCATTGGTGACAGAAAGGGTGAGACAATTTATTATAAGAGGAGTAAGTAAGGGGAGGGGAATTCTCAGTTAAATGTATTTGATTATTAATTATGTTGGCGTTAACTCCACATACACAATATACAAGCTGAAGTGTACCCGGTGTTGCTCGGGGACTTTTTAATGGTTTGGGTAATATTTTCTGGTTGTGAAGTCTAGTGTACCTTATAACTGGGTGCATTTTAAAAGTTAAAATAATATTGTAATACGTATTTGTTTCGCTTGATTGTGCAATGTCTTCCACAGACGTCCTCGAATTCTTCAACCACTCACTTCCAAGTCAAATATTGTCTCACACCTCTTTCTATGTTCATCACGTACGCCTAATTTTACCACAATTTGATTCGTGTTTTTTTTTTAAATTTTTTTTTAATTATATTTATTCAAGAAAATTCTTTACAATGTATGATATACATTTATATTTCACTAGTAATAAGATAAAAGATATTATGATATGGTTATTATTTATTATTTTCAATGTTCTCCCATAATAAGCAATTGCTTGTGTGTACGGGATGAGGTATTATTTGTTTAGTTTCTTAGATTTATTTTATTTTTTTAAATTTATGTTTTTTTTTTTTTTTTTACTTTTCTTTATTTATTTTTTTTTAAATTTAGTTTAGGCTTTCAGTATATTTTTTTAATTGTGTTTTGAATTCTTTGAATCTATCTTTAAGTGATCTTCTATTTTCTGGCAATTTATTGAAGAAATTTGTTTCTAAGTATTTGTAGTTTTGTTGACCCAAAGTTTTTTTACAAAGCGGAATTGGTAACATGTATTTTTGCCTGAGATTTGCTGTGTTTTTGAATGGTGCGGTTTTGTTTGGGACATCATCTTTGTAAACATATTATATATTCAACAGCTGTGACGTACTAGATATACGCCAATTATACGTTAAAACACTACTAAACTACATTTTTGACAAAAAAAAAAATTTCATCATACACAAAATAACACTAACAGACCATTTAGACTAGCGTACAAAGAAAACATAAAACTCCGACAGTAAATTCAAGCTTTGGACAAAGACACTACCAATACCATGCTATAAAAGCTTTCAACAGTGTAAAACTTGAAATTAAAATTGAGGAAAATAAAAATAAATTCACACACAAAATTACAAAATGGATTAAAGAACAAAAAAGACAATATTACCAAAATGTCATAGCATAAAATAAAAATAAAACCTACACGTAACACACAAAACCAATATAAACACACATCACTCACAAACACACAAGATTATATATTAAATGTATTATTTTATCTTATATTGTAGATTGTATTTAGATTATATTTTCGTATTATAAAATGAAGGCCTCAGCACGGGCAAGCCACCCAGTGAGGCCAACATTACTGGAAAACTTTGAAATGTAAAAAAATATTGTACCAAATAAAAAAATAAAATAAAATAAACTTGTAAGGTTGAGTGATACAGGAAAAGAGTATTTAATTTTCTGACTTTAAATTCTTTGAAAATGAGTTCAGATGAATATAAAAATGATTTCTTTAATATTATTTTAATTATTAGTTTTTGCGCAATGTAAAGAGGTTGCGTGTGAGTTTCATAGGCACCCCCCATCCTATAATACCATATTGTACCATTAATTTCATGTAATATCGTGAAATCCACATTTTCTACACCATATCTCATTCCAGTGAAGAAATGAAGGTTAAGTCTTGCTCGGGCATCCTCGATTTTTTCTACCATTTACTACTGTATACCACATTGTTACTTTAGAAAATGTACATTATATCGATGTACATTTTCGTATCTCATTCCAGTGCCTTACTAATAATTCTTCTTAGGCGTACAATTCTCCATTAAAGATTTTTTTTCATACTGATTTAATTTCATCGCGTTTCACGCCTGGTATTATTGTCTATTGATGAAGTTTTCCTCGGTACTAATTATTATATAGTAATTATTTTCAATGCACATATAGAGATAATTTTATTGGTACTTGATCGTACACCTTTTGCCTTTGTAGGGATAACACCTATAATCGGACGTGTTCTTTCAGTAATTAAGCATTCCTATCAATTTCCAATTCTTCTTTACAATGAGTCACCTCGTGGGATCTTATATCGGACCATTTTTGGAATTGATCTATTCATTTCATAAATGGTGTGGGGCGCCAAGGGAAATCTCAGAGCTATCTGCAAGCAGCAGATTTGATAGGTTTTATGTATTTGTTTGGCACTCCATACTCTATATCTACTTATACGGTGAAGATGGTATGGTGGTTAGCTTGTCTATCAAGGTCTTTTCTCCCTGATAACAAACAAATTTTATTTTTTGTCATTTAGATTAAAGAATAATCTATGATTTATTTAGTGCTAGAAAACTGATATTGAAAAATATTTTTTTATGCTGTTATGGTCAAAATAGTTCTTTTTACGCAGCCACTGGGGCATACCCGCGAAAAATCATTTTTTTTAATAAAAGCGAAACAAAAATATACAACAGCCGAGAATCGAACCCTGATCATTACACCATCAACCATTGTAATGCTTATCGCTAAATATTCCGCCTACCGAGATACTGCAGCGCTACGGAAATGTTCCTGAAGGGACGAGTGCACTCTTTCAGAGCGCTTCTCCGCCACCACATGGGAAGCTTATGGCTCAAACTACACCAATCCAATAACACTATCATCACTGCCATGGTTGCTTGAATGGAGTCCCCTCTGACGGGATGTTCATATATCCTCCACACATTTTTCACTTCTATTCCTCTTTTTTTTGTGCCTATCTGTGTATTCTTATTATTTGTATGTTATTTTAAAATACGGAATGTATTATATTGCACTACCCCTGCATATATTCTGGAATAAACTCTTATTATTATTATTGTAATAACGGCTGAATAAATGAAGTTTTTTTTATATCTGACTGAACTTTAATATCACTATCGAAAACCAATTTACTAAAGTTGTGTTTTGTTCCCTTCTATTCTAAGGTCAATAAATAATTCGATTTGTTATTGCCTGAAGACACGTACCTCACTCAATAAATAATAATCACAACACTAGTTATATCTCGTAAGCCCGTCGTCATTATTTGGTTCATGTCCAGTATTGTTAGTTACCTGCTGGCAAACATTATTTGGTTCATGTCCTGTATTCTTAGTTACTTGCTGGCAAACATTATTTGATTCATTTCCAGTATTGTTAGCTACCTGCTGGCAAACATTATTTGATTCATGTCCAGTTAGCTACCTGCTGGCAAACATTATTTGATTCATGTCCAGTTAGCTACCTGCTGGCAAACATTATTTGATTCATGTCCAGTATTGTTATTTACCTGCTGGCAAACATTATTTGGTTCATGTCCAGTATTGTTAGTTACCTGCTGGCAAACATTATTTGGTTCATGTCCTGTATTCTTAGTTACTTGCTGGCAAAAATTATTTCGTTCATGTCCAGTATTATTAGTTACCTACCGGCAAACATTATTTGGTTCATATCTAGTATTGTTAGCTACCTGCTGGCAAACATTATTTGATTCATGTCTAGTTATTTTAGTTACCTGCTGGCAAATATTTTTCAACAGACGTTTTCGAAGGTGATGGTGGCATACTCAGAAAGATTAAAGACGTAAAATCGGTATGGTTATGTTACATTTATCATTTATTAATTTACAACCTGTTTTTAGTTTTTTTCTAAGGCGTGTGTATTAAATCTGATGATCAATAGGAAATTTGATGATCAATGGTAAATCTGATGATCAATAGTAAATTTGGGGATCAATAGTAAATGTGATATCAATAGTAAATCTGATGATCAATAGTAAATGATGATCAATACTATCAATAGTAAATTTACAATCTTTCAAATTATTGCCAGTATATTACATAAAATATTTAAGTGTTTTTTTTTCAGATTTACATAATCCTATTACAATAAATATGACATAAACTTTAAACAATAACATATTTTAGAGATCTTGCTTAAAATGTCTCTTGGAACCTTCGAGGCCAGTGTTGAAAATGTCGAGAGAACTAGAGATTTCATTTAGCATCACCATACATCATGCTGTGCTGGGTCAGAACGTCTGTTCTGCCATGTTAAATATATAAGTCGCGATGTCGTCCCTGGTGGTAGTTGTTCGGTACGAACAATTTATAGCATTTCAAGAAGTATGAGCTGTCAATTAAGTAGTTTATTATTTTAAACACTGTTACTGTAAGGGCCGCATTCCTCATAGATTGGAAACTTTCATAACGCGTTTTAAAATCAATATTATGCGTTTGTTTCTGTATCAGCGAAAAAAATTCGACCAGTGAGCTAGCTATCTGTTATGAATAAGTAAGGTTTTGTTTTGTATGCATCCCTAGGTCATCGTTGTATTCTAAGTCTACAAGGCATTTTTGTAATTTGTAAAACTGAAGTAAGTATTGATCTTCATCTCTTACATTTTTTAAATCCGACTTACCTAGTACCAAACAGTTATAATTTTAGTTTTTGCCAAGCCATTACGTTGCATAACCCTATTAGAAATTATATAATTACAACATCGCGATGTCTACATGTATAATTTATGAACGTATATTGTAAGTCCATTTATGAACGTATAATGTACCTGCTTGACCGTTTTCGTTTTGTACATGGAATTTCGCGGTGTAAAACTGTATTATAATCTCCCATACAAATTGCCTTAAGCTTTTTTTCATACCCTACGTGCTTAGCCATTTAAATGGGTTAGGATTTTTTAGTGTAATAAAAATAATTTATTAAATAATATTTTATATTTAATCCATTGATAGAATAACTTACGTAATAGATGGATTGACCGCATTCTTGCCAATATGAATGGTGCCTTTTAGAATGATTTTGAAAAATAAATAAAAACCAACAAATCTAAATACTCCGGATCGGTTTGAATGACGTCATCCGATACCGCCCGCCACGTTATTGCGGCCGAGGTTGATAACTATATGATGTCATCTGTTGCATTTTACTTTTATTTGTCTTTCCTTAAATTACTTTAGGTATATTATTTACCAATTGTGATTTTTTTATTTAAGAATCTTTTAGTATGTGCTTTTATCACGTAATAATGTGTCTAAAAAGACTAATGGCTTGTATTATATTTCAAGTGTAAAGGCTTTTCAACACTTCGTTAAACCTCATATTGGATTATACATAAGACCCGTATTATTTCTCTTCAAGTAATCTCTAAAATAATAATATTTCTGAATTACCGCTAACATAAGCCACTTGTTTCAAATTACAGCATAATATTGCATTACATAGTCCATACTGGGTTCTTGTAGGAGTCGATAGGTACTAGACCAGTGACTATGAAACCATATTCACGTTAATCAAATCAATTGCTACAATTACTATTTGAAATTGTACTGTTGTATGAAGGGAACTACTAAAATAATTGTTTTTGGAAAATCTGTCAACTGAATTCGTTGAATGAATTTTACTTAAGTTTTTCTTTAAATTATGAATACCGCACAAGAGTCACAACTGCTCCTAACCGTCTGGAGTCAGTGAGACTACACTCTACAGCATCACCAATCGGGTATGTTGTGAGGTTAAAGGTAATGGGGAGGGAAGCTATTCAGATCTGATCACCAAATACGGCTAAAGCCATTTCAAGCAACGTTTCAATTCTAAATGGTGGTCTAACACCAGGGCGGTACTGATAGTATCTTCCACTCTGGAACGTGCCGCAAGTATACTTTATTTTATTTTAAACTCTAAGCAGAATTCTTGCCTGAACAGACTATGCAATAATTACAATAGCGTATTATCCAAGGTTGATATTTTCAGTTGCGAACTTACCAAATACAAGAGGTCCATAAAAGAATATTTCTCTGATGGTTTGTGAATAATGTTTATGTCTGTATTGTTTATATCTCTATTATGATTTGATTTATATCTACAACCTCTCTACATGGCTATAAATGTATTGTTTTGTAAATTTTTCGTTTTACATAATCTTTTTTTATTTATAAATTTTTCAATTCATATTCCTTTCTCACAAATTTAAATAACTTATTCCATATTATGCTGTCTCAGTTAAAGTCACAAGGAGGAAATCCATGATTGGTTTTATTTTACTATATAATACTTATGTACAAACTGATTAAATATAAACTGTCGATTTCCCGAAAATGAATAAATAAATAAATTAAATCATAACATAAAAAAAATAAAATAAAATTTACTTGCGCACGCCGGGATATGACCCGCGACCTTCGTTTTGCTAGTCGAGAGCCTTACCCGTCACCCATGGACGACGTTTTGATTTGTTTAAATTCTTTGTATGATTTTTGCTGTATATTTTAATCATGTTTTTATAAGTTCTATCCTTATATAATGTGGACAAATTTCAAATAAAATTATATCAAGCATCCAACGGACAAACTTGATTTTATCGACTCATAATTTCAATAAAATAATCATTGTTATTTGTGTGGCTAGCAAAAATTTTAACAGTTTTAATCCTATTACGAAATAATCATCTTTTGTAAAATACCTAATTTTAAAATAAAAATTATCTGTCAGTATAATTTTACCAATATTTATCTTTATCTAATCCCACCGCAGAACCATTCTAGTTTAAATAATCTAAAATAACAAAATAAAAATAAAAAACTAACGCTAACGAAACATCATATTTCCAGGTGTTTTATAAATATACCGTGACTCAGGTGTTTAAGTGTACATACCTAACATTACAAGGTTAAAAAAAATCGTATTAAAATGCCAAATTAAGTGTTATTTTGTGTCATATTCGAAATTGCCATTTGTTAAGATGTCTCAACATTTTGCCGGGGAATAAACATCTCCATGGATGGATCAACCAAACCACAGGTATGTTGAATATAACTTGTCCTATTTACTATTTATGTCCTTATATTGTAACAGAATTATTTAATCTAACGTCTACGCTCTGTTCCATATTATACAATGCTTCCATTCTTGCAGGTAACAATGCAGGTAGTCACATTGTTCATCGATCATAATACCCATAATCAAATTAACCAGTTTTTTTTATCTTTAAAACAAGAAGAACTAAACGTTTCTCTTCTTACTTTAATAATCGTACGAACGAAATATAAATTTAAAATGTGATTACTGATTACTATTAAGTTTCTCATACCTTTTCTATGTGAATTAGTTCGTAAGCTTTATTTTAAAATTTACGTAATACTACTAGTAATAGGTTATTTTCACTGTTTTTTTTTTCTAACCCCTCGAACGATTTTTGGCGTACTATGTCAAATTTGCAAATTGTTTTGAGCGATCGCTTGTCATAATATGCCAAATTTATATAACCTAAAAATATGGGATAAAGGGCGAAAATTAGGCAGAATCATTGGCTTTAAATCGCAATAAGCAGTTCCTGTTTCCATATTAATATTTTGAAGAATGAATATATATTATATATTACAGATTTTTAGCTTCCACAAAAAATTTTGCCATACGATTCTACATGGGGTAAGCATCGTTCTGGCCAATTTTGACGTCAAAACATTGTAGCGTCCGTATATCGGACGCTGTAAGTCGGTGGACGCTACAATGCTATGGAGTTTTTAGGGGTCGGACGTCACAAATGTAGCGGTATGTAAATGTTACAAATGAAAATGTATTATATATATACATATACAACCAATCGCTCGGTGGTATGATTTAAAATGTGCAATTTTGATTTGCGACAAAGCGAGATGTTTTTATTCGTGAATTCGGCGGCGTTGGCGTGACGCCGGGCGACGTTGGTGACGGCAGTCTTCCCAGAAATTGACGTTGCAGCCAATTGGAACCGTTTCGGAATGTGTTGTTACATTTGTTATTTTTATTACGATAATCATAATCAGAAAAATTTGTGTAGTGCCGCGTTTGTGAAACATTACCTCTAGGGCGTTGTAATAATAATAATAAAGCATTATTCCGATAAGGTACCAGCATTTAAATTTGAAAAGTTGCGTTGCTTGAATTGGATTTAGCTTTTTTTTGTGACAAGATCAGAATAGTCAGACAATCCTAAGTCCCGTAGTCTCACTGACTCCAAACAGTTAGTTTGATATTCACATATTGACCGATGGTATTAAAACCAAACCTCCTAGATCACAAGGCCGGGACACTAAATCAAATCAGCCTCCAAAGTTGTATGAGAACCTTTAAAAAAATCTCTTTTTTATTTTTATATTAACTAAAACATTTAAAGATGTTTTAATAAATAAGAAAAAAATTGAAGAAAAAAAATAAAAACGAAATCTAACAAGTTATAAGGCTGATTTGAATGAGTGTCCTGATCTTATGATCTAGGTGGTTTTGATTAAACCACGTTCATTAAATTCTCTCTGCTAAATCTCCCTGTAATGAGTTTTTTCGCTATTGAAATTGATGAGTGCAAATTGGCTAATACTGAGATCCTATCTAAACGTTATGATAACGACCTAAAGAATGGCAAGCTTATAACGGTGTAACTTCATTCCCTCGTATTACCTAAGCTTCATCAACCTCAAGAAAATCTATATAAACTCGTTACTTAAGTGGTCTGGTTCTTGCATTCTTATCTGTACACTTGCCCTAGAATCTAAACATCTAAGTAATCGAGTCGATCGCTTGCGATTTTGCAGTTACTCCCACTTGGTATGTGCTCCTGATGCAATTCCAATCATTAGGAAAACTAAATGATAAAATATCTTGTTAACCCTTTAAATATCAGGAACCCAAATTCGTATGATGTTTGGGGCCAAATTTGGTCTCCTAATAATTAAAGGGTATGCAGTTATTTGTGTACGCTATGTGCTTAGGATATGAATGCATTAATTAATAAAATAAATACCCCGTCAATATTTTGTGTTAAATTGATTATACACGTAGAATTCGGAAATGCCACAGAAAGACATAGACATAATATGTCAAAGACTTGAGTAGGGTCATGCCAATCTTCTTAGTAGTAACAAATTATTATAAGCAATAATTAGTCGCCTGAAATATTCATACAAATTGAAAATATCTCCCGAGTAAAAATAATTCCCATCGGCGGCATTTATTTTTACTCGAGAGATATTTTCAATTTGTATGGATATTTCAGGCGACTAATTATTGCTTATAATAATTTGTTATCCTCTGTGCTATGCATAAAAAATATTGTCTCATATACATTAGTTTATCATTAAAATAAAATAATAATTCTTAGTAGTAGTGAATTTGATATTTCGCCCAGTGATATAGCGTGATGTTTTGTAGTTTACATTCTTGCGATACAGATATTAATCCTACTTCTCATGTGCTCCTGATCTTTATCCATTAATTACTAAAACTTTGCAGTAACTGGGTGATTTTTTAGAGATTTTTTTACTTTCAAACAAAGTACCTACATAATAGAAATAATCTTCATTTTCCACGGTGTACAAAAATAATCACAGCGCTTCTATTGCATAGTTTTCGAGGCCAAATGTAAATCTTGGAAGTTTTGAATAGCCATTTGATGCAGTCATGTGAATCTATAAAATTCCCACATCGCAGTGAACAGAGGTTAGATCCAACTATAAACTTCAAGGTCGTAAATTATTTGAACTATAAGTGGTGGAAAGCTCTGCCTTACAATAATATACAACATGCCTTTTCGTTTTAATTTACAACCTTTGCCTTTGACTCCCAGCTGTAGTTTGACCCGGTTCAAATGTCTTTTGCATAATATCTCTGAGATCGCCAATCTCGATAGTTTTCTCCGCCGGCTGGTCTATTATCTCCTGCATTATCCCGCTGGAACAGCTTCTTACCTCACGATCTACCAAGTGCCATTAGAGCCGATAGCTATTACGCCTGTCTTTGACTTCTTCCAGCTAACCTTTGTTCAATGGAGTCGAACTTTATTACGTCTAATTTGATAATGAACCTTTACGACAGATTGTGTAACGCAGTTCGTCGCTCGGAACACCCGGAGTCTGTTTTCCCGTTACGTCTAAGCCGGTGTTCTCACGCAGTCCACGAGTTCACCTTTTTTAATTATTGAACAATTAATATATTAGTCATTTTATTTAAAAAATATTTTGCTGCTCCAGTGGCGTTGCGACTTATTATCCCCTGAAAACCTGTTTACCGGGCCCAATCCTTCCATATACCTTATTTCGTGTATGTGTACATGAGCTTTTGTGAGGTATCATATAAACATAAATAAAAAAAGTATTTTCGAGTTGAAAACCATAGGCGATAATTTAATGCAATAGGTAGAACTACAAAAATAATCTGGTTTGTAGTTTTAGTTAGTCAGTTAGTTTATTTATTTATTTAATGATATAGAAACAAAGAGTATATTGGTTACAGTGATGAAACAAATTACACATATTAAATATTTCAAGGTGGGCACCTACTATATGTTTCCTAGTAATGTCTTATATGTGTTATGTATATTTATTAATTACCGGGTGACGTGTGTATTCTAGGTGTGTATGTGTGAGTGCTTATGTTTTTGTGTGTATATGTATGCATTGAACAGTTTATATCATTGACATGATGCTATTTTTAAATTTAGGCAGTGAATCCGAAAAATTATTGAATACGTATTGAAGCATAGTTAGTTAAGAAAATAGATCAATTAGTTGCTTAATATACAACTATAATGTATCCAGAGAGTATTTTCGTAATTCTAGCGTATTTTTCGTTTCCTTCACGCTTCACGTCCATTCAATGTATCCTTTAACCCAGACTGCCAAGACTGTTACACCACTGTCTCATTAATTTATTAAAAATATATTTTCCCGAAATACTTTGATATTAATTACATTCTCGCATGTTGAGTGTTCTCATATCTGTGCAACTATTTGAGAATTCATTTTCGTTTTTTGTGGTTTCCGGCCATATAATTTTGGCGTATATTATTTTTCTTATCTTATAAAAACCTTTTGTTTGCTTATTTCGTATAGAAATAACTGTTTCACTTTACCTATCGAAAAGAATTTGCACCTTATCTTTATGGTACGTGTTCCTTCCTCAAACAGTACTTTTACACAAATCTACATCGCACCGTTCCAATTTGTTCGTTGTTTAAACTTTCATATCTGCAAGCTGATTGCCGAATCTGAAATCTTCCCAATTCAAAACACGAATCGAGTTTGAAAGGTACTGATTAAATGTGTCATTATGCATCTCGCTGTACGATTGTTTGCAAATCAAGTATTATCTGTTGAACTTTTCATGTAATTATTGATTGACCCTTCGTTTCTTCATCTGAAAGCCACGACGGTTCACAAAGCACCATCTTGGAGGTATCCGCAAATTCATTTGAGTGTACAATTAAAATTTTCACCATTGTAGCCTATTTAATTTGCGCGATCTGTGGCTGGTACACGAACGGATTCATGAACCATTTGTATTGTTGTTTGGTTTACCGTACTGTTGCATACGACACGCAAAAAACTTACTGATTTAAAATATTGGTAATTTATTAAAAATATCAAGTCAAATTATTCTTATTCCTGTTGAAAATGGGACTTTTAATGGGATTTTTTATTTCAGTAAAACAAAACAATGTTCTTAAAAATTATAATATTTTCGCATCTCGTCATTATATTTATCAGGATAGACGCAACTGCATAAACAAGTGTTCCGACACATTCTGAATTTACTAATATTTTCTTTTCAACACGAATAATAAGTCGGCAATACTCCTCTTTCTGCGTGAATACGATATTTTGGCATTCTGGCCTGAAACCTACAAAGGTAAATGTGAATTCGTTTGCTAGAATCGAGATACTCGGATAATTTGATAGCTCGTATTAACCTCGTAAATATGCAAGGCCGATTAATTTGTAATGAATAAGGATAATGCTTTGATGCTTATCTGATTTGGACATGATCAAATGGACGAAGAAAAAAAGTGTATCGGACGTATGTGAGTGTGGCGTAGAAAGAATTCCGGGACGCCACGGAACACACGGTACGATCATTATTCATGGAACGATATATGAATGCGAAAATCTTTCGTTTTCAGTTTCCCACATGAAACTTTTGTTTTTATTTCGATATTCCGTATAATTCGTTATACGGAATAGTTTCTTATTTATAAAGAGTCACTCTCACTTCGTTTATTGCCAATTTTAATCATAACCTTCACGCCCTTTCTCCTAGGAGTAGGTAGAGCTAAAGGTAAATAAATGGGAAATGGGGAATGTTGCGGGAATTATCCTATAAATGTTGAAATCTCGATGTGATTGTCACGTTATTTAAAAATGTATCATATTTCTGAGGACAGAACTTTTATAATCTTCAAAAAATACCGAATATATAAGGCGTTAAAAATGATGATTTTTGTGGCCGGCTGATAAGCGTTTCATGCCACGGTACATACAATAACTGGCACAGCAGTACTGCAGCACGAATGATGAATTTTATACTGAATATTGTCTCATCTATTTCACGAGACACGATTCTGTACGTTTTACCCAAGTTCACTTTGAGAGCTCATTACTTCGTCATTTTTCGATATATCGGAAAACTAATTTTATTGTCGTTATTGTCGTGCCCACATGATGCACAGGTGGGTCATTAAAGAGGCGATGTGTGAATGCGGTGCGGTGCAGAGCACCGAACATGTGGTCAAAAAATGTCCGCTGCATTCATTCCCCGGCAGGATTGATGAGGTCCACTTGGTGACGCCTGAGGCCCCCACCATACGAAAGAAGAAGACTCATAGTTTGAAATGGTCTATCATATCTCTTCCTCAACAATCCGTGACCATAGTACATTATCATACCTGATAAAACCGTATGTTTCTTATATTTTGATTTATTATATTATATTCACATAAATTGTAATTTTCTGGTACACAATTCCTGTTTCGGCGGAATGACATTGATCGTTCATTATTTCGTTAATGAAATACGTTTACTCGGAAATCTTTACCATATCTGTAATGTAGGTTAGTGCGACCTTACTGGAACAACATATGGTTATCATTCTGTCATAGCCATATGCATTGACGACGTATTAATGTACATATTCAGGTTAAGAGGCACAATACGAATCATTTGAAATGGAATATTAATACCTGCCCCGTTAAACAAAGTTTTCATTTTTTAAATTTGTATTTTTTTGTTAAACTAAATAGATCCACCTCACTTCATTTACATTTTATTTTCCACTTTACTTATTTCTAATACTTATTACTAGAGGTACCCATTCATAACATTAACGATATTTTCGCGAATTAAAGCGATAAATGGTGTTTTTTCTGTGAATAGTGTTGACGCAGAAAGATTTTTTAGTCGCTATAATCTTGTATTGACAGATAGTAGAACGAACATGACACACTCTACTGTAGATACATGTGCCATGTTGAGTTTCAAACAATAATACAATAAACATGTTTCAAGTGATTTTGCTAATTTAATTGTTTTTCCCCTCTTGCCGACTCCCATTCCTTGACGTTATCCTATTTAGCTATAAACGCTATGAAAACCCAAAATTAAAGCTATTTTTTCAATAATGAATGCTACATTTCTTAAAAATTAAATCTATGAATGGGTGTTTCTACTTATTACAGGCATAATTTTTTTTAAAATACTTATATTTGTTCTATCTTGTTACATTTTTACTAGCAGAAGTCGGGGACGCCCGAAGAAGACATGCCACGATCAAGTGAATCAGATACTAGAATCGGGCCATGTCAAGAGTCAAAATAATTGAAGAGTATGTATGAGACGATGAATGAGGCAAGAAGTGTGTGCCAAGATCAAGTTTTTTTGGAGGTCCGTCCTCTCCGCCTACCCCTTCGGGAAAACGGCGTGATGGTTAGTTAGTTAGTTAATTACATTTTTAAATACATCTATTTGAATTTCACTTTTGTTTTCGGTAATGAACGAATGAATTATTGCAAATCTTGGAAGCTGAAATTAAACCACTTTCCAACATCCGATCCAGCTGAAACTCAGCAGATAGACTCGATGTCGATGGCAATACATTCTATTTTGGTTGGCAATCACGTACAGAAAACGTACGCATACATACGCATTTCTCTGAAATCGAATGGCGAGGTGGAACAGTAATAAGAGTTGTCGACTCCACTTCCTGTGTAGAAAGGTTCAATCATGTTATGATATAAACAAATTAGAATTATTTTACAAGTAATAATTATTCGCCTGAAACACTCATCCACATTGAAAAATCTCCTGATAAAAGATAAGTGACGCCAACGGGACTCGAACCCGTGTCCCTTCGATTTCCGGTCGACAGCTCTGACCACTGAGCTATGGCGGCTTATCTCTTATCCGCGAAATAATTCAATATATACTAGTGTTTCATTCAACAATTACTGCTTGTTACATTTTTTTCCCCTGAAAACAACCAACTTTATTTTATATGAGAAAGGCATTATAAGTGCTAACTCTCTCACTAGATGGCGTCGAGACAAATTGTCTACATTTTTAGGTGAAATACTTGGACTTGTCAAATATTAATTATTTAATTAGAATTGTTTCACTAGAGAACTCTGACAAAGTTATCGCAGTAGTGTCGATTTAGAAGAAAATTTGTGCAAAATCAAAAGTTCAAACATTTTGTAGTAACCTTTTCTATATACCTAAATTTGTTGTTGCCTAATTATCTAATCACATACATCTATGTATAATCATTTTTTTGGATATTTAGAAAATTAATAAAACTTCATTGGTTTATTACGTATTAATTTTACATTGTAATTACCTTATGAATATTCGATTCCTGAACATAACAAAATAAAAATACCAGTTAATATCAGTTATGATGGTTTGCTTTACTATTACCACTTCCAACTCGTCATGTTTTTAATTAGTTGTCTTTATGATTTATACAAATCCCACGCCCATAAACACAGGGATGTTCTCGTTATAAGTAATTGTTCAATATAACCGGCTTTGCAGCAGTTAATCTGCAAGTTGTCGGAAAGAGTATTAACGAGTATTAACTAGAAACAGAAAATAGGTAATACATATTATAATTCTCCAGCTCTCAGAATTAGTGGGTACGTTTTGCTAAGTGTGCAGTAGTTTTAATCGAAGCCGAATGTTAAAGTAGAAATCATTTGGGATTTTCGCTTAGACACAGTCTGGAAAGTTTCTACCAAATTATTAACTGACTTCGTCCAGAGTATTGCGAATGGATAATATAATACGATACGATTGTATCACCCCAGCCAGGAGCACGCCTGTCCCAGTGCAGCGGTACACCAGGGGGCACTGTTTCGTTAGAACTTGGAACATGTGCTCTGAGGATGGGAAGGAATTAAGAGTTTAACCGACCGGTATACAGGCAACCTAATAATCCAATATTGGAATTTCGGATGGGCATGAACAAAGGAATTGATTTTCTTATTTTTTCTTCTTTGCATGTTCCTTCTTATTACATTTCCTTGTATCTTTTTTGTTATTCCTGGTTCCTTTTGTCTCCTCTTGTCTATTCTTCCCTCTTCTTGTCTCCTTCTCGTTTCTTATAGTTTCTCCTGGCTCTTCTCGCCTCTTCTTGGCTCCCCGTTATCTTCTTGCATATTCTTACATTTTACCACCCCCACTTTCCTCTTCTATTCTATCCTAGTCTCTTCTTGCCTCGTTTTTGCATTTTCTAGCACCTCTTTGGCTAGTATTGGCTCTTATTGAATCTTTTTTCTTCTTTCCGACGTTTCTCGCCTCTTCTAGTCTCTTGTTATTGCATCTTCGACCCTCCAAGGCTCGTCTTGTCTCTTCTTGTATCTTCTTGTATCTTCTTGGCTCTTCTTGCTTCTTCTTGTCTTTTCTTGCCTCTTCTTAACTCTTCTTGCCCCTGTGAATGAAAAACATAATATAAAAAAATGGTACCCTGCGAAAAATGTTATGCTTATTGTAATTTATTTATCGTTTCTTTACATTGTATCTTTTTTTTAAACTTAGAATTTTTAACCTCACTAGGACAAGCCTGTGTTGAGGTTCGGTTCGTTCATTATCAGTTAATAATTCATAGTTAGTTATTTCCCTTAGATATGTAAGGAATTGGCATCATATTATACTAGGTATTCAGCGCCCTTGAGGTGATTTCTCACGAAAACGGCGCTATATAAATTAGCCAAATATTATTAGGTACAACGTCACCATAATATTTCAGTTCTGTACTAATAATTTCACAGGAAACATGAATAATGTAGGGCTATTTTCGTGATATCTTGTTGATAAAGAAAAAATAATCTATCATGCGCATATTATCACGTCTTGTTAAATAACAGAGCATCCGAATAAAATTCCATTATTATGATTTTGGACCAATACCTTGTTAGGAAATTGTAAGAATAAATTATCAGTCATCAAATTTTGTGCGTATATAATATTGTTATAATGTATTTTTCTTTATATCTTTATGATATATTATTAAAGCAAATCGATAAAATATCCTTGAATTGATGTTTTATTAATAAGACCTGTTAATTTATCACGAGAGCAAATATCGATTTCTCTCCGTGCATCGCTACATTTGAATCTAGTTAGTTTTGAACTCAAATGTAGTGGCCTATATAAATATCATTTTTAATCAAAAGAAAATTTGTAAGCATCAATTATGATCTATTAAAATTCTGTAATAAACAGTCTGAAGTCTTTTTTCTTTTGTTATCAAACGTTTTGATAAACTCTTCTTCGTGTATCATTTATTCATATCAATAACATGTTGGTAGAATTAGCGGCTTTTTAAAACATAATTTAACCAGGTGTTATTTTAACTGCTTCGACTAAGTCTCTTTTCGAGCCTTATTGATAATGTTGATTTGAATCAGAAATTTTTCTTTCAATGGCTTTGGGTAACGTAATTATTAAATTTCTGTGTTTGTTTTAAACACTGATTGAGTGTATACATTGTACACTGTATGTTAACGTTGCACTGCATTCCTTAGGTATCCACGGTACTGCATATTCGCTGCCGTAATCATCTCTTGAGTTTTAATTAATGCCTTGCTGTCGAGAAAAACCTGTTTTCAGCAAGGAAATTCTGTAATAATTTTAAAGACATTATTAACTACGACAGACTTCAGTCTCTCCATTGGCATGTTGGTCCATTTCTTACCGCCACCCACTTCTCACGCTGTCTTTCAGGTGACCTTCTTCAAATTCTTCACCTCCTTGGTCAATCTGGGAAATTATCTATAAGAAGCATGATGTAATTTAATTTATATATTAGTATAGAGCCTTCAAAATGTTGATATTTTAGGATTTCGCCGGCCGGTAGATAAACTTATGACGTCACTCTGCGTAAAATGACTGGCGCTGCAAAATGCGTTACTGCGGTTCGAATTACGCGATGCCAACTCAGCCACTGGCCGGTCTATTTACGATTCTTAGATAATGTTTATTACCATGTGTAAAATCAATGTTTATGTTAATTTTAATAACATTACTATTTATAGGTACACAAAATTAGTTGACTAACAGTTCATGGTTTTGAGATGTGCATTGTACCTACCTATACTGATTGTGAAAATTCGAAACAATTTGAAGCAACAACTATTCGGGTCCGATTCGGATGGTAAAATTTAAACTCTTTCCAATACAAATTCATTTCAATGGATTAAACAGTTTGTGTATTGCTGAGATATTTCCTGTATTGGTTGTTCTGTGTACTGGCTGATTGGATTCAATCCCAATTTCCGTTCCATCCTCAGAACAGGTGAAAACTTAAATACAGTGCCTCCGGCTTTCCGTTCCCACCGGGATACGAGTACTCCTTGCTGGGGTGGTATTATACTCTTGTCATAGTATACTGACATACGATTATGAGATACCCAACGTTGATGTAAAACTACATATAATAATAATTGTTTCAACGAATTTAAAATAGAGATAATAAGTAGGTACGCATTTAAACAAAAAAAAATGCTATCAGCATACTTCCCAAAAGAATCTGCGAATTTTTATATTATTTTAATTAAATTTATACAAAATAACTTCCTTTGGACATCACTGAACAGCCCTAACTTTCCTCAGTGTTTCATACAAACGTACGGCGGGGAGGGGGGATGAACACTGTTAACATTAATTGTCACATGATAATGGGTTGTTTCTACGACTCGTTCTTGAATTCAACAGCTCGACTAAAAAACGGTTTGCCGGTCTCTGTTTCCTTCCTCCTACAACATAGGTTTCTTCAAGTTCCATGTTAACTCCTTCCTCTCTTCATTTATTTTTATTCCTAATCATTTAATCCTAGTTGGGAACATATCACATGCGTTGTGTGGAACGTCTGGACGAAGCTGTTATGCACGATATTGTCAGCACGACAAGGATTTACGAATAAAACACGAGGCAGAAGGTGTTTGCGTCGATAAAAAACCAAATTTAGAAATTTAAGACAGTGGCGTTTGAGAAAGTTTTAACACATTCCCTGCCAGGAGCTTTTGATACCATTACAATCACATGTATTTGGTCCGCCTATGGGAGTGATTGGCACTGCAAAAACTTATATTAACTTTCAATAGTTTCTCTAACCTTCTTAATAAGCCACACCCTACCGAAAGTGCAATGCAAATAAGCAAAGTTCAGAGGTAAAATCCAACAAACTGCACTTAACGAATATCAAAACAATGCCCCATTAGCTGCATAATAATTCCACATTACTGATATGATTTAGTGCGGTTTGCTCCATGCGATATCATCGATTGTTTCCTCACGATTTTGGGAGAAAGTGAAGGCCGGAATTATAATGGTCCCAAGCCGCCGCGCGCCGCGTTCGCTCGTAAAATTGTAATTTTGTGATTACTGATGATCATTACTGATTAATAATAATAACAATAACAACTGCCCTTTAATTAAAGCACTGCCCCTCGGGTCGTGAGGCGTTACAACATTCGAGACGGTGAAATGGCCGAGAAATTGAAAATGTTGAAGGAAAATATTCTCAGTTCAAACTATTATTACCTAGATACCATCTGGTAATTGATTAGAAAACGAAAACAGCGCAGTTATGTCGTCTTTTATGTTTTATTAAAAGTAATGTTTAATAACTGACCATCTGGACACAGGAATTCCCTAGTGTGATGAGCTGCGGAGGATTCTATTGTAATGTACCATTTTATGAATTAATCAATTGATCTTCAATCACGTATTGTCTACTGTTTTGGGGAAGTGCTACTAATATTTCTCTAGATCCACTAGTAAATGCACAAAAAGCAACTAATAATAATAATATTTCGATAATTTATACAGCCCTTGAGGTGATTTTGCACAAAAACGGCGCTATACAAGTCATCCAATTATTATTATTATTATAGCGCCGTTTTTGTGCAAAATCACCTCAAGGGCGCTGTACAAATAGATAATACACTTCTACAATGATCTACTTACTATATATGGAGATAATATACAGTACCATATTTACCTAGTAGGTCACTTGAGATTAACACTTAACATTAACTAATTATTTTTTAGCGAAAAGGATTTATGACATAATGGGAAAAATGGATATAGTTGGACATTCTCTCAGGAATGGTATATTTAATTTTAGGGTATGACAGCTTAAAAAGGTAAGATTTTAGTAAACTCCGGTCTAAAGACCGGAATTGTGTTCGACTTGTTCTTGTTATGGATCTTAGTTCTGGGGGGAGTTTATTCCAAGCCTTCGGCCCAGATGCTCCGAAAGCGCGATCACCAAACATAGTATTTGACTTGCGCTTAGGTTCCGTCAGTCTGCCTGCAGCTTACTATTATGCAACAACTACTATATGCGGCTGAACATTTTGTCAATTAGTCAACTTTATGCTAGAGCCTCGATTCTTCACCTCCTCAAATACAAACTACATATTCCCTTACAATCTTACTCTTCAATAATAACCAGGTCTTCGACAAACCTAACTTTTAACATCCCACCAAAACACTCCACCCACGGACAAAGTTACTTTAACTCCTCAGTCTAATTCGTTCGGTTATTAACCGTAGAGTTAATTTGTTCGCTTTTCGGAACAGCTCCCTTACTTTCGTAGTTAGAAAAGTTTACCACAAAATAATTAAAACGGACACTTCTATGAAACCGAAGGTTTCGACCGCAATTTGAGAAAAATTTATGAATCTTTGTGATTTTTTTAATTAATTATTTTTATGTGAAACGACAAAAAAGTGAGGTGGAATTAGAGTTTATAGTACATTTTTCTATTAAAATTTGTGTCTTTTATCAGTAATTTAATAGTGTTTAGACGAAAAAACGTAAAGTGAACCATTTTTAAAAACTTCTTTATGTTTGATTTCATCATTTAAATGTTTTTTAAATCATATATTTATCTAATAATAACATTTAAAAGCGCATTTTATCGGCTTTCAAAACCAGTTTTTAGTTTTCGGTTTAGAAATTCTCGAATTTCTTTAGAATTATAACGGTCAATATGCAAGACGCCTGAAAGGTTAAGTACCTACTATTATATTAATCTGTAACTGCATGTCATAATAATATAAAGTTTTGGTAGCTTTTTGCTCTAGTTTCGATAAACATAGCTTATAGCACGAATTTTTTCATACAAGAATTCAATATTTCATAAAAAAGTTCATTTACAGAACGGGTTTAATATCATCCAATATCACATCTCGATTATTTCCAAGCTGTCATCGATACGTTAATCACATGATTTATGAAAGAATTTCTAAAATATTATTTACTGCCGATATTTATTATGCGCCAATTTTGATTGAACGATTATCTTTTCATAGGCGAAACACTCATTCAATCCTCTCCGCATTTCTTTATTAACCAATTCTCGTTCGAGTGATTTATTACTTCCTTCAATCTCACAACATTCTCAAAATAGGGAAGCTATAGTTCCACAGGCTCAGAGCAGTATAACATCTAAAAAGAAGATGCTGGGTCGAATGTACAATATCCAATCCAGAAAGCATAGTTCCACAATCATAGGTAATGGAAACAAAGGGAGATGCGGTATTGGAGCTTTCGAATTTCACCGTGCTACGATCAAAATGCACGGACTGTCAAAGCTACGGAGCCAATGAATGTAATGCGTTTAGCGTGGGGGTGAAAATAAAGGCGGGGCATCGCTGGGTGTAGACTGCAGATGCAAATTCTAGTAGTCCGAATGAACGATCTTGGCGAGACTTTCGTGTGCGCGGTACATTCGACCTAAGATTTTATTAGCTATGGCGAATCAAACGTATAACATCGTTCGTATTTATGATCTGGTTGCAATTTTATTGGCATAAAACAAATCTCGGTTAACTATCCGTTAGTTATTGCGGATGCTTCGTTCCACTGATCTTAAATGATTATAACCTTATCATCTAGAATGAGGGTAAATAATTTTTAATTGATGCTTAATCACATGAATTTAAACTTGGATAGTATTAAACGCATCCTACCTTACAAAATTCGGTATAATTGGTGGAGTAATACAAATCGAAATACCGCACTGAGAGAAAGCCATTTTTGCCCTCACAATAAATTCACATGACTTATTAATAAAACTACATTATTCATGTTTGATAAAAGTGTCTATTAAAAGAACTATTACAAAATAAAAGTATATTTTCAATCCTTATTTGGAAAAGTATCAGGAGCGCATGAATGTAAAATAGATGTCCAATTTACCAGACAAATGCAGCGGTAAACAAAGCTCACATCAGAAATGTCTTTGACTCGCATTACCAGGCGAACATGACATGATGCCATATCTTGTATTACACATCGCAATAATGCTAGTGAAAGTCATCATTACTAATACAAATGCAGATCTGTGCGAATTAGCATCGAAGGGTAGTTTGCTCCAACGACATCTGCAGTAAGAAATTCGTTTGCTTTCTCCGTTACATCTGCTGGGCAGGTGAATATTTTGTGATTACTTCCACCTGTTTATTAAGCCCCGAATTGAAAATATTACTTTCTACAATATGCTAGTTTCGCCTGAGTTATTATACTCTATTGTTCTTATTGATATCTATGGAACAAACAGTACGATATCTCGTCTGGTTTTCGACGATTTTTGAGTAATTCGTAGTTAATGATGGGAAAAAAGCAAAAGTATTGACCTCGAAATTCTGAACAACCAAACCTGTGCAAAATTCATGACGCCAGAGTTTTTCGTGTTTTTTTTTTAATGTGAATACCACTCAAGAGTCCCAATTGCTCCCTACCGTCTGGAGCCAGTGAGACTATGGCATCCCCGATTGGGGTATGTTGTGAGGCTGAAGGTAATGGGGAGGGGAAGGAAACGGGGCAGAATAAGGTAAGGGAGTGCTTGGCTATTCCGATCTGATCACCACACACGACTAAAGCCATTTCAAGTAACTTTTTAATTCTGATCAATCTTAATCTTAGACCACGGAACGTGCCGCAAGTATTCTATATATATATATATATATATATATATTTTTCATTGAATAAATTGTCAAATTACACAAATACATCAAATAAAATTTCTTTCGCACTCCAGAATTTGAACCAGCGACCATCTGATTACTCGTTGACAGCCTTACCCCTAGGCCAAGGAGGCCGTTAGAGAGTTTTTGGTGCTTCATGCAATCAGACTTCTAAATTAAAGTTAACATTTTCCAATATCCTTGTTTGAATGACAGATCTAATACCGATTAATACCGTCTGAAATGTAATCTCGTTCACACGATAGTTAATAACGCGAGTTAATTGTACTTCTAGCAATAAGACACATCATTAACTTCATTGATACAAAGTATGTATAAACTCATACCAACGATTGATCTCGGATTAAATTCTGCACGGATAATTATTATATAGGCTGTTTATGAGTTACTCAAACGTTTCAATTTCGTACCGGGTACCACATACCTCGACTATAATAATTACAAAAGCCTCTTAACCATCACGTCGTCTCCCGCAGGGGTAGGCAGAGAGGTCGGACCGCAAACAACTCGGTCTTGACACACACTCCTTGCCTCATTCACATTCATACATCGTCTCATACATACTCTTCTATTATTCTGACTCTTGACATGGCCCGACTCAAGTATCTGATTCACTTGATCATGCCATGTCTTCCTCGGGCGTCCCCGATTTGCTACCATTCATATATTCTCTATAGTGCTCTCTGAAGGTACTGCTTTGTGAATTATTTTTCGCTTTCAGATAATTTAAATAGTTTGATAATAATTTTTTGTTGTGTATTTGATTTGATTTAAATTTAATGTTTTGTATACGATTCTTCGCTTGAATTGAAAGACAACTAGTTTTGGGAACAAGTGTGCGATATGCTTTCAAAATTTTCAAAATCTTCATTCAAATCGAGGTCAGTTCAACTCCTACACTGAGAAAAATGAGTATTGCTACTTTATTATGAATCTCTTCAAATTATTGGTAATCCGGTTAAAAACGGGATTTCAGGCCGTTCCCTCATATACTTTTAGTAAATTTCTAATATATCGGAACGTGTGCATTTGCTTCGATAATATACAATGACGAATTGTAAAAATATTACGATTTTTATGAACACGTGTTCCGACGTCGTGATAAAACATTCGTAGTTTACCAGGAAACCTATCAATTTCAAACAATTAAATTCATTCGTTAAGGCCCTGCAATCACGTTTTTAATCGGATTACGAATAATTTGAAGAGATTTTTTAATAAATTAGCCATACCTACTCTTTTTTCTCCGTGCATACTTTATAATATGATCCCTGTTCTCCTCGTGTTTCTATTTGTACCTCCGTTTCTTTTGTCGATATATTTTTTATCTCAATTCAAGATCCGATCGTAAAACGAGTGTTCGTCATTTTAGGCGATTCGCAAAAACTTAGAAGGATCTCCCCTACCTACTTACACTTCGCCTGTCTTAGAAGTATTTAGAACAAATTTCAAGTTTAGTTGTCACTATCGAACATTTTTCTGAAATCAGTAGGCCTTTAACTCGTGTGATCTTGTGTAATACGTATATTTGAATTATTCGAATCCCTAAACGAAGTGTACAAAGTACTAACATAGTATTAAATCAAGGTTTCATTTACTGTGTTATACAAATTTACACAACACTTGGGTTTTGTTGAGCGCTTAACTGATAACATCCCGAATGAATGACCAATTGTTTTGGGTTTACGAACACAGAATTATTGTGAAACCAATGCTGTACGAGCAGGAGGTGGCAAATGTAAACACAGGAAACTGGTTTCAACATTGCACAAAGCGTTTTTCAAAGTTTATCTTTAAATTTTTATTTCGATAGCAATTGCAACGGTTGTTTTTGTTATGCTTTTTTCACTTAGAGAAGTTGTGTGCAGACAGGTCAGACAGGAATAAGTCATTTCTTATTTTTAAATTACATTTCAACCCACAGGAGTTGTCTAGCCAAGGAGCTAGAATTGCCTTTTAATTTGCATTTATGTAAAAATTCAGTGTTAATATTATTTCTTTATGCTATAAGTGTGATCACTTTAATTGCTGTGTTTTTATTATTCAATTTGTTTAATCGTAATACGAAACATTACCTACATTTGTTAACTAAGAATAGTATGTAGGTACCGACCTTATTCTGGAATATTATTGATTTAAGATCCATATCTCTGTTGGTTGGTCGTATAAGCGACCAGCTGTTTTCAGTACGTGAATTATTTCAATGCGCAATTTTAGGAATTTCCTTTTACTTTTTATCTCAAAGTCATCGAAACATTACCAAACGATTGTTCCTTACGAACCATATTTGCCTCGTACATTTTTGTAGATACATTTGCTGATATCTTCTTGTTTAATATGGTATATTGAATGTTTTGTTCGTGTTATTGATAATGATTTTTTACGTTGGAATTTGAAGTCCTCGAAACAAACGTTCTTAGACTTGTCTTTGTTTTGTAATCATTTTTGTTTTTATGCTCACATTTACTAGAAATGAAGACAAATAATATTCAAGTCCTTTATAATTGCGACACTTTCACATTTTATTTGCCGAGTAGGTAACTTTGATAACATTCCTGACCGAAGTAACTAACTTGCTTGTAACTTTTTGTCTCGTTTACTCACGAATGTTGAGCTCTGGCGTCATGAAATTCGCACACCTTTTCTCTTCCAGAAATTTTCAGATCACTCAGTTTTAAACATGAAAACTCATCGTAAAATATGTTGCTTTATAAATTTTACTAAGCAGTCAAAAAAGCCTAATTATTTCTATTTCCAAAAAACGGGTGCTACTAGTTATAAATTTATTTAGACGCCCATTACCTACGTTTGACGGACATCTATAAAATATTGACATATAAAAATATATATTAAATAAATCACGGGATTTTTTTATTGTAGTTTTTTGTGAATTTTTGTGGTTCGTATCATTGCCTTTTTTGCAAAAACCATATTTTATTTAAAATACCATCATATTTTTATTATCCAATTGGAGAACCGTTAATAAACCTGAAAAATCATCTGTTAAAAATGTAAACAAAAGAAATATCTGCACATTTTAAATATGGAATTATTAATTAATTAAAATAAAATGATTTTGGTATCTACTACTGAAGGCTTCTGAATTGTCAGTTACAATTTCAAGAATTGAATTGAAAGTGAATAATTTTACGCGGGAATATTTCGTATCACATCTAAAGCAACCAAAAATTAGTATGTTTTAGTCCTAAAAGCTTTTCCAACCTCGAAAGTTAAGCGATTACTGTTTCTATCAACTAGAAACCTGCATTAATAACCCACCAACAGGCTGATTTCTAACGTCAGTGCAGACGGTCACAAGAAGTGCTCGTACACTATAGTGGCTTAGAGTGCATTGCTAACTGTTATCCATTATGACTCTAACTGGTTCACACCGAGTGCAGATTAAGGCTATTGCTTTCGTTATTTGATTAGTATTACCTTATTTATAGGGCGCCAGTGAAATCACCTGCTATGCTTTAATTACTTTAGGTTTTAGGATTTAGGATTTACGAATATTATGCTGGTGTTTTCGTATAATCGATCTTTCAAACTCGGATTTTCGTACAATGTTTCCACTATACAAATGACATAAAGAAAACGTCGCAATTTTAACCCTCTTTTTACGAAAATACTCGAATGTTGAAAGCATTATGTCCACTGTCAATTTGAATTTGTAATCTGCGACGGTATTTTACTGACTTTAAATATTACCCCCTTAATTACGCAGTGTAAATATTACGCGACGCATAAGGTCAAAACAGTGAAAAACTTGATTTATTACCATGGCGTTTGTTTGGTTAAAACGGTCATAAACCAGGCTCAAGGCCGGCTTTACCACACCAACGTTGAAAAGGCGTATAAGGAATCTGCAAGACGGGAATTGGATATTATTTTGCAATATTTTAAATAAAGGCATCATTTTTACTAAATTTGTCTCCTTTACATCCATATATTTTCAGTAATTTTATTTCTAGAATATCACCCACAGAGTGCTTTTTTAAAAATATTAATTCCACATAGGAGGCCTTTAGGAAAATAATTACTGTCAGGGCCTATGTCAGCTTTGGGAAAGCTATTTGAAGGGTTTTTTTGTGGAAATATAGAAGTGAACCTTGGTCTTGAAGAAACCCATGTTGTTATGAAAAACATAGGCCGGCAAATCATCCCACAGCCGAGCTGTTGCTCTCAAGAACGAGTCATTGAAACGACTCATGTGACAAACGTCAACTGTGTACAAATGTTGGGCCTGCGTTTGGCGTATTTTCCGACTGTGCACCGGTGACGAAGGGACCAATGACACAAGTTTCTTGGAGCATGTTTCATTGAAATACCGGTAGAACGAAAAGATCATTCCTACCTGACGCCTGTGCTCTAAAGATTCCAATCCAGAATCCAGTTTATTAAGTTTAAGACAACGAAAAAAATTATTGATGATTATTATAATTTTTACTTAATTGTTCACAAATTATATTTTGTTTATAATTTTAGGTACTACCGTTAACTAACGCAACAAACATAGAAATTGTAATGTTTTGTGTAGGTTTAATTGCGGAAAAGTGCGGTACCAAAGTTAACACACAATCAATGAAATTCAAAACTGAATCAGGTTCGTGTAATAACAATGCTACTCTCACCGTACAATATTAATTCTTCATTGCTTAAATATTTGCATACACATATTTACCACGGTACACAGATTTCTAAGTAATTTTCCTTGTACCTCCTTCATGAATATCTGATTTGAATGTTGATTAGTTTCACTTTTAATTATTGTAGATGTTTAGTGAACTTTCCAATTACTATTGTGTTCGTTTTAAAAACTAAATATATTTGCGCGATTTTTGCAATTGAAATTCGTGCCTTAGGCTGTACCTAAGGTTCATTAATTAGTATTACATATATTTCCATAAATCCTACCTAATTAGTTGTGCTTCACTCTGGAAAATGTTTTAGTACCGTTTTGTTTCCGTGAACGAAATAGAATAGATTATTGCGTTACCTTATCATTTTTTTCAACCGAAGCCTAACATACTCAGCCCCGTACTATACTATTTAATCATCTGTGTAACTTGCTTATAATTTTGTTGAAATGCATCTATGTAACTTGCTTATAACTTTGTTTAAATGTATCTATGTAACTTGCATTTTATCCGGCACCATGTACACAGTATATATTACGAGTATCATAATATGTATTATGGCAAGGTTGAATTAATATGAATATTAATTGCATTAATAATAAAGCTTGGATCATTCTGTAGCTCCGTTTTCGTGAGAGAATCTTCTAAATGGCGCTTAAAATAGAGCCAAGAAGAGTCTATATTAAGCAAAAAGGGCTGAGAAGATGTTTGAAAACGTTGTGTGCGAATAGCACTTACGCAGTTTTTTTCTATATAATTTAATTTTTTATTTAGCACGGCATGAGACATCATTAAATTTACCTGTATAAAAAATCAAACCGTCTTAAAAAATTATAATATCTATTTTTAAATGTCTTTGCTTTGACCGAGTATTGAACCTTCCTACCCAGGAATTGGAGTCGCCAACTCTACCAACCACGCCAAATGTCGATCGGGTAGGACCGACATTTATTTCGTGAATTAACTGCTGCAATGTCATCCGATTTCAGAGTAACGCGTATATGTCCGCGTATGTATATGTGATTGCCGCCAAAAGTTGATAGAATGAAATGTTTTCGACAACGAGTCTATCTGCCTAGTTTCAGCTCGATCGGATGTCGAGAAGTCGGTTTTTTCCGCTTCTAAGATTTGCATTCTTCCATTAACGAAACAAAAGTGAAATTGAAATGTATGTTTTTGAAAATAATTTTACTGTGATAATAATATTTTTGTGCGATTTCTTCCTATATTGGCATCAGACTGCTGATGAACCTAGCTTGATGATACTTAGTTTATATTATTAAATATTCTTTAATATATGTATATATTTATGCTGCATTCTAAAACAACTCAAGGTTACACACAGGTTTGCGTGTATTGATTATTGTTGGTATTATAGCATCATGTTTTCTATGCAGTATAAAACCGATCGATCCATATAAACCCGCTGTGTCACTTAACGGACGCCCTCTTTATGTTTTCCTATTGTTAAACACAACCTTCAACTTCGACATTTCCAATTCGTTGAACGTTCTACTTTGCATGATCATTTCTTCACCTTCATTTCCACAAATAAAGAAACAAACCTGCGACCATTAATCAAACCAAAGCCAATTATTTGGTACTAAATTGATACCACCATCTTGTAAATTATCTGTACGTCATAATTCATAATTGTACACTATCGTAACCAATCGATTCATCACATCCAAATTATTATTTGTTTGGAGCAATGTTATTAATTGCTTTGACTCGTGGCCCTTTAAGATACTGACATATTATATCCGTCATTGCATAAGCATCGATAAAACATATCATTTTTATTTGTCTTCGTATAATAAAAGGTGTGATGCTGGAATTGAAGATATTAATGAGTTTCTGTTGCCCACGTTTTTATTAGTTTCCCATGAGTATACTTGTTAGATCTTCCGTGAGATTTGAATCACGATCACCTATAATTTACAAACATGTGTGAAATGAACAATTGGCACATTTGCAGGTCAAGTAAGTCGTCGATCACAAACTCAAAAGAGCGACACAATAGGCGCAGCAACTAAAAACAATCTTACACTAAATATGCTGAAATTATCTACGGTACTACATGTGAGAAAGAGCCTTTTCGAAATCATATTTTTCACAAGGTTCAGACGACCAATTTCCGATGATTCAAAGGTGCAAATTATGCCAATCAAAGCCCTGGGGGGCAATGTCTGAAAAACTAAAGCACATCTGATAATGAGGAACGTATTGTTATATTGTATCGGGGATTTTTATATTCAGGTCAAGCCTGAAAATATTGGCCTCTCTCAAATGGCTTGCCATTACAATGGTCATATTGTGCTTTTATAACATCGCCTTTTGTAGGCCTTAGAAATCAATTATTATCTTCTACACATTCCCAGAGAGATGACGAATGGAAACGAGTGCTCAATCATCTTATTTTAAAGTTGTAATAGGGGGTAGATGTGAAAGCAATGATGATATGCCGTCTGTTAATATTATTGTGGCAAAAGTGGGACGGTATATCATGTCTGCTTCGCATGAAAATCCTATCATAGCTATTCAACAATTGCAAAGTGACTTTAACGAGCTACTTAAATGGGCTCATGATGTTGGTTTAATTATTAATGTTAAAAAAACAAAATGTATGTATGTAAAATCACCAAGCCTGGGAATATGGAATATACCTAAAATAATTGCTCATAATTCTGAATGTATTCATAGAAAAATTGAAAATATTTGCCACTGTGAAACAATTGACTTTACTAACGAATATACTTATCTGGGACTAATAGTAGACAATAAATTTAAATGGGATAAACAAGTGGCTAAAATCTGTAACCAGCTCCGATCTTTTGCAAGTAATTTTTATAAACTGAAATTTGTTTTGCCTCATTGTACTCTTAAAATAATTTATTTTTCTATGGTCGAATCCATACTCAGATATGGCATACGAACTTGGGGGCACTCAAGCAATATTTATATTAAATATATACAAAACTTACAAATTGCTATAATAAAAAAAATTGTACCACCGAATATTTACAGACAAAGAAGTAATCTAAAACTACTGTATGGTTCTGAGGGCCTACTTCCAATAAAGGGTCTTCTTTGGTACATTATTATAATGGATAATGAGGGAGATAGCAAATATAAAAAGCAACCGGTGCATAATCATACAACAAGATTCACTGAAAATAAGGGCCTCATTATTCCAAGAGTAACAAATAAGTATGGAAGCCGAACGCTTAAATACTTAATACCAGAGATTTTCAATAAATTTAATAATTATTTTAAACCTCAGAATAATGCGAGACCCTGCCCCAAAAACACTAAGCGTTGGCTAATAAGCGATGAATCAATGTATCTCTGAACTTTATTATTGATGTATTCCTGAACATCTCAACGTACCTGCCTAAATAATTTGTATATAGGTAGGTACTTTGAGATATATTATTTTGTGATATTGTTTATTGTATAATTTTGTGTCATACATGTATTAAAAATAAAAAATGTTTATATATATTATTTGTAGAACCTACAGACAAGCCGTCATGTGTGACAGCTTTGTGGGACTGCATAAAACTTGTATCTTTAAATATTTATAATAAATAAAAAAAAAAAAAAAAATTATTTACATACAAGATTTTATTGTAATGTATCTCTTTACGAGTTATGTGTAATATCTCTATCCATGTCAAATGTTCACCCAAGGCGTTGGCTTTACCTTCCATTAATTCCTCGAGTACATATCTATGTTTTCCACGCTTTATTTCTAGATCTACTTCTCGTGCAGTGGAATCGATATCGTCACATTCGACAATGGTCATAAATCCAGTTTGCAAACCAATTTATGTCTTCAGAGAAACAAGCTTGTACCTGCCGCTATTAAATTCTACACATCGCGTGCAAGACCTAAAATTCCAACCCTAGTAAAATAAGGTTTACTTTTACCTGAGCGATTAATTTCGATTGCGTCTGCGGTTCGAATCTGAATTGATATCACTCGGTTGTTTCTCGAACACAGCTTTTACGACTGATTTAATTTATGCGAAATATTGCCTTATTGACTTCTGATTTATCGAATACACTTAACTGCATGCGATTCCAATATGGTTTATTTCTGAAATACATAAAAAAATATCATAAGAAAGTTGTATCTTTCAGTGATACAACTTTCAAGTTTGATTTTTGTTTTTGGGGTCCGCTTTCAGCAATAAAAATAAAAGTCTTTTTATTTTCTTCTATTTACAAAATACATCTTTGACATGCAACACTATTATTTTATTGGCTTACACTATGCTTTATACACAAACAACAGATTTTTATTGACAGAATATTACTTTTTAATATTATCTACCAACATATAGTTTTTTGCAATATATTTTGTTTCCCCGATAATTTCTCCTGAGCTAAGTATCTATTTTTCCAAGAGGTAGGACCAACCTAACAATGGTCATGCCTCCGGGGCGAATGACTACGCTTTTAAACCGACTTTCTTCAGAGATAGACATTTTTCAGTCAAACCTCAATGAATTCAAGAATAGTAAAAATATATTTTTTAACACGATGCTGCATCGCAACTGATATAATTAATGTATGTAATTGATTAATTGTTTGTTTTTCACAAATAAATAAATATTATTTTCAAATGTTATAATTTGTACAGCGTAGATTACAAAATTTTCGCTCAGCAAACTGTAGTTAAGTCAACTATTTGTATGTATTAACCTCTGATTGTAACATCACTATTGGTGTCGCACATCACTAGTGCTAGAGGTGATTGTAACACATTGTATTGTCGTCTGTGGTCACGCTAACAAGCTCTCTGTATAACCGTCACAAGAATAAAAGTCTATCTCATAAAATACAATCAGTGTCTTAATATAAAGTCATCCACATTAAATAGAATAAAACATGGTGTCAGAAGTGCGATATCGATAATAAATAGTAATAATATAATAATACTGGAAGTTGGATGTTAATAACATAAATTGAAAAATATTAAGTATAATTTAAAAATGGCGAAGGACGCGCAAAAGTCACACATACAATACATACAACATGATTTTCATGCCCTGTCAAATCTGCAAGTGTTGTCAAATAATATGAATAATGATTCAAAATGGAAAAATTGGTGGCAAGACTATGAAATATACCTGGTAGCGTCAGGTTTGGAAGAAGCCACAGAACAAAGAAAAATCGCAATTCTGCTTCATTCAATTGGCTCCAAAGGTATGGAAATTTTCAAATCATTTAACATGAACATGGAATCAAGCACGCTACGACAAGTCAAGAAAAAGTTTGATGAATATTTTGCACCTCACAAAAATTTAACAATGATAAGAAATTCATTTTTTACACGAAAACAAAATAATTCAGAAGACATCAATAATTTTCTATTGGACTTGGAAAATTTAAGTTTGGATTGTGAATTTGGAAATTTAAGAGAATCTCTGGTAAGAGACATATTTATTGCAAATATGTGTGCAAATTTAAATCATATCCGTCAACGCTTATTACAAGATTCTACATTGTCATTACAAAAAACGATTGAAATTGCAAAAACCATCTTATTGTCACAAAGCAATGCAGAGAAAATTAACCAACAAACACACACAGAAAATATTCTTCAAATCAGTCGTAATAAAAATACTTCAAGACAGTCGAGAGCATCATGTCAGTCAAGTCTAAGAGGGTCAACTTCAAGAAGATCAAGTCAGTTTGGATCTTCAAGTCGTCATGGGTCACCATCATCATCATCACAGCCAAGGTCAAGTGGTCATATCAATCCATGTGGAAGATGTGGTCAGCATCATCGCTACAAGTGCCCAGCAGTCAATGTCAAATGCAGGTCATGTAATTCTTTTGGTCATTTTGCTAAATATTGTTTTAAAAATAATTGTCACAATAGAGTCAGAAATTTAAACTTAGAGTCATCAAAACCCAATGATGACAGTGCTAATTTCACTGAGGGTCATTTTATTGCAACAATCAGAAATATTAATAATAACAATTATTCAAGTCAAGCATGGCACATAGATATAATAATTAATAATAAAACATTAGACTGTATCTTGGATACAGGAGCTGATATAAATGTAATGTCATTGACAAACTTTAAAAAGTTAAATTTATGTAATACAATTTTACAAAAAGTTTTTACAAAAGTGTCAGGATTTGGAGGTAATAAAATACCTATTATTGGTCATTGTGATATTGTATGTCAAATCAATGGAAATGTCATAAGTAAAATAATATTTTTTGTCACAAATATAGAATGTCAATCAGTCTTAGGTCTTCCAACTATTCAGAAATTTGGAATTATAAAAAGAATATTTAATGTTCAATATGATCATAACACCTTATTTACTGAATATAATGACATATTTCAGGGTCTCGGATGTTTACCACCTGTCGTTCATCTCAAACTTCGTCAAGATGCCGTTCCGTGCGTTGATCCTCCGAGGAAAGTCCCATTTGCCTTACAAAACAGACTTCGTGAGGAATTAGATCGCATGGACAAGATGAAGGTCATTGAAAAGGTTACTAAACCTACTTCTTGGGTAAATTCTGTTGTCATAACTGTCAAGGAGTCAGGTAAATTAAGAATTTGTCTTGATCCTAGAAAATTAAATAACTGCATAATGAGAGAATATTTTCCATTAAAAAACATCGATGAAATTAGATCAAAACTTATAGGTGCTGCATATTTTTCACATCTAGATGCTTATTCTGGATTTTGGTCATTGAAGTTAGATGAAGAAAGTAGTGATTTATGTACTTTTCAAACTCCATTTGGAAGGTACAGGTATTTAAGACTACCGTTTGGAATAAACGCAGCAACGGAAATTTTTTATAGGATTATGGTAGATTTGTTTGGAGATCTGGAAGGTATATTAATTTTTGTCGACGATTTTTTAATTTATGGAGAAACTGAAGAAATTCATAATTTTAGGTTAAGAAAAGTCTTGGAAAGGGCTAGAGAAGTCAACTTAAAATTAAATAAGTCGAAATGTAAATTTTTAGTCAAGGAAGTATGTTTCCTAGGTTATATTTTTAGTAAGGAAGGAGTAAAAGTTGACAAAGAGAAAGTCAAAGCTATTTTAGAGTTGCCGTCTCCTAAAAATGTCAAAGATTTACAAAGATTTTTAGGAATGGTAAATTATTTGGGCCCATTCATTGAAAACTTATCAAATAAGTCACAAATTTTGAGAAATTTATTAAAAAATAATGTTATATGGTCATGGGATGAAAATTGTGAAAAATGTTTTAAAACTTTGAAAGAGGCTATTTCAAATGCAACAGTTTTAAGTCATTATGATCCAAAAATACCACTAACTTTATCAGTCGATGCATCAAAATCAGCTATAGGAGCAGTTATTATGCAAAATAACCGTCCAATTGCATTTAGTTCAAAAACAATGACACAGTCGCAGGAAAATTATGCTCAAATTGAAAAAGAATTATTTGCCATACAATTTGGTTGTAATAAGTTTCATCAGTATATTTATGGTAACAAAGTGACAGTACAAACTGATCACAAACCTTTAGTCTATTTATTTAAAAAACCTTTACATGATGTACCAGCTAGATTGCAACGTATGATGTTAGCTCTTCAATCTTATGATTTAAATGTTATACATGTCCCAGGTAAAGAAATGTATATATCAGATACTTTATCTAGAGCAGCTTTAAAAGATCATTATATACCCGATTATGAGTCTGATCTACATTGTCATGTAAATTCAATATATATGAACTTAGCTATTAGTGAAGAATATCGTAAAAAATTGAGTAATGCTACTGCTTTGGATGAAACTATGCAAATATTAAAAAAATATTATTATGAAGGTTGGCCGAATAGCAAAGATAAAGTTCATTACACTTTAAAATGTTATTATAATATTCAAGACGAAATTCATGTCATTAATGAGTTAATATTTAAGGGTAATAAATTGCTAGTACCTCAAACTATGAGAAAAGAAATGTTAAACAAAATACATGAAGGACATCAAGGAATAAACAAATGTTTAAGATTAGCTAGAGATACTTTATATTGGCCTAGTATCACTGTAGATATAAAAAATTTAATTGAGCAATGTCAAATATGTAATAAATTTAAAGTTTCTAATCAGAAGGAACCACTGATAAATTATGAAATTAATAAGTTTCCATGGCAACAAGTAGGTATTGATTTAATGTATTTTGATAATCAAACGTACCTCATTGTAACAGATTACTATTCAAAGTTTATTGAAACTGCTTTCCTAAATAATAATTCTACTGCAAAAAATGTCATAATTCACTTAAAATCTATTTTTGCACGTCATGGTATACCAATGTCTTTAGTCTCTGATGGAGGTCCGCCTTTTCAAGCTATTGAATTCAAATCATTTTTATACGATTGGGATATAGAACATGTAGTTACTAGTCCATATCATTCTCAATCTAATGGTCAGGCAGAAAGTTCTGTTAAAATTATAAAAAATATTCTAAAAAAGTCAAAAGAAACAAATACAGATCCTTATATAGCTCTATTACATTATAGAAACACACCTAAAGCCAATTTACCGTCACCTGCTCAATTATTAATGTCTAGAACTTTAAGAATGAATATTCCTTCAACTCAAATTAAATTAAAACCAAAGGTTGTAAGATTCTCAGATTACAAAAACTGCGTTGAAAAAAATAATTCAAAAAATTCTAAATATTATAATGTCAATGCAAAACCTATGTCTATATTTAAAACAGGAGATTATGTGTATTTTAAGAAAAACCCTAAAAGTAATTGGTTACCAGCTGTGGTCAAGGAAAAATTAAAATGTAACAGGTCTTATATTGTTGAAGATTATTATGGTAACACGTACAGACGAAATAGAATTCACTTAAAAATGAGATATAATACAAATGTTAATAATGACCATCTGTCCATGCGATCTGATCCGGCACTTGAAGAGGCAGAAGCTGGAGATGAGGGACAGGTGGGAGAATATAATAATTTGAACAACCCTTACATTACCAGATATGGTAGAGTGGTCAAACAACCCGATAGGTATAATGTCTAATGTCAGTGTATTTAAGATTTTATTGTATTGTATGTAAGCATAATGTCTAATATCAATGTATTTGAATTTTTATTGTTTTTATAAATAAAGAAAGGGGATGTAACATCACTATTGGTGTCGCACATCACTAGTGCTAGAGGTGATTGTAACACATTGTATTGTCGTCTGTGGTCACGCTAACAAGCTCTCTGTATAACCGTCACAAGAATAAAAGTCTATCTCATAAAATACAATCAGTGTCTTAATATAAAGTCATCCACATTAAATAGAATAAAACACTGATAACCGTTGATCTGTTAAAGTTGTAAACATGTGAATTAATATTGAAGAAGACTTCACTACGTTCGCTCAGTTTTTTTGTTGTTGAAAACAGTCGTTATTGTTAGTTTTTTAAGAATAATGAATTATTGATTCGTATCTTTATTTCGAGACCAATTTTTGATTATGTAAATGGTTAAAATGATGTCAGAGACCAATGTACAATATTATCTATTTTTAATCTATCTTTAAAGAAAATCAAATTCAAAACGTTGAACCTAATTATTCTTACTCTCATACACTAGTCTGTAAAATAAACATTACTTACTCTTATACTCCTATGTAGGGCTTTACACACTCTGTTGACTCAATATTAGGTAATTTGACCGACCGTCACTCTTCCACGATTCTATCTTTCTCTTTTTATAATAATGGAATAATCATTCACGAAGTGTAATAATTGTTACCTAAAAAAGCAACTATTATAGAATTAGTTATTTGTATTGTTATGCAAACCTTTTCGTATGACTCTCACTCTCTTTGTCGGCTAAATCTGCTGGACTTGCAGTAGAAGAATCGTGTAATACAACAAAACTACTGTGATCCCTTTAACCTAAGACCTTTTTTTATATATGGTACGTTCAAATCAGACGTGAAGTTCACGAAGTGTAATTCCAATTAAAAGAATATATAAACAAATAATACATATTATGTTTGTATTTTTGTGCAATTAATGACTGCTGTACTAGTATGAGAACTATAAGTCTGCTAAAAAAAGGCTTTGCGTAACTCCTGGAAACTATTCAAACTGTAATTAGTTTCATCAGAATTATTGCGTACATAAACATATTTTATGTTTTTTTTTAGTCTAATTAAAAACAAACATTACTAGTAGTTCTGTGAACAGTTAACCTTTCAAATTATTTTCTAAATCTAAACCAAAATTTCCTTTGAATTTATAAGATTTGTAAGTAGGTACATAATTATAAACCGTATATTTTTTGTTACGTTTTGAAATAAGGAATTGTATAATTTTGAGTTCTTTGGCTAAAGAAACTTCACTTTGTCAATGACAATTCATTTTTCAAAAATCTTTGTAAGTAGGTACGTAATAAAGTACCTTAAAATTGAAAAAAATCTCTGAGGAACCATTAAAACGACCATCATCTTTAAACGTAAACGGAAAATACAAACAAGTGTACAGGCATTCGAAATGCAAAACGGTCGAGTTCGCTTTGTTACGCAAACGTTTTCATACTTAACTCTCAATCGACTTGATCGGTTACATTGGCTGTATTTGCAGTAGAACAACCATCTACTCCAACAAAACTCATGGGAACCATTCAAAAGTTCAATTTATTTATATGGTCCGGTGTATTATTACGTAATGCTTACTTGCAATAAAACAAACTTCATTTCTGAACTACTAGAACTTCAACCTTTGACTTTTATTAATATAGTTTAATATAAATACTAATACTAGAACTCCAACCATTGACTTTTATTAACCCTTTAGGTACGTTAAATATTCTACATGTTTTGTTAGTTTGGTCGTAACATTTTTTCCACAACCTAAAACGCATTTGGTGTGGTTCACCGTGTAGGTCACTACATTTGGGGTGAACAAATTACTATTTTTTTTTAAATAAATGGAGGTCTCACATACAACATGCGCAGTATCGAGATACATGCAAAGGTGTCCGGGCGTAAAGTGCACTAACTTCGGGAGGTGATTCTACATAATACTACAAGTAAAACAATAAGACGAACAACTCTCTTACGAGTGAGCAATAGACAAAATATAGGATTGATATATTATTGGTAAAATACGCATTTTCGAGAATTTTGCACACCTAGTATAATCAGAATTAAGAGAGAATTTACTTCTGATTTCTCTGTATTTAAAAAGGCTGGACACTGTCCCGCGCAGTGTGCGGGGAAGCAACCGTTCTGACTAAATGTGCTTGCCGCTCAGTGCGCGGGGTATGTCCGGAAAGGGTTAATGTAGTTTAATGTATTTACATTCGAATAAATATGAATATCATGATAATTATTCGTTCCTTTGCACAACTATCGCGTTATCTCTGGCAGGTCCGTAATTTTTCGGCCCAGATGTTGCCCGTGGTCTGGTCTGGTGGAATATTAGAAATATCAGATCGTGCTCTCTCCGGTGTTTCGCCTTTCAAATTCCTCCTAGCTTGTTTATTATCAAAGGACTTGTTATCCCACAACCATTTTGACAGGTGGACCTTTATATTTCGACATGGTATTGTCATGACCAAGAGGCATCGTTAGCTAGTATTTAAATCTTGCTTGGGAAAATTTCGTGCAGCTAGTATTTCATTTATTTTATTGTTACTTTGAATCCTGTTCACACGGGGATCTTTCTTTGTTATTACTACTTGTTCATAACATATGGATGGTATTAAAAAATATATAAATTATGATTAATTATAATTGTTTCATTTTAGTTACAGTCACTGCACTCTGTGGTGTAATCACAATTAAGAAAAATCCAGCATTTGGTAAACATGTTAGATTTTATCGTTAGTTTTTGGTCTTTTGACTTCGCGGGGTAATTTTAACGTGCCTTGCCATCCGCATCTCAAAGTTTTTATTGTAAAACTCGTCACCAGAATGACAATTCAGTGGATTTCTTACACAAATTGAACTTTAAAATTTCGGTTTTTTATTCGTAAGCTTGTTTTCTTTATTTTCAGTAATTTTTATCGAATGCTGCTCTCAACCCAAAGAATTTATTGTAAGACCCGTTTAAAAATCGTCAAAAAATACACATAACTTCTTACATGTTTGCTACCATTCTGCAAGGTGGAGAATACAATCCAATTGGGCTTTCTTTCTGAAATTATACCGGTTCTAAACAATAACATGTTTTAAAAAACTTGCGCGAGCAAGTTTTTTAAAACATGTTATTTTTTTAAAACATTTTATTTTTTAAAACAAAGCGTACAGAAATCTTGTACGAGCTCCCACTGGAGTAACAATTAATAGTAAGCACGCTTGGGAATCTTCTAGTAATTTGTCGCATTTATCTCAAGTGAACTCTCAGAGTATATTGTAAGCACTTTTTACCATTCTCCATTGCAGTCTGGCGCAAATTCCGTCTATTTTAATTATTTCCTTGGCAAATTCCAGTCATACGCGTTTAACGACAGTTCTAATGAGAAAAATTACCGTTGTCTCTTTGCAAGTATTACTTTCAAGATGGACCATAGTTAGCTATCTTCTACGTTCCTCCACTGTAAAAACATATCATTCTTTGGTGCACTATTCGATCGTGGAGTATCCTTTGTATGACATCCTGCCGACAGCAAAGTACGTTAAGGTGGAAAACGACTACATTGTTATCGAATTGATAGTGTCCACTTCTTAACCATCCGTCTAACAACATTTATACGCGATTTCTAGTAAGTCGTAGTGCAAGCTGGAAATTGGTAAATCGACATAATGTCAACTGTATAATGTCTTAAAGTTTGTCGAAGCTCCATAACTTTTTAACCTTTCAGTTAGGTTAATAGAAAAAAAAATCGTGGTTCTCTGTGTAACGTAGATTCATCAGTTTCCCGCTTGTACTACGATTTTCCTGACACCGTGTATGATTAATATTGGTTTATGTGTGGCGTTGTTTAGATTTATGTGTCCAGTTTATAGTCCCCAAACTGAAAATTTCACGTTATTTTTTGGTAAAATTCGCGTTATTTTTTGTCGAAATTCGTTCTGTTTTTGGTGAAATTCGCGTAATTATTCATTTAAAGCGAGTTTAGATTAAAAAAAAAAGAATGGCAGTATGCAGCATTTTCTGTATGAAGTTGGCTGCGTCCCAATCAATGATTAGTCAAGCTAGTCAAAACCATAGAAAAATAAATTTTTTAAGATTTATGTATTGGAATTCTACTAAAATTCGCGTTATTTACCCGAAAATTGTGAATTTCGAGTTATTCGCGTAAAAAATTGCCATATCGCGAACGATAATTTTTCAGGTGTCTTATGATTAGTCGATAACTAATGTGCCAGTTATTACAAACCTTTTTTAATGTGAAGCCGTAGAAGAGTCCCAACTGCTCCTAACAGTTTGGAGCCATTGAGACTACCTGGCTATTCAGATCTGATCACCAAACACGGTTAAAGCGATTTCAAGTAACGTTTCAATTCTGAATGTTGGTCTAACACCAGGGCTATACTGAGAGCATCTACCACTCTGTAACGTGTCGGAAATATATTATATATTAAATTTAAAAAAAAACTCAAAAAATAAAAACTAAATAAAACTTAACTACTAAACTACATTTTTGACAAAAAAAATAAATTTCAACATACACAAAATAACACTAACAGACCAGTTAGACAAGCGTACAAAGAAAACATAAAAACTCTGACAGTAAATTCAAGCTTTGGACAAAGACACTACCAATACCACGCAATAAAAGCTTTCAACAGTTTAAAACTTAAAATTGAGGAAAATAAAAATAAATTCACACACAAAATTACAAAATGGATTAAAGAACAAAAAAGACAATATTACCAAAATTTCATATCATAAAATAAAAATAAAACCTACACGTAACACACAAAACCAATATAATAATAATAATAATAATATTTTTTTTTTTAATTTTAAATATATAATTATGTATTTTTAATTTTAAATGTATAATTTTTCTCATTAAATGTATTATGTAGTTTTTTTATATTATAAAATGAAGGCCTCAGCACGGGCAAGCCACCCAGTGAGGCCTACATTACTGAAAACCTTGAATTGTAAAAAATATTGTACCTAATAAAAAAAAATAAAAAAAGTAAATTGTTAAATAACACAAATTAATCAAATAAAATTCACTTGAACGCGCCGGGTTTTGAACTCGCGACCTCTGGCTTGCTAGTCGAGAGCCTTACTACTCAATCACGGAGTCCATCAAATTACCTCATCTTTGCCTTCTTGGCAAGCTTCATTAGTTTGTCACCTCGATTCCGTGTCTTTCGTAAATTCCATCCGCAACTTTACTTACTTACCTTCCACAAATTCCCGTTTGTAACTGTAGGTATTATGTATATAATTAATTACACATGCACTCCTCCAGATGTGTTGGTAATAGATGTCGTAATTCCACGCCAATGTTATCGTTATTTGAAAACGTATTGGACGAGCATTTGAAAATCAATATTGATTACCCGCAATTCCGGTTGTACTTGATTTAATAAGTGATGCGTGAAATTTTTAAACCTGATGCACATCGGGTACACTTGTGTGTGATATTAGAGACTTATATTAGAACCTCTGTGAGAATACTTTTACCCTTTTTATCGAAATAGAAAATTGCCGGAAGACATTGAAGAAATGTGTGAATCTTTGTAACAATTTAATAGCGCGAGTGTGTTCTCACGGTTTTACTGCTGCTGTTAGAATAGAGACTCTTCTCTTGATAGTTACTTGATCCTCATGCACCTTTTATATCCTACCGGCTGCGCCAATATTATTTAAGGTAAGATTTCAACAGAATTCGAAAAATTCATCAAATTTCGAAGTTAATTATCAAGGTCTGTGAATGTTATAATAATAAAAATAAGTAATAACATTTGGATGATTTGTGTACCGCCGTTTTTGTTCAAAATTACCTCAAGGGCGCTGTACAAATATGTAATACATTTCTGCAACGATCTATGTTATTACTAACTATATATGGAGATAATATACAGTACCATACTTACCTGGTAGGTCACTTAAGATTAACACATAATAATTATTTAATTACGGGCCAGTTGCTTCACTGAAATGAAATAACAACAGAACTCGAATATAACTTTGAAATTAACTTTCTGTTCAAATTCTGTGAAACGTTCTTAGAGTGTTTTGAGGGTAGGATTTAGAATAACTCTTCAGTTAATAGCAAGTTTATTGAAAACGATGATAATGGTAATAATTAGTATTAGTATATAGAAAAACAATGTATGCATTACTGTATATAAAGCACGGTTTATTGGCCTCTCACTCTAACACTACGGTTATCAAATTAACTATTGACTTTATTATCCCACACTTATACGTAACTTTGCAGACTGCCAAAAAGGGAAAATAAACGTGCAGTGGAGACTCCTCATTTTTTTAACACTTAATTGATATTTAATATAGGAGACTCCTCATTTTTTTAACACTTAATTGATATTTAATATAAATGACGTTGCCAGCTAAAAATAATTACGATGATCTATTGATTCCATCCAGAAAAATATATGCAAATTTCGTGACGCCAGATTTCACTGTTATAGAGTTTATAATGAGGCAAACAATCTGATGTTCAGTTTTTTGGTTAAGACATGCCCATATTATAAAGCTGTTAAAAATTATGTTATGTAAACACAGATGTAGACTTGGCTTGGTGTGTTGGTATTCATTGATGATTTGTGTTTGTTGGGCATCGATTAAGTCCTTGGAATGTTAAAGCAAACAATTTCATAATTTAAAAATGTTTACAAAACACATTTACCGGCGTTGCTTCCTAACAGCGAACAACACTGCGCAAACAATCTGTGTTCCATTTTAAATTCATGATTGGTGCTAACGTGTACTAGTTTTCTCTCTTTTGCCTACATCGTCAAAAGGAATACCGCCGATAGATCCGTTCTAACTACTACAATTTCCTTATATTCGACTCATTCAGAAAAAGGGTGGTGATTCCATCTTCCAACGGAGTTCTCAATGGCAGCACTATGCCTCTCGACAAGAGTTCTCATCAATGCATTCACAGACAGACATTTTTCAAGGTGAGGGAAACTATTTTCTCTCATAATCGTATCGCGCAGTAGTTGCTTTGATTGTTATCAGTTGTGTAGGGGTATTCAACTATTGCCAGAGTAGTAAACAATCTGAGTACTAGAAATGGTTTTAGCTATGCTTCTGACCAGAACTGAATATCCTTTTACTTTCCAACTTTTCTCTGTTCCATCTCCTTCCCCTCCATACTTCCGTCAGCCCCACAAGATAACCCAATTGGGGACGCCATTATGCCTTGGCTGCGGGCTATTTGGATTCTTGTGCAATACTCAACAACAAAAGGACCTAGCAACAGATGAAGTGTCACGAGGTATGTCGAGGTGAAGCAGCAATTACAATTAATCATAGATTTAACTGAGCAATACGAGAGTGAAGTGGTAGCACTAGTCTGGAAAAGCCTCAATGAATGTCTCCAAGATACGTCTAGACTAAAGTTTGTCAGGCGTTATCGAAATAATTCTCCATAATCCAACCAGCTTTATCGTTGTGGATTTGATTTCGTAACATTTCCAAGCCGTCTTTAATTTTCGTTTTGGATTTAGTTACGTAACATCTTTTAACGGTACAAGCAAATTCCCGATAGATGATAAATCAACCTTCTTTGATCTGTTCCCAAAATAATCTCAAACAGACCGCCGATCCGTGACCGGAGATCGCCTTTCCGATTTGGTTATGTTTCTTTGTCAACATTTTGTAACACCGAGTATTACTTTCTTGGTAATACACCCAAATACAAATAAAACCGGTTAATTTTTCATAATCTTCTCTTGAATAATTTTATTTCCAGTTCTCTGTGTCATTTATTGTTGATTTTCTGTAATCCATTGTTTGTTCGTTAGCTCTGTTTTTGGGTTGTCTTTTTTATGTGATAACCACAGTAGTCACAACTTCCCGATGCAAGTAGGACTATCATCCCACCTATTATAAGTACACCTTTGTGGGCACATAGGTAATGTAAATAGTATAAAATAAAGTCACTATCCGTGTCTGTCTGTTTGTGCGCTTAGTTCTTCTAAACTACCCAACGGATTTTGATAGGGTTTTCACTATCATTTAGAGCATTTCTTCGGAAGGTTTACATATACAATATATGCATATTATATTTATAAAAGTAGAGAAAAGTCGATGTTTTATAATCAAGTCGTAAAAATATTTTTTTCGGGCTCTATATTGCTAACGCTGGCTAAACCTCGTGAGATACCTAGGTTAAAATAATATACTATGGAATTGTATATCTTAAAAAGGCCTACAGCAAAGAACGCTATGGTAAATGTCTATCTCCTTAGGATAACTCCCAGCAACGCCGGGTACACAGTTAGTAAGAATATTTTGAAGTAAGGATCTAGAAGCCCGTCCAGTAACTATTTTAGAAGTTCTTTATTTATATATATATATATATATATATATGGCATCTCACTATACATAAATCACGTATATATATATATATATATATATATATATATATATATATATGGCATCTCACTATACATAAATCACGTTTTTTTCTCATAAAAATTAACCTCACTAGGACTAAACCTGTATCGAGGTTAGAAATTTACATAGCCTTCATTTTATAGTAGTTGATGAGTTACCAGATTGGTAATCAGACAGTTTATTGTAACAATGTTTGTAAATAACTACTTAATAATCATTATTCCCAAGAAGAAACAAGTAAATAATAAAGACAGCGAGGGTGACATTCAGTTTTTAGCAAATGGGACTTATTGGGACTATAAAATCTTATTATTTAAGAAAGGACAAGGATGAAAAAATATTAAGACAATCTTCTGTCAATACAAACATCTTAATTAACTTTTTAAATTTAAGTATGGCAACGGACAAAATATAAAAGCAAGTTTTATACGAACACCAACAAAGCTTGCCATTTAAACTCAGCTTCATTGATGCTAAATGTGATATATTTACCAACAAGATAGCACTTATCGACCTGACCATTGGCAAGTTTGTCCTACAGTCAATATTGTCGGTAACGGATATAACCATTGGGAATACAGAAATCACTGCTCTCCATGATAGTTGAATTTTCGAACATCTACGGAATGAATCTGAAGAAATGTGAAGCATTTTACCCCTTCCTTCTGCCCCGTAGATGGTTCATTCCAAGCATGCCCAAAAGAAAGTCAGTAGGACAGAACCACGGGTAGTAGCGATACTCCCTCAGAGAGAATTCTCAGAAAATTAAGAAAACTCAAATATTTTGCATTTTAGAAGCTACAAAAAATAATATTAATATCAAATTTGCCAACTGAAACTCAAGGGGAAGATTGATGGCATCCGTTGTAAACAAAGGTGCCTGATTGCTTCAAAAGTTACGTGAATGTTGCAAATGCAGTTTAGCTGAGTTGCTCATTTAGCTGCAGTCTGCGTGGTGAGGATTTCCACGATGATAGCCAACCTCTGTTAAGAGAAGGCACCAAAATAAGAAGAATGTCGTTAATCGAAATAAATAAGTAAGAAATAGATGAAGGACAGAGAATGGACCACTAAACTGGACTTAATTTTTGTGTTTTTTTTAATCAGCGTAATACTAAATACATCTCCCTCGCTGTCTCTATTTATTACTACTTCTTAAATAGCCATTTTTATAAATGTTCTTCCAAAGCAACTTATCATTGAACTATTCTAAAGCCATTAATCTTGTCTTCTAGATTTAGCTTATCCACATTTTCACGACTTGGAGGAAGTAATACTGTGTCGATCTTGTTTGCAATATATCTTAATTCCCAAAACATTTGCTTTACACAACATTGTTGGGCGTTTGAATCTGCCTCCATAGGTATCAATGGTCCATTTATCAATCAGACCACGCTTGTTCCCAAGAAAGGTACATTTTCCACTGTATTCCATTAATCTATCTGTCGATATTTATTTATATTACTATCTAAATTCACGTTAGCCGATTCATTATTTCAAAATTCAAAACATTGTGAATATGTACGATTATTTTAATGAGCCGTATTTTTCAAGCCTCCGTTAATTTACCTTTATTCTAATTGCCAACTAGGTTTCACGACCACCGTAGCTTCTTCAGGGCTATCAAACGCATTATATAGAATTGTATATAGAAATTTAAAGACAGTGGATATCCTTCTGTCTGACAATTTAAGTATTTTCATATAATTATAGCATACTTCTTGTTAATGTACGAATTTCATGTTAAATAATATAATACCTAATTTCTGTTGCTTTATTGTATTAATGTTAATAAAATAGCTGCAAGTTAGGTTAGGTTAGGTAATTATTGAAAATATCTCCCGAGTAAAAATAAATGCCGCCGACGGGAATTGAACCCGCACCTTCTGATGTCCGGTCAGGTGCTCTGGACCACTGAGCTACGTCGGCTTATTCCCTACCCAGTGTTTATTTTTACTAATGAGATATTTTCAAAAAATATTTAAAAAAAATACTAATAAGTAGTTTACGTGCAGATTTTGAAAAGAAGAAGTTCCATAATGTGGTAATATCAAAATTATAAGATTTGTCCGATTGATAATGCATTTGTAATCTCTAGCGATTGGGTTTCTTGGATGGAATCGTTTAGGGTCGTTTAATCACTTTTAACCAATATCTGAATTTGCATCTTTAGATTTAAGCCTGTGACAGAACACGCTATCTTTTCGTGGCTTGACCTATTTCAGCACATCGCTCGCCATACATTCCCATTGAGATTGATATCGATAGCGATATGCTGAAAACAACCGCAAGGTAGTAATTTTCAGTGAAAATTGCACCCCTGAATAGAGCATCTAAATATGTGTATGCAAAAGTATCTTTAAATATCCTGCACAGCGCACTTGGGATGAAATATTCCTAAATATATTGCATAAATGTAATTGGTCATTAAATTAAGTTATCATTTTTCTCCGCAACACAACCTAGCCAACATTCTGATAAAAGAAACCTGCCTTCCGATGCTATTGTCAAGACAGATGCGTAGTACTCTACTGTTGAAAAAAAGGTCAACGTTGATAACGTGTTAATTGACAGCATACTTAATTTGGTAGGTACTAATTTTATTTAGTTTCCAACTTAGCACTGTTCATACAAACATTAAGGTATTGCTGACCTAATAAGTTAACCTGAAATCATAGAGCCTACTTATTTCATGTTATGGTCTGTACCTCACATCGTAAGATGACCACAATACTTATACTTACGTTATGTGTTTCTGTTTGTACTTGGTTGTTTACAACCAAGCTGTACATTGCCTTACTGATAAACGTGTTTTAAATTTTATACAACTGATAAACAACCCTAATCTACCTTAAATGGTTGTTATTGTATCAATTGTGTAAAATTTAAAACAAGTTTATTAGTAAGGCCTATAGTGTTTATTGATTTTCTTATTCAGCGTTATAGATTTTTATCTTGCTTTTTAATAACAAATTATTATAAGCATTAATTACTCGCCTGAAATATCCATACAAATTGAAAATATCTCCCGAATAAAAATAAATGCCGCCGACGGTAATTGAAACCGCACCTTCTGTTGTCTGGTCAGGTGCTCTGGACCACTGAGCTACGTCGGCTTATTGCTAACCCGCCAAATAATTCAATATGTACAAGTACTTAATTACTGCTTATTATATTTTTTTTACCTGTAAACAACCAAATTTATTTTTGTAGGAAAGACTTTGTTAGTGCTGAATTTCCCACTAGATGGCGTCGAGATGTATTATATCTACATTTGTTGGTGAAATATTTAGACTTGTCAAGTATTATTATTTTTTTAATGATAAACTAATGTTTGTAAAACAAGGTTTTTATGCATAATTGCTTTTTAATACTATCTGAATATTTTTTTATTCTATTTGAAATTTCTATTTTTCATTTAGTTTAATTTTTGTTTTGTTTTGTTTTGATCAAGTATTTTTTTCTTTAAATAATGTTTTTTTTTTCATTGTTGTACCTACATTTACGAGTATGTTTCTTGTCACATTATAATATAGCCTATACACGACTGCAGTGATACGGGCATGAGTCTAGTATGGTGGTCGAGATAATGTAAATGAATTGTAATATGAAATTTGTACGAAATAATTTAAAAAATAAATATAACTTTTTAAACAATTATTTTTGAAATTCAGGGGTTCAGTGCTTCCTTTGCACACTCTTAATTATTAAAAATTTCGTTTGTATTATTAATTTCTTCTAGTGTTGCCTTGCGTGTATTTTCGTATCCTTTGCGATATAGTAGATTGACATTATAATGCTGTTATTATATGCTTGAAAATGCTCTGCTCTGATGCGTTATCATAAACTTTTATTATTATAATTATGATTATAGGGCTAATAAGAAGTGGTGCACTTTCTCCTCGGACAGCCTCGCAATGTCCATCATCAGGGCATTGTGCAGATTGTAATGGAAAGTTTGGTTATTTGTCTAGAAGTGATACCATTTTGCCATCGTTAATTTTCTTTAATGTGATTCTCGGTGGTCAGTTTTAGAATTACACGAAGTCTTGATTATATTACCATTGTTTGGAAAACTTCACATAATAAAGCATATCTCCAAAGAGATGCAAATAAATGTAATTTAGGAGTAATGGGAGAACACGAGAAGAGCGAGAGAACATGGATCCATTAAACTTCAAGTTTATTTGCACTTTGTATTTTCGTTCCTAAAACATGGGTGTACTCATTCGACGACCTCCATGGTTGAGAGGTGAGGCTCTCGACTAGCAAGCCGAAGATCGCGGGTTCAAATCCATGCGTGCGCAAGTAAATTTTTATTTGATTAATTTGTGTTATCTCACAATTTATTCATTTAAAATAACAGTATACTTGCGGCACGTTCCAGAGTGGAAGATACTCTCAGTGTCGCCATGGTGTAAGACCACTATTCAGGATTGAAATGTCGCTTGAAATGGCTTTAGTGGCTTTAGCGTTGTTTAGTGACCAGACCTGAATGGCCAGGTACTTCCCTACCTAACTCTTCCCATCTACTTTCCCTCCCCGCTACCTTCAGCTTCACAACATACCCCAATTGGGGATGCCATAGTCTCACTGACTCCAGACGGTTGTGCGGTATTCACATAAAAAATAATAACATAATTTTCACCATGCTTACTTGCAATGGATTACATTACACTTCCAACAATTTCCCACCATTCTATCAGGCAATTGATGTAACAATCGAAAATAATATTGCATGTATTACGATTTAAACAAAATAATATTTCACAAATTTTTTGCCATTCATTAAATTTGCCGATTCGCCAAGTGATTCTGAGAATCTGACATCTGTTTTTTAACGCTGTAAACGGACTATCATTACAGCTTAGCGTAAAATGTGCCGACGAATTATATTTTTATTCTCACAGAAAAAACAAGGGTCAGAGGTCAGGTAGTCTCAATAGGTCCCTAATAATAAAGCTATCAATACGTGTACCTACTTTCAGGTTATGTGAAACATTTGTAAGGTTGTGTCATTCACCTGAGTTATGTACTTCGTGCACCTTTACCTAAGAATATAATTGACTCGATTCTACCTTCATATTTAAGAATATAATTCTCTTAAGGATAAATCCAATGTAACAGGTTAAATGCAGGGTAAGTGGTGAGATAATTAATTGACTTACTTTAACCAGTGATTCCTGATATTATTTGGAAAAAAATTGTAAATGAAATTTTGGTGTCCGTGACTTTTTTCATGGGGAAAATCAATAGGAATTGGACGGCTGGGGTCGATGTGAGGGTTTGGGTGGTTACTCGGCTGAGTGATCAATGTCGACATGTAAAAAAAAATATTTAAAAAAAATGATAAAAAATGTCACCGGAGACTCAAATTTTATTTACATTTCTTACTTCAAACAATGTCAGGAATCACTGGTTAAAGCAAGTCAAGTACGTCCCGTAACACCCTGTATTATAATTATGTTAATGGTACAAATTCATACTAATTTTAAAAACAACTGATTGTAGGTATATTCTACTGAAAATTCGCAATGGTGAGCTCTTGCGTCATAAAATTTGCACAGCTTTTTCGTTTGCGAATTCAAGGCTAACATAACTATTTTCAGCTCGCAACGTCTCTTCTAGCATGATCTATCAATTATGCAGCCAAAAAGATAACCATTTTTGTTTGTTCCATATTTATCCATTCTTCAATGAGCATTTGATCTCGGGTGAAGTCGGGTTAAAGCGTATTGCAGTGTTTAACCCTTGACAGGCCAAACAAACAAAACGTCTCTAACCAAGTGGGTCTTACGTATTTGCGCAGGATTTCGTAAAATACTAAAATGATATGTCAAGTATTTAAGCTAATATAGGTAAGGAGGATATTAATTTTGGGTATTACCTACTTCCCCACTTGGCTGCGGGATAGTTAAATAATTTAAAACGTGGATATCTGGGTAAGTAACTTGAGTGTACTTTAAAAGATTATCATTATCTCGTGAATTTCAAAAGTGTTTAAATCGGGTATCAGCACAGACATAAGAAACTATAGACCTGCAGTAAGGGAAGTGGAACAAACAAAGTTTCGCGGACCGGAGATGTGACAAAGGCGTCACCCTTTCAATGGATCCGACAGTTTACAGGCAACTCGCTTTGTACTATCAGTATTAAGTCATCAAAAATAAAATCTGCTTTCAAATTAATTAGTCCTTTTTACAGTAGCCCGTGAATTGCTAGCAGCAGTAATACACTTTATAGCAAATTCCAAATCCCGCGAAAAAGTTCCGCTTGTTTCTATAATCGCATATGTTGTAACAGTATTTAGTTAATACACTTTTACAATGTCTGTGGGTATCAGGTAGGTACCCTTGGTTGGATTTCATAATTGACCTGGGAAGTAAAATGTCCGCGGAAGTTTCAGTATCCAATATCAAATGGCATTCATGGTGTTATTTCTCAACGGGTTTTGCAAGTCATCACTTTTCACATAACTTCCATTTGTAACGTAATGAGATAAAAGCTCCATGCAGCGCGCACCCGAGGTCATTCGTATCCTATTGCGGTTCACCATATATCCCATTGTACAAAGTACATACCTATGTACCAGTGTCTGAATGCTGTAAACACTGTACATCTGTACAATGGTTGTGCACACGAAATTATAATGACATAATTATATGTTTATTAATCTTATTCAAACAAATAGATCACATAACGTCTTATTAATCTTATTCAAACAAATAGATTGACGGCCGGCGTGGTCTAGTGGTATACGCTTTTGACTACAGAATGTTAGAATTAATAGTGCAGTTCATTTATATCCTACGAGAAACTGCAACGATTTTAGGCTTCCTAAAACACACTTATCAGAAACACAAAATAATATTTATTATAAAGGTTTTAAAATGTTCAATGAACTCCCGGTAATTGTTAAGGAAGCTAAAAGTCTTGCAGTTTTTCGTGGATTATGTCTCAATGTTGTGAAATCTAAATTTTAGTATGTAAAAAGTAAATAATATTGTAGTAGTCACAGAAAATAATATATTAGGTATAAGATGTAAACTCTTATAACTAAATAAAATATACATTAAAAAAAAAAAAAAAAAAAAAAACAGATCCGAAGGTCGCGGGTTCGAACCCGGCGTGCGCAAATAAATTTTATTTGATTAATTTGTGTTATTTCACAATTAATTAATCTAAAATAAAATAATATATAGTATATTTGCGGCACGTTCCAGAGTGGAAGATACTCTCAGTCTCGCCCTGGTGTAAGACCACCATTCAGAATTGAAACGTTGCTTGAAATGGCTTTAGCCGTGTTTGGTGACCAGATCTGAATAGCCAGGTACTTCCCCACCTTCCTCTTCCCCATCTCCCTCCCCTCCCCAATATACCCTCAGCCTCACAACATACCCCAATTGGGGATGCCATAGTCTCACTGGCTCCAGACGGGAGCAGTTGGGACTCTTGTGCGGTATTACTGTAAAAAAAAAAAAAAAACAAAACATATTAAAAAATATAAATATTGGTTATTTTTAAAAAATATTGAACGATAACTTACTAGACATCACTCCGTTTCATCAGGCAGAAAGGACGGACCGCCAAACATCTGTTTCTTGACACACACTACTTGCCTCATTCACATTCATACATCGTCTTATGAGTCTTTCTGCACAGTCAGATTTAGCTACAGCAACGCGTGGCGGGTTACAACTCGTAATAAATAATAGTACTTCGAGAAAGATGTCCTATGACGTTAAAGAAATGGGGATACAATGTTTAACGTTATCGCTTACTATTTATGCCATCCTAAGTTCAGAAAATGTCTTGGCATTCTTCTAATTGAAATCAAATATCTGTGAAAACGCAATAAAACGCCATCAACAAACATGATAGTTTCTTCCGATAGGGTGATGATTTTGCGATTTTTGACCTTGTATAGTAATTAGTAAGAAGTTTGTTTGATTGACTAGCATTGCCATTTAGCACTATGAACGAATACGCTTTGACCCTATGTAAGGTAGCGATCTAGTCAGCCTTATATAAACAGTAACATTTTACGAATGTTGTACAGTTTTGTGATGTTCACACCAAGTACGCTTTTAAGGCAACTATCCAGAAGTGCCTGACGGCAGCAAATTTCATGAAACATTTATTACTCTTCGTCTTGGTAGTAGTCTTTAACTCGGAAACAGTAAAACCATCCTTCCACTCCTCCTGATGGGGGTTTTTAATGACCTGTAGGAAGCATTACTTATTAACAACGTATTGTTACAACTGCATTGTTGTTCTCTTTATCCCCCACTAGTTTCACAACCCGGCTTCACCCGAGTTCAACACTCTTTTTAAATACTGTATTTGAATTTCACTTTTGTTTTCTGGAATGAATTAATGCAAATCTTGAAAACGGTAACTAACCCATACCCCGATATCCGATCGAGCTCAAACTCTGCAGATAGACTCGTTGCCGGTGACAATCTATTCTATAAACTTTTGGTGACTATAACGTACACACACGCGGAAATAAACGCATTTCTCTGAAATCATTTATTTCCGTCGTTCTCTGTCGGTCCTACCCGATCGGAATTTGGCGAGGTTGTTAGCGCAGTTTACTCCAGTCCCTGGGAAGGAAGGTACAGTCCTAAACCAAACACATTATTTTTTAAAGTTTTAAAATATATTTTAAAATAGTTGTATTATGGTAAAAGAAATTTTTTTTACGAGTTCATTTTTTTCATGCATAACTATTTAGAAATGTATAAAAGAACAATATAGCGTATTTCTTTATTTCTCTTTCATTGCTTTTAAGAGGAAGCTACAAGCCTAAAATGTGTATATTCTTGGTACACCTATATTGTAGGTAATAGGCATTAAAATCGCTTGACAAACGGAGTCTAGAAACGTTCGATTTCAACTACAAAACTGGTTTTTATTTATTTTGTAAATAATTTTATAAGAAAACAAAAAAGTTAATCAAGCGAAACTGTCACAGATAATCTTAGCTATTATACTGTATTTTTTTTAAAGTTGTTTCCTTTACGCGTTCATACATTTCTATTGAAAAAATGTTTTTTTTAGTAGTTTACTTTTATATTTTTTATTGAGTAATTTATTTATTTATTTGTATTCTACTCAAGTGAAGCTATAGTAAAACCTTCAATTTATCTTAAATATATTTTTGGTATTCAAATGTACACCAATTCGTTATTAAGATTAATCAAAATAGTTATTTGGCAAGTTTCGCCTTCTTTTTATATCACTTTTTAAAGACGTGTTGAATTATCATTTTGTTGAGTTATCATGGAACTGTCGAGCGTTACACCATTAACTATAATAAGAATGGCGGCATAAATTCATTATGTGTGTTGATAATTTAAGTTTTATTTTAAATTTTAGAATGTTACGAACGGTACACACCACCGAAATAATATTTTTTAATAGTTTTCTTCAGTAAGGAAATTTTTAATCTGTCAATATAAATATCCCTATTTTATTTTTTCGTGGTAAGTCTGCGACTGGGTTCGTCACGAACCTTCATGGGAATCCGACTATTACTCTGTCGGGGTTGTAACGCCTTAAACGCCACAATACTATTATTAAACCGCATCCGGTGCAGTCATAGCCTCTGCGTACACGACGCACAAATGGGGACTTAAAGATCTTGTATTGTGTGAATGTAAATATATATGCAAATTACAATAGTTGTCTTTGCGCTCAGTAGCTGCAATACATGCTTTTACACTCTTCATAGTTTTTTGTTTGTTTAATTTTGATGTCAAAATTTTTGAAAGTTTCTGTAATTATTTTTATTTAAGGCTCCGTGGTAGGAGTTCAAAGATCGTTTAAAAGGGGAAATATGTATATACGAATGTTGAGGGTCGAGAGAATCGCGCTAATTTTTATTATTAAAAAAAAAACGATAATAATTAAGCGAAAATGTTGAAAATATTTAATAAAACAAGACTCGTTTGAGGTAGAGCAAAAATCTCTAAAAAATGCTTTAGTTGCATTTAAAAATACACTGTGATTTTTTTCACACCTGTAACACATTAAATAACAGAAAAAAAGTGTTTTTAATAATTTCCGGAGCTTACTTTGCGAATTTTTCCATCGAGGGAATTTCATGTAATTAATGTTTCGGCATTACAAATGTTATCTTCAAAAATAACATTTTTTTGGAACTTAAAAAAAAGAGTTAACGAGAAACTTGTTGTAAATCAGTATAAATTGGGTATGCGGGGTTTAAATTATTGTATACGATTAGTTAGTCGTCCGTTTACAGTGCAAGATTTCTTATTTTTACATTCTCAACACCATTTTAGAAATTTCATTCAATCGCACCATTCCTCTTGTTATGCTGTGCTAGATCATCTGTTCTGCCGTGTTGCATCTTGAACAAGCTTGCGCAAGTCACGACCTTGCCCCACCCAGTGTATTACCTTTAAAATGGCTTTAATTTTCGCAAAAGGACCTTGTTTATATTTCCTCCAAGGTTAATTCATGGTAAAATGAAATACAAGAAAGTGGATTAAGTTCTTCTGGCCAGGAGAAGATTGCTCCGATGATAGCCAACCTCCGTTTCAAGATGTGAAATTTTAATAAAATATTATAATAACAAAAAAAAAATCACTGATTTATTTAAGAGCGAATCTGATTCACCCTGATGTAGGCATCTTCAAACAGATATATTTTTGAATATGGATTATTTTTCCAGTTACTAAAACTGGAACCGGTTAGGTATTTATTTAGTTTTTTTTTGGAACCGGTTCCTCAAAAATTAAAAAAATAAATCAACCATGGGGAGACGGTAAAGTGGTGGCTAGAAAATTATTGACACCGGTTCATTTATGATAATAAATATATTCCAAAAGGAACCAGTTCCAAAATAGTCGGTTCGTCAGTATCGACGGTTACGGTGAAAGCAAAGGAACCGGGACAGGAATATCGACCATCTGAAATTTTTACAGAGTAGATTTTAGATTTATTTAGATTCTTGATATGATAGATGTTATTCAATGAAATTTGTCTAATCGATGACTCAATGACCTACGGTATCCTGAGCTAAACAGTCATTAGTATTATGAATGATAGATATTTAAATTCCATCCAGTAGAATACTAATGTGTTTGCGTTGACAATTCGTGATCACTGAGAACTACTGAGCAATGACACACTATTGAATGATTCTATTGCAAAAATACAAAATTTTTTCGGCTGTGTTGAACGGGAACTACTTAAGTAACACTACCGTCTCTTTACGATAGAAAATTCAAAAGCGTTTCTCCTCTTGTGTTTTTTGATCATGTCAATATTATTATCCAATAATCGATCTACCAATACTAGCAAGGACCACCGTGCTGGATAAATACGGGCACTCGGGTACCGATATAAATAAATTGTCCATGAGAGTATAATTCTTTGGTCGTTAACAAGATGCACCATAACATCATGCAGGCAATATAGCTAAGGACAGAGATCAGAGGAACTATTCATTACGTCTAGGATTCTCCGGCTCAGTAATTTACCGGCAAATTGCAAAAGCAACGAGTTTCACCGCGGTCACTGAAGATATTATTGGATAGAAGGGTTGTGTGAATGGATTTATATAATCTGTTGTGATATCGAGGCCTACTATTTCATCGGCCCTAGAACAGTGACATCGGCTCCTTAGAGCAGAGGTTTCATTTCCCAGTCATTGTTTCTTCAACACTCCCCCTCCCCTTTCATCAATCGTAACATAATAAAATTCCACAACAAAAGCGCCGCAGGCTAATGTTTACCAGACATAAGAATAAAACGATAAGTGCTGTTGATTCTTATCGTTAGAATGTTAGATTCGTGTCTATGCTTTTTTCCTTACTTCTGGTGAAATATTACAACTTTTCAAATTATATCAAATTTTTTCTTTGAACAGAAAATCAATTATTAGCCTGTCTTTGGTCCGGGAGTCGAAATGTCTTAATTGGGGACATCATCGATCACACTTCCACGGATTTTCATTGTAATGTATTGAACAAGAAAAAAACAGATATACTTGTGATGTGGGCTTCTCTATGTGTAAGAGGTAATCTCATTTTTGCCTTACTTCGAATGAAATTGATCAAACATCAAAAATATAAATTTCTTTTTTTAACATAATAACAATTTTTTGGCCCTTCTGGGGAGTGTTATGTAATCAGTTTTATTTCAAATTGCACTTCTGCGATTTTTCTGCTCAGTGGCCGCGGGCATAATGCGGCATGCCGATCATTCATGCCCCGTGTTGATCTTTCAGACTTCCGTCGTCTGAACGCGACTACACATCTTACACATGCGTGGGTGTGATCGGATCGCTTACACAACGGAGCGGGAATACGCTTTATTATTAACCCCTGAACGCGCCTGAAGCAAGTTTGATCGTCAAAGCCAATCTATAAGCAAACTATTTAATTTCAGTGAAGTAATATTCTATAGATTCGATCACTGAAGATATAAATCGATAGAAGTCTGCTCAAACTAAGCTCAATGATCGATCTTTCACATATCTACAGTCCTTTTCCAATAATCAATTTCGTTTGCCTGTTTAGGGCCTGGTAATCGAATGATCTTTTGCAAATTGGTTCAGGAATCTTGAAGGTCAGTTGGCTTAGTTTAACCACTGTTTAGTGGGTTATATATTATACTTATGAATGCAGCTATAACCGTCGTTATCCATTATAAATAAATGAAACAATGTTACTATGTTGTAATCACCATTTTTTTAATATACGCTGACCGGTTTCGGAACAACCGTTCCTTCCTTAAGGTAAAATACACTAAATTGACATTATGACATTAAAATGGGTGAATATTACTACGTGCTTTAGTAAGGGTGGAGATGTGACTAGGGATTGGTGAAAAGTTGAAAACAGTGGGTGTATATTACTTGTTCGAGGAACGAACAAGGGTTTGGATAGCCGTACTTTAAAGGTCTATTCCACACAGATAAAGCATGGATGAAGCCTATGGCTTATGACAGGCGAATGCGAAAACACAATTCGTAAGGTTAATTCACAATCAACTTACCGGGTGGCGAATGAAATCTGCATCTCGAGAATCATCTGTCAGCACTGGAACGGTGATCGTTGTACGGTAGCACTCGGATTGCAATAAAATACGTATTAAGGAATTATTCGGATAAATAACCGGCGATAGTATACACATTGGTTTTGACAGGACGAACGTTTTTTGTGCGATTGTGCGGCTCACGGCACTCCGTGGTTATAACTGACGTGTGTGAATTTAAACTACACAGTTCAAATTCTGACCATACTATTGGTTAGCACACGGCCTGTCAAAAGCAAACGGCGTGACGGAACATTACTAAGTGGTAAAGAGTGGAATCTTCATTAATCCCTAGTCACGCCTCCACCCCCACTTCAACACTTAGTAAAATACAATCTTTGTTTTGTAATGTCAAGTTAGTATATTTTGCAGTGAGGAAGGAACGGTTAGTTTAAAGTTTAAAGACTTTCAAGTAATCGATTATATCGTTGCTGTAGAGCTCATCGTAATCTTGTATTTAAGTCTTTAATTGAAAAGAATTTCACGTTTATTTTCATTCGATTAAACCTAATGTAGGTATAACAAATTTGGAAGCTTTTTAGTAGCTCCGTTGCACAGTGGTAAGACTCATGGTTCTAGAACCAGAGGTCACGGTTTCAAAATTCAAAACCCGTCAAGAGGTGAACTTTTTTTACCCATAATAATTTCGAGTAAATTAAACCTATTATCTAGGTTTTGTTTCAGAGTTTTAGATTCCTACTCTGGAGACTACTAGTGAGAGATCACCATTGAGAAGCGTTGAATTTAGTAAGTAGATCTGTACAGCCAGCTATGTTACCTAACTCATTCTTCCCATTCTTTTGGCATTCCAACTCACGTACGTCAAATATGTAAGAGGTACCTATATATAGCTCTCAGTGAATCGCAGTTAAAAATCCTCAAGAGACCAACTATCAATGCGTTATTTTACAAATTACAGACATTATTATAATATTGTTGACTTGTATAATACAAGTATTTACAATTTCATAGGTCATCATGTTAGTAATGTACAGTTAATAAATACATTCCATGTTTTTTCCTACATGCGGAATAAAAGATTTTTCTATTTCAATGCACATAATACATGATGTGTGTATAATGGCAATATTAATCGGGTCATTGCAGCCATTGCGCCGTTGCATTCAACGTTAGTTCTGCGCCACACCCACAACTTTTTATTTTCCTTTGCACGTTCAATATACTTCGATTCCATTAAATACATTCGTACTCGTACTTTCAATTGTTCGGTCATGATCGAATTTGCAGACAGAATCAACTCAATATGAGCACTACTTCCCAGATGCTTTTATTCGAAGCTTTGACTAGCGAATTGAGTAGTGAATTATAACTCACATGCCTTCCTCAGTTAACAACCCGTAGAGACAACAATTACAAGATAAAATAAATAAATAAAAAATTAAAAAACTTTTCTGTCTGGATCAAAACAAAAGGTACATTTTTTGAATTTGTTTTTTTTCCATTATATTATTATTACATTTATAGTTTGTACTGTTCAGGGCCCGCAGATATTTTAATAGTACGCAACTGCTGACCGTGTATAAATCGCAGCTGTTGTATTTGGCAGCCACCTCTGGCCTGAAGCCCCAAAATACATGAAAAAAAATCTTGACTCTGCAGAAACCTGCAGTCCGTTTGTTAGATTCACCTATCTCAACGAACGTTCTTGAGTTCAACAGCTCGGCTCTGGAACGATTTGCCGGCCTCTGTGTTTCCTCCCTCCTACAAGACCCAGTTCCTCTCTTCGAAACCCATCTTCACTACTTCCTCAAAAAGACCCTCCAGACAGCATACCCAAAGATGACACGTGTAGTTATATGTAAAAAAAATCAGTGGTATTATTGAATCGTATAGTATTACCTGGACTTGGACCTGCATCATTGAACAATCAATTTCTATGATGGGTAGTTGGGAAATTAAAAATATTTTCACATTATCTGTATCCAGGTAATGTTTATTTTTCTTTAAAAACAAATAAATGTCATATAGATCATTAATTATACCTACTGTGATTTAGTAAATATATGTGCAAAATAAAAATAAAATAAAAACATGCTTTTATTATTGTAATGAAAATTCTGCTAATATTTATGGTCGATGTTACTTACTTACCACATTACAAAAGTTGTGAAATAAACGGTAAAGTTTTAATTAGATAACTAATTCATTGTTTACGAATATAATATTTTGTATTGAAATCATGCTTCTCTCTTCTAATTTCCGTTACACTGCGTCATTCATGGATTATCTTCGCAGTTCTCACATTCGTCCATAGTCAAGTCTTCTTTTTCCCACATTATTCATAATTTTGTTACATACATTACTGTAAGCTTATTCGCTCCAGATGTGCCTTGTTTTTCCAATTTATTTATTTTATGTTGTCTCTAAAAAACAGTTATTCACTAATATATTACAGAGAAGATCGAAAATTATGAGGCGATTTCAAAATTCCTGTTATTAAGCTATTTAACCTCTGGAAAACCAGTGACAAGAATTTTTTCCCGTTGAAAAATCGTTCGTGCGCTACTGGCATTGAAATTTCGCTCTAGCTAGAATTTTCTGATATGCGATTTAAACCCGTATGCCATGAGAAAGTGCATTATATTTTTAACAGAATCGCTTGCACTTTAAACACTTTAGAGTTCTTTTTTGATTTCCCTCAATAAGGGTCTGTTTTTCCACAGGTTAAGACCCAGTTGTTTCACTGAAAGTCACTTGTGACAAAATCGTCATATGCCCTTTCTGCGCCATTTTCATAACGCTGATTCTAGGTGCGTTTCAGCTTTCTATCAAATTGTAATAAGCTGAAAAGGTTTACAACATGATAGTTACCCTCTTCTGCTCACAAATCGTTCAAAAGCTGAAACGAACTTAGAATCAGCATTTAACGGGGACCTTTGAACTGTCAAAAAAACCAAACGGCGCTGAATGGCCGTTTGATTACAATTTTACACTTGAATTTCTGTTAAACAACCCATCCTAAGTATTTCTAACGTGTAGGCATACAACATTCGAGCTTCCTTATAGAAAATTATTGCGTTTGTATAATAATTTCCAATTCAGAGAACGCCGACTATTACCTGAATGAATTACTGGTCTCATCGACATAGGAAATAAGGAACATTAGATCAGCTTCATTGAACAATAGGGGAATATTGTATAATCATGTTATTGTTTAGGTATGTTCTTTCATACATACATGTTGGCTACCCATACAAATATTCCACGATCAGGAGGACTAGCACGACCGCCTTTAAATTGTCAACACTATCACGATAAAGATTTTATTTTATCAATATTATCCATGATCAATCGACCTGCGCTAACACGCCTGCAAAAATCCAATCGTTTTTACAGTTCTAAACGACTAATTTTCGATTAGTTTAACGTTCCCTTTCTACAAGTCGATAAGAATAGTTTCCAAAATTTTACCCAGAAATCAACAATTTTGGCTACTTTTAAATGATAGAAACATATTTCAATAAGCAAATAATGTATTAAATAGTTTTTCAAAATGAACTCGTTTGACATATTAAAACCACTAACAGATCCCAACGCCATAAATAAAAATATGTCAGTTTTGCCATCGTATGGCGATTTTTTCTGGGCGTGATAGGCCTATTAATAAATTATTAACGTCGATAACTTTGTTTGTTATGTCGATTATTTATATTTTTTTACCCATGACTCGTTTGTCATTCCTGAATTTTCTTCGAAATCCGCCCTCAGTATTGTATTTCGTCCCACGACGTACGTATATGTTCGACTTCATATTGCTAACGGTGCAGGGTCCACGTGCGCAAGTTTCTCACGCCCTCCCACGTGTCAGTGATGCATTTTAAATACGAAACTAAACGTTGGGCAATATTTCTAACAGTTAATGTGACACGTGATTCTATTGATTGTCTGCAGGGGGCGTCATTAGCCTTAGAATGATGGTTTTAAAATGGCTTTTTCAAGGTTGTTATTTTACTTTCGCTACGCAGTCATAAATTTCAATTAAATAACTATACATTATGTATGTTAATTTCTTTATATTATGACTCTTCTCTTAAATGGTGGGTTCTAATCAATATTACTTGACTCTTTTCGATTTTCTACGCCTTTTATTTTTTTTAAGAAATGTTTTGTTGTATTGTACGTACACCTACAGAAATCTCTTCGCTGATTGAAATTGATGGTTAGGCAAAATATTTGTGTCACGTTGACTCAAAGGTATGCGTGTTTCAAAAACTGACCTAAAATTAAACCTTTTACATCTTCAACGGCAAATGTAAATATTTCTAAACGTTTCGTGGGCAATAGTGTGCTCTATGTTTTGTAATGTATTGTTCACACTGTAAGAAATTAATAGCACCCACGATGCATGAGAAAACATTTTCTTCCTAATTCCAAACTATATATACCGACAAGAAATTATGTTTAGCTATGAACCACTTTTTAAAAATAACTGCATTGGAGTCCCAACTGCCCACAACTGTCTGGAGCCAATAAGACTGGCATCCTGAATTGGTTTATATTGTGATGCTGAAGGTTGTAGAGAGCGGTATGACAAGTGGAAGATGAAGGTGAGGAAGTACCTGGCGATTCAGATCTGGTCACCGAACACGGCTAAAACCATTTCATGCAACGTTTGAATCGTGGTTTTACACTAGATTATTCTGAGATTTTCTTTCACTCTGGAACGTGCCGCAAATATGGTATATATTTTTATTTAAATTAATAAATTGTGATTAACACAAATTAATATATTTTTTAAATTTGAAATTGTGGGTTTATTCCCCTAAACAAGTATGTCCTCCCAATCTCCTCTTTATGTGACTGCAACACTTGCAGTAATTAAGTAATTAATTAATTAAACTAAAAATCGTAATAATAATTTCGAAAAAGGTTTTACAAGGCGTTTTTCAATGTTTAAAATATTTTCAATAAATTTATATTCATTTTTGTATCCAGTTCTCATAAAATAGTTCTAGATAAAACAAATATTTGTGCATTGTGTTTAATGAGATTGTACGTATCGAAAAAAAGGTGTTCGTGTTTCTCTGAAAGGGGAGATTGTTTTTTATTATTATTATTATTTGGGAATAATTTACAGTTGACACCTGCCTAACTAAGCCATAGTTTAATTTATTCAAGAGAAGTTGATGGAATGAGAAGTAGGGAACGCTACAGGAACACATGGCACTATCAAGTTAATCAAATATTGGAGTCGGCTCCTGTTAAGATTTCATGAACAACCTGCTGCTGATAGACCAACTCACATTCGATATTATAGTATTCAATTCTTCTTAGAATGAAGCCTTCTCACGATCCCACGCTATAGCCTCCAACGGCCACAATGCATTGACACTTCGACATATTGTTTGTCCAAAATATTATTTATTCCATGACATACTCTGTAACCATGACTAAAGGCTCATGTCACATGCTAACAAGCAAATACTGCTAAAAATCATGGCCACACATTCATGTATTACTCTCTATGTGGTCATATTGTCTTCCGTAACATTGATGCTTGTGGTGTATTGCGTAATTTGAATAATTTCTCACGTTCGATTAAAACACGAATTTGATATTCGCGTCACTCCTGTTATGGGGTAGGGGTGAATTATCATCTACAGTACGCTGAAGAATTTGCAACATTGCCTCGAAGGCTTTATGTATTTATACAAATGAATAACGGTGGACTTTATGGCTGTGAAACCCGCAATATATAACTACCTGTATCTCGTAAAATATGTATTTATAGTTATACGGTTGTGAGAATGGTTTGCTCTTTTAAAATAATTTATTTTTTAGCGGTTTAGTAATAAATCAATCGAAGAATCAAAGGCCATTTTCTCTCTCTTACATATAAAACAAACATTTCCGTTTTTAGTTCTGTTCTAGCCTATATTATTTATTGCAAATCAAAAACAACTGACCTGAGCTTGAAACACTTGAAGGGTTTATTTGTGTTGTTTCAATTTCGTACGATAAAGGAAATCCATTAAAGTTTAATGAAATTAATTAAAATTCTAGGTCAAGCTAACTTGTTGTTTTCCGTGAAAGCGTTTCATCATTTTAATTTTCATCGGCAACATCCTTGAAATTTTATATAAAGACATCATGTGGTTTAATGTTACAAATTTGTTTTAATATTACGACTCGCATCGTACATTCTATTCATTTTCATAAATTGCAACTCTGTTTAGTTTTAATATTTTGCATAATTCTGGGGACTATTCTATGATTTCTTTTAATACTTACTCTTTCGTTATCATGGCTAGGATTTCCCTCGCTGAGAAATTCATTATACTTTGTGTTTATATACCAAAATTGTACCAAATTTTAATTGAGTGTCCTTGATTTAGCAATTAACTCCTGCATCACATTAAAGTTTTCTATATTTTGATTGGACAGCATTAGAACCTACGCAGTCCCTGAAGTAACTCGTATTTTCTATGATCTTACCCACCTGTAAGGCATTAAGAGCTCGCGGCTAATAAGTACGTGCATTTAATCCTATCTTTCTTGATCTTTCCGCCTGCGCTTGTGTAACCAATTCTAAATATCCACAAATGGTTACTTCTATTTGCGCCTGATTACCCTCTTCGGTTCTTGATTGTAAAGAAGATATGAGAAAGTTTGATCCCATCGCCATTTCTCCACAAATACCATATGTTCATTTTATGTCTTCAATATGTCTGCACACATCTCCAGAGCATCGGAGCATATGAACATTGGAACATTTGGTCACACGGTCTTCGACCACGCACTTGTTCATGCTTTCTCCGTAATATTCTCCCTTTTGTGATGAAATGTTGACATATCGACTGAGCCCGCTGAGCCGAGGCGAGGCATCAAACCAACACCCACAACGAATGGAATCAAACACATTGTTGTCTCTGGGTAATCGAAATCAACTTAGGAGAAATCATACATAATATTCTCACAACTAAAGCTTGAACTAAACTCAATATGATCAAGAAATAATCATTCTACCTACGTTAAAGTTTAATTTCGGTCGCATCGCAGCGATTTCAAGGAAGATTATTATCAAAGTCATCTGTCTTCAACATAATCTGTCTCCTCGTCCACGCACCATCTGCAAAGGCCTGATGACCATTAAAATTTTTGATAATATCTTGATGATTATTTTTGTATAAATAATCGTTTAATATTTTGGGTGTGCGCCCACGTTGTCTGCTTCATTAGTCTTAAATATATCTTAACATCAATAATATGACTCATAATTTTCATCATCATTTTTAGTACTTTTGCATGTTCTCATCATTTCCATTCATATCAAATATATATTTATAATAATATGGTGTCTGTGGAAGCATGGTAAATGAAATGAAGAAATGAATGGTATCAAAAGCAAAAGTTAGGACATGTTATGTAAATATATATTATGCAAAACAGACTATCTTCGATTATGGTAATACGACACTTGATTCATGCTAGCTGAACGTGTTCTTCCGACCGAATACATTAATTTATCGTTTACTCCTTGGTTAAATATATCTCCGGGTTATGCTAATTCAAATACATAAATTTTATTTATTTGTTCAGAAGCATTCTTTCATCTTCACATTCTTTATTGATTAGATTGGTAAAGAATGTTATTACGGGAGTTTGGTTTTTATCTTCCGCAACGAAAATGCTGATGCTTTCAATTCTTCTTTGGTCGAACTTCTCTTGGAATGCGCTATCGTCAGATAGTAAGATCTCTGATGGTTATTTCTGAGCATTTGAAACTGTTGACTTTCGCGTTGTTGCAATGCTTGCAGCTCGATAACAGTTAACATCTTGTCACAATTTTTAAAAATGTACATTATTTGAATATAGATTTGGTTTTCGTGATTGAATGAATGAAATGGAAATTAACCTACTTCCCGACATCCGATCGAGCTGAAACTCGGCAAATAGGCTCATCGACATGACAATGCATGAACTTTTGGTGGCACTCATGTGCACACCACACGCATCTCTGAAATTAGACGACTTTATGAAAATTTGCAGCAGTTATATATGAAATAAATCTTGGTACCATCCAATCAGGATTTGGTTTAATTGATAGCACGGTTCACTCATTTTAGTCAGTCCCTGGGGAAGAAGGTTCACTCCTTAGTTAAGCAAATTTTTAAAGACATTGTAAAATTTCACAGCAGTTCACCAAACCAAAAAAATGTTCTTTTTAATACGTATATTAATAAAAATAGATGTACTTTGTAAACTTTGTTTTTAATGGGTTGATTTTTTGTGATTATTTTTATTTTTCGCATGCCCTGGTCCGTTCATTCTCGAAGTTGCACTGTTACATCCTATCTTACCTGCTTCTTGTACGTTCTGCGGTCACTCTTACCTCTTCCTCTTACTGCGCAGTTCAAGTACTTTCACGAGTACACCAGTCAGCAGCGTCCAACAAAACACGCACGCAAAACCATCGCCATCCTGTAACTTTGATCTCTGGCGTTTAAGTAAACGGGTAAACGTGTTTCACAGAATGTCAATAAAAGCTTGAAAGTTAAGATTTTGAAATACCTACTGAGAAAGCGATGTAATATGGTAGGTGCTTCCATGAAATTTTAACTATGTTTTGAACTTTTTTTTGTTTAAACTTAGTTACATTTGGCGTGGAATTTCACCAGAACTTTTCAATTCTGACGTTTTACGATGTTTAAAATTGTCTCAAAGCCGCCTTCTCCAAAAAAACTCTTGGCGATAGTTGTGCGTTGTTTCCGTAGGTACCTACTGTGTGTTAGCGAAATTCCTAGATAGAGATTGTGCCTTTAAGCTACATTTAATTTGAACTAAGCTATTTTGTTTAATTATTTTAAGCTTTACATCTTTCTTACAAACGACTAACAGAATGAAATATCACAACGTAACTTTAATCGTCAGGAACATTCATTATTTTTTTATTAATCATTTAAGAAGAAGATAATTTCAATAAATCTTTGGGGATCTTATAAGGAGACGAGAATGAAATATGTTGTGAAGTCCTAGCTGCGTATTTAATGAGTTAGTCGAATTACACAGTCCAAATAGAGTAGCAAGAGTAGTCACAGTTGTAGCTGGACGCTTGAATGGGACTGACTCTCTTGTAAGACTGACCTCTGTACCGCGATATCGCCAAATATAGGGCGCATTCGTTCGAGAACAAACCGGCGATAGCGAATAGGTCGTAGATGCATCGTAAATTCGCCGTTTTACTGGAAAGTTCCAATGTGATGCGCGTTACATGTAATAATGTTCTACAACCTACTAGTAGCTGCCGCTACAAATCTATACGAAACATAAAACAGAACGAGACACGGAAAATGATTAAAAACGGCAACGGTTGCAACTGGATCGAACCCAGGACTTCTATCTTATCGGCACAATAATCTGACCACTGGGCTATCGAGACCAGATAATTTTATTATTATTATATTATAATCATGTCTCAATAGCTTAATGGTCAGAGTATTGGCCCGGTAAGACAGAGGTCCTTATTTTGTCCTCCAGTTGCAACCGTTACCTTTTTTATTTTCTGTCTTGTTCTATTTTTATGTTTCGTATAGATTTATTCTTTTATACCAATATTCATTTCTAGAAATTCACACAACGTTCACAATCTCTTAAAAATCATCTAAAGTTCATTGCTGTTATTTGAACAGCAACATTTCTACCGTGGGATAAACATATAAAATTATAGTGTCAGACAGTCAAGATCAACGGAAAGTTTAAATATCTCACTTCCTTTATTGACCTTCAATCGACTCCAACTGTACTGTAAATCTTCATAACTTTAACTGCGTTCACTCTCTTGCTATTAAATATATTAGCTCAAGTCAATCTCTAACCAGTCCATTGTACCATCTTTATGACATCGTAAATATCTCAAGGTGTTTAATTTTGCAATGTGAACAATGAATTATTGTGAATTTCTCAGAAAGTGAAAACATGGTTCAATCTTGCAGTGATATCTTTCTTTATCTATGATATCTTTACGCGTGCCTTAATGAAAAGGGCATGACATTTCTACCTTATTATAGTAACCATGTGAGTTTTTCTGTAATTTCTTCATTACTTTTGTAATTTCTTTATTATTCCCGTAATTTCTTCATCGGATTATCTCTGCGATACAAAATATGATTCCTTTTAAATAATTGATAGTAGTTAGTTTCTTTATTGTTATGTTTAAATGAGTTTATTGAGGCAACTCAGATGGAGCTCAATGGCCATTATTTGTTTGCTAATCTGAAAATCAGACTGATTAGACAACACCATTCTGATTAGATATCTTACTTCAAATAGGTATGCAGATGTTGGGAGGGTTTAGTGACTAGATCTGGATAGACGAGTGCTTCCCGTACTTCTTTCAGCCTTCACGCAAATGAAATTATGATAATAATCGCAAGCTATAAGAAATGATACTCAATTTAACAATTTTAGCATATTTATCGTAGATATATATTTGTTAGATTTTATAGCTATCAACCTAATTTAATTGAACCTTGTTTTTTATATGTTTGATAACCGATTGGCATTTAAAATGGACCTACTCGTATGTAAAAGAAAATAGAAGAATTATCGATGGTGTTATTATCAAAAGGAAATACGAGGAGAGAGGAAATTAAGTAAGAAGCCTTTACCTCGTGATGATGTTGGTTTCTCTTCCTTCTTCTTGAGTCCTTCTAGTTCTTGAAGATTCCTTGAATCACTTATACTTAATAGGTGTACACCTTATACCATTTATGTTATATTTTCACAACACTACTTGTTTCGTGACGCTGAACGCTTTTTTCGCTCCAACCCATAAGGAGGCTAGTATTCAAATTTTACTGGTTTGAATCTGCGCAGTGTTGCTTTGAGTGGAATCTAGCCGCTTTAACTGTCATTTAATGACAGTTAAAGAACACCGTACCGATAAAAGAACCGATATGTTGATTCGAATGTTATCCGAAGTTATAATTAATGCAATTTTATACGAGCGCATGTGGTGAATACCTCCACCATACGAGCGCTGCCAACATCCCAACCAACTCTTCCGTAAGTCACATTTGCGAATACCTATCTTTTTGGTTCAGCGAACAAAGCGTGAATTTACATAGGCACATACCTGCCTAGATTATAACCCTTATAATCTAACCCATGTGTCGATAATCTACGCGAATATCGCACACTACTATATTTACATTCACCACATGACAATATTTAACTTAAGGATGAAATTTGCACTATTTAATTGACTTTTCACGAGAATATTGATACGAGTAGCGAAATAACATGCACTATCAACGACGATGGCAATTTGAATAAAAATACAAATGAATAACAAATGAATAACACTCGCGTCGGTATTCTTTCTTCAATTCTTGTTTCAGGAAAAGAACAGGGGAAATGTCAAGTTGAAAAGTACATTGGGATATGGAATAGTAACAAAACTATTTCAATATTTAACACAATAGTCTTTAGCTAATAATAAAAATTAAAAATACAACCTACGTTTGTTATCCGAATATAATATTTTTTTTATCATTTAATTTAAAACTTTATGGTCACGTCTTAAAACACGCCATCAAAAGTGTTTTCGATTACAATTACTTATTAGACCGCAGCTCTCTAAATAAAATGTGTAAACTTACTTATAAAAAGGCATTGTCTTATAAACATAATATTATGTGCCTAGGTAAGTACTTAGTACCTACTTATACGGCTAATTCGCTTTTCAACCCGTTTCGACCACAGCTCGAATTCAATTACCACTCTAAACATACTGGCTAATAACATCAAATCATATCCATCTATTTATATTGAACGGCGGACATTTTCAATTATCCCGCCTAGCAAATTGATTAATATATCCTGCGCCGCGGCTAGGAACGGTCAATAACACGCCCCCATGTTTATGGGTTCCCGGTACCTGCTCAGGCGCTTGCAAATCTCGGAGCTTTAATGCTGATAGAGTCAAAGCAATGAAAATCAAATAGGAAAACACAACAAAATAAATCTTAATTGTGTACTAAGGGATTAACTTGATAATAATGCTTGTCTAACAGCTTTTATGTGAAATATATTTTATTACTTCATGAGCGTTAAAGCTAAAAAATAACTCAACTTTATCTAAAATTAGGTGCCTTGAAATTACTTCTGTGATTTAAAGAACTTACGAAAATAACTAAGATAACTAGCTGAAGACCCCGGCGTTGCCCGGCATTAACGCAGCTTTTTTTAGATTTTTTTTGTAGTCAGTAATTTTCTTATATTGATTTTCTTATTTTGAAGCGTGCAAATTTTCATAAAGAATAATCAAAATTCTACTTTAAGGGGTGAGAGAGAGGTGGGGTAGTTTTTATAATTTTTATGTAAACAGTTTTAGTTTCCTGTTTTGTAGGTCTAGTGTGCAAAATGTCATCAATCTCGGAATAAAACTGTAGATTTGCAAATAGAAAAAAACCACGTCACCCGCCCACAGCCCGCGTGCCCGGCTGCGCAGCTGCCCGCTACAGACATTATTATTTATAAAAATAGATAGATATTATTTCAAGGGTGTTCAATTGAGCAAAAAATAACTCAAAAACTGTACTTAAAATTGTGTGCCTTAAAATTATTTCTTAGATTTAAGGGAGCCCTACCAAACGATAGATAGGCAATTCGTATTTTCATATTTACAAAAAAAAGTTTCGAACTTATGATGAACACATGGACATCCCTAGCATTCATTTTCCGGCGAAAAAAGCCAACCAAAAGTTTTCGACAATCTTAATTTCAGTAATAAATGACAGTAAAAATCTAGATATTTTTATCTAGTGAGAAAATATAGAATTCAACAGCAAACCTTGTGATTTTTAAAAATTTTTATCTTCATTCAATTTTGTTTTATTCTTATATAACCAATAAATATAATTATTTCGTGATAATATATCTCCAAGGCTTACCAGAACAATAATTAATACTCTTTAGTTTTCTAACTAACTCACGTTACAGCTCAACGCTCTGTGTTTTTATTATCTTATTATGTGTTTGTATATTTTCCTGGTTTTTAGGAAACTTGTGTGTGCATAAGGTTTTTATGACTATATCCATTTATGGATGTATATGACTTTCTGCGGAGATGAGTTTTTCTCTGAATTCTGCCGTCTCTTTTATCACTCTTAGTACCTACGTCTGAGTAATTGCAAATTTTACTCTTTCCTTACACTTTACGTAAAATTTTCGCATCTCTTACAGCTAAGCTTGTACTTACGAGTATAGTGATAATAGCTTATAAGATTGTAGAAAGGTGTTAAATTTCTGTGCAAATTTTAGCAACACGCGAGCTTTTACTTGTTTATTTCGAAAAAAATCATTCGTTTCGTTTTCGTTGTATACTATGGGGGAAATACGTTATTAACGAAATTATATATTAACCCTTTCAGACCGTGTGTATATTTTAAAATAAATTGACTTAAGATTTTTTCCGCACTATTTTTTAATTGGATTTTAACAACCAGTTCAGGCGGTAGTCATTTTTATATGTTTGAAGGTGATTTTGTGTTTAGTATCTTCCGAGTTATATCTGCAGTTTTTTTTATATATTTTATATACAGTGAACGATTTGACATTCGTTTGAAACACGCCCTCCGAGTTCTAATGCTCTTTCAAATGAAAGTATTCATAACTTCCAAACTTTTGAAAAAAACAACAACAATAAAAAATTCTCCTAAAACTCTACCAATTATCATCAATCAAGCATCAAATTTGTTCTACTACTGCCAGTTTTAATTCAGCTCTGAAAGGGTTAATAAACCCTTCACCTTTCTTGAAATGCACAACTATTGTGTACGTGAAGCCAATAACTGTACTTGACGTCCATAAATCTAAATTACATCCGTTACGTTTGGTATAATATTGAATATAATGTACATTTTAATAACCCAGGTGTTTCTAACTTTACATGGCATTTGTTGGATACATACACAATGCACACATAAAACTATTACTCGTGAACTAAACATCGCATGGAGTTCGAAATACCTATTGTTAATGCAATGAATCACGAAACTACTCAACAGGAGGATTGTGGCTGATCAGATGCTCTTGTATAAAATTATTAACTCAAAAGTTGACTGCCCGGAGTTGCTGAACAAAATAAATTTCCATACGCCAATTCGATATAGCAGACAAATACCAATTCCAATCAAAATGAATTTATCCAAAGAACATGTAACTACTATAATAATAAATTTGCAAATATAGACACTCGTGCTGACATATTCACTGCTAGTTACTATCACTACAGAATTTCATTGTATCACATTCTAACTCATATTCACGACTGTTAAATTGATTGTACCTAATATTTTAATATTACTTGCGTGGCAACTTTTCCTTATCCCTCTCCTACCCTTTCCCGTTCCAACCCAAGTCTATTTAAGTATAGTTATAATCACATTTATTTTATTGCTGTTTATTGTAGGCATATTATAGGTTTATCGTTTGTTGAATTTACATTCCTATTATTATTTTTCTTATTTGCTGTTTTATTCTGTTTTTTTGTTATCCTCCTATGCATATTGTATTACTAAGACTGTTTATGTTCCTCAAATAAATAAATGCATACTAAAAATAGCCTCTGTATCAACAAATATATTGATTACTGGCGATATAGTTTCACACACAATAATAAATACACACACCTTCCCATGTTCTGTGGTTGCCATAGTTTGTTCCCAATAAAACTTTTTTTACTTTGCGGTGCGTGACGCACACGCAAATAACTTTCAGTGTTTTCGTGACACAGGTGTGACAATACTTTTCTCATCGATTATTTGACCGCTATTTAGTACATGTTCATCCAAATATTCTCACAGAGAATTTTTTTACCAACAACCAAGAATAAAGGTAAACAAAGGTGCACGAAGAAAAATTACTATTCCTAATTGATTAATATCTTGGAGCTCTTCAAATTATTGGTAATTCTGGTTAAAAACGGGATTGCAGGCCTTAAGAATGATTCAATAAGTTTTCTGATAAACTTTTTGTAAATTACGAATATATTATCATGATGTCGGAACACATTTTTTCAAGGTATATTATCAAGTCAACTCAAATGCAAGGCAATTTAGCGATGAAGCCTGCAATCCCGTTTTTAACCGGAATTACCAATAATTTGAAGAAATTCTTAATAAATAAGCAAAACTCTTTTTCTTCGTGTATAACCTATTATTTTTATTTATTTTTTATTTTATTTAGGAATCAACCAGTCATTTATATATTTAGCATAAACAGCAATTATTTACAATATTAGACCATTAATGTTCCATTAATTCTAGTCGTTGATTCAATATTAACTTTACTTTTATTTTACTAACTAACTACAACCTTCTTTGTGTGACACTGATTAATTGGTTTGTTCATTAGTTCGTCTTTTGGCCACCTGCTCAGATAAGTATGTCAATCTATTAAAACTTTTGAGTTTGTGATCTCGAACAATTTAGGGTTTTCTTTAAAAGTTTTGATATCCAATTTTTTTAAAATTTTATTTCTTTGTACATAGCCACCGCGATTACTTGTGAAACTCATTTTGAGACAGGAGGAATTTACAGAACATAATTGATAGGTAATACAATTTTGAGACGGGAGGAATTTACAAAAAACATAATTGATAGGTATTACAATTTTGGGACGGGAGGAATTTACAAAACATAATTGATAGGTAATACAATTTTGGGACGGGAGGAATTTACAAAACATAATCGATAGGTAATACAATTTTACGTATTTTATGAGATATTAATATTTTTAATTTTACTTACATTACTAAAATAAAAAAGGAGTGGTAATTAATACAAAGACAAGTTACAAACTTAAGTAGAATAGCAAAATAAACAACAACAAAGAATAACAAACAGAGAAATTTATAAAAAACCAAATAACAACTCTGTTTTCTTACTTACCTGAAGGTGAGGCCAAGGAATTCATCTTGCCAAGTTTGAGACTGAAGTGTCCTGAGATAACAGGAAATAAACTATTTTGGCAACCTAACTACTTTGTGTGGGTACATCACTTTTTCAAGTTTTTATCTGATAAAGATCAAAATATTTTTTTTACTTACTCCATACGCCTGCTGATTTCGATACTACCCGTGGACACTAACACGGATAAAAATGAGTAATGTTGATCTATTAAAAATCGTTCGAAATATTGCTAATCCTGTTAAAACGGTACTACAAGCCGCTTCCTAATGGCCTACAATCCCGTTTTTAAAAGGAAAACGAATAATTTTTTTTATAAATTAAAAATAATTCATATCAGCAATTTTTCTCCTTGCCGATCGTGCCAATCAACATAGCGACTCGATTTTCCATTGACCATCGATATTTTCAATGTCACTTACAGACAGTTTATCATCTATCTTTTGACGCATGTCATAAAATAGTTAAAACTGCCCCCATGACATTTTTATATTCACTTTTCCTAAATTATGTAATTTTCTCCGTAATATATTAAATGTAGAAATAAATACATAATATTTTACATCGAGTACTCTTCTTTTCTCTCAATTAAATTGAATGCAAGTATCTGCTACTGTTCAACGGGCGGTGCTTACTTGTCTATTATTTCACTAGAGTTATTCTCGTAGAGTCTCGTTCACTTTAAACTTTAATGAAGTTACCAAGAAGCGGTTGCCTTGTTGTTATTATTAGTTCTGTGACCCATCACCTCCCGCCCTTCGCTGTGGGCACTGGGCGGGCTTCTCCAGGAAGCTAGCTGTCCGCCCTACCTCTGTGTTATACAATATGTCATAATATTTATTCATGTCTTGTGTACTGTAGTGGATGAATAGTGGATTGGCCTCGGTAGTCTTACAGCTCTTTTCTCTATTAACAGTGTCTTTGCTAACGCTGTAATTTTCACTTGTTCATCATTCTGAATAATCTACGTATCGACCTATAGGTCGTCTATCTTTATAACTAAGTAAGAATTTCTTTTACTTAGGATGGGTTGTTTCGGAGAATTTGAACAATTCATCAAATTTCAACGTTCATTTTCGGGTTCTGTGAAAGTCCTATTCAAGTTCTGTTACTATATCATTATAGGCTAGTTGCTTGAAAAAACTGAAATAAAAACAGAACTTGAAAAAATCTTTCACAGAACTTGAAAATTAACTTTGAAATTTGAAGAATTGTTCAAATTCTCCGAAACAGGTTTCGCCGGATTTGAATGAGGTTAACCCTTCAAGCTTCGAAGGACATTAATAGCCAAAACATCATATTCCATTAGAGCCTCTTAAGGACAATCTGACCGGGCATCCCCATACATTATAGATAAATAAAACTTTTTTTTCTATAATGTAGAGATACGAGATTTGTTCCTCGTTGGAAAGTGAAGTAATTATTGTTCTCAGTTAGTCTCAAATGTTTATACTTAATTCCAACGCTAAAATCCTATCAGTGTATGGTGTATGATTACAAATTGGCGGGATTTTTTCGTTTACAATTGAAAGAAATTATTGTATAAACAGCATGAAAAATGAAGTAACAATTTTCTTATTAATACCCCACACAAAGGGAATTTTTTTATAAATACCGAATTCTTTAAAAATTATTCAAAAATCTAATAAAAAAAATTCTGTTATCATTATCATGTTTGTGAAATTAATTTTTTACTATCTAGAAAATTATTGTTGAAAGATAATTTGTTTTCTTTGACTTAGAGGTAAAAATATTTTAAAAGTCTAAAGGGTTAAGATAAAAATTGACATTGGTTTGGTAATGCTAAAACACGAACTGCTCTTTAAATAATATGTATATTTTTCATAATACATTCGTATATATCAATGACCTTTGCTTGACACTAAAGCAAAAGTCATTTGTTGAAGGTCGTAAGTTCAAAACCCGATGCACTTTACTTATTTTCACAGTATAGTTATGGTGAGAGACAACGCAATAAGTTTTCAAATGGCTTTGACTATGAAAATCAAATCTGTATAACTACACGGAGAAAGCTTACTAATAAAAATATTGCTTACTAATAAAAATATTGCTAATTTATTATAAATCTCTTCAAATTATCGTATTCCTGTAAAAACGGGATTGTATCCTAATAAACTTTTAGTAAATTACGAATATATTATCACGATGCTGGAACACGTGTTTATATGAAAATCCGAATATTATATAAGTTAAATACTAATGTTTTGTCACGATGTCCGAACACGTGTTCATAAAAGTCCTATTTTTTTTATTTCGTCATGATATATTATTAAGAATAGCGCAGGTGTATGAACACGTGTTTCGATATTATTACGAATTTACCAACACTTTATCAGGAAGCGGCTTGCAGTCCCGTTTTTAACAGGATGACTAATAATTTGAACCGATTTCCAATAAATCAGCATTACTCATTTTTCTCCATGTGGATGCTTATAACTGTCCTTTTCTTCTTCACCTTTCATTCTTTTGTTTCCTTTCGTCTCAAAACCTACTCTACCTCCAAACAATAAGACTTTTGGCATATGAAATAGAACTAGGGTATAATACTTAGTCGCAATAAAGTACAGTATAAGATATTTAAAAGAAGGTATTTTAATGGTTCTTTCGTCATTGCTTTACACAATGATGAGTGACCCATTGATCGAATAAAAGTCTTGTGGCAAAAAAGTTATACGGTTGTTCTTTGATTCCCATAGAATTCTGATTCCCATTGATGGCATCTTCTATAGATCATTCAATTTCACTTCCTATGCATTCCTCCGGTCATCATTCACCACCTACCATCGATCTACGAGTATATCTATAATGAGTGGAACTCGTGATGGGGAAACTAGATATATGAAGTATCTCACCTAACAACAGTAGATTCCACTGTTGTGTGGTGATTGTTGTGCGTGATTATCCCATGCTGGAAGTACCAACGAAATTCTTTACTTTGATTGTTAAATGTCCTTGATTTTCTTGATTCCTAATGCTCATTTTCGTTTATTGTCGTTTTGGTGAAATCTATATCTGTATTCTAATTGAACTTAAAGCTCTCGCTCATAACTTAATTCAGTATAAAATTAACTAATGCTTTTGACTCTTAATGCGAAGCTTAATGCTAAATCACTATTTTGATTAATCTTTATAACGAATTGGTGTACATTATGAATACCAAATAATATGATTTAGATAAATTGAAAGTTTTACTATCGTTTCGCTTGAGTAGAATACAAATAAAATAAAAAAATAATCAATAAAAAATATAAATGTAAACTACTAAAAAAACATATTTTCAATAGAAATTTATAAACGCATAAAGGAAACAACTTTAAAAAAATACAGCATTATAGCTAAAATTATCTGTGACAGTTTCACTTGATTAACTTTTTTGCTTTTTTATAAAATTATTTACAAAATAAATAAAAACCAGTTTTGTGGTTGAAATCGAACGTTTCTAGACTCCGTTTGTCAAGCGATTATAATGCCTATTACCTACAATATAAGGAATACCAAGAATATACACATTTTTGGCTTGTAGCTTACGCTTAACACATAAGTACCAAGCTAAATAGAAACACAATTAATTATGTACAAAGCTTCTTTGTGAGTAATAACGATTTTTTAAAGTACACTTATTACGTATGTCTAGAATAGTTGGTTTTGCGAAAAACGCACGTTTGCCTCACTATGTAGGGTGTATTATGTTTCAGTTTTGAAATTGCAATATTTATGAATGTAACTGGTTTAGGACATACTAACGGTGTAATACAAATAAATATAATGATGAACATTTTAATGAAACTCAAATATATCTAAAAGTGAAGATGCAATAAGTGTTGTTAACCCCTCAGTCTACTTTGTTCGCTTTTGGGAACCGCTCATATGACCTCATAGAAATCGTTGTCTCCTTTACTGTCTTTGTTACATCATGATATGTTTTAAACGGCGTTAAAAAGACAATACACAACGCTTTATATTATAATCTAGAAGTTAACCATAGAAGAATTAAAATGTACACCTAAATGAAACCAAAGGTTCCGACAGCAATTTGAGAAAAAATTATGAAACGTTTTTTCATTAATTATGTTTATATGAAACGACAAAAAAGTGAGGTGGCAGTAATGTTTATAATACATTTGCCTAATAAAATATGTTTTTTTGGTTATCAAAATTTCTAGTTCAATGGTTAGACGAAAAAACGTTAGGTTAGCCATTATTAAAAATTTTTGTATGATTTCAAAATTTTATAAATCCAAAAACTAAAGGTTTAGTTCTAATTTGTATGCTTCGCTATTGCTAATGTCGTTATATCGATATGCCAGAGGCCTGAGCTGTTAACGATATATTAAGTACAAACTACATAATGCACAAATCTAAATACCCATTGCGAAAATTAAAAAGCATACTAATGGATAAGCAAGTGCAAAGCTTCCCAATGCTTCGAGTACAAAACTTGTCGGTAACAAGTGTTACAAGTACTTTGTACGTAAATAATACGGTAAGGGCAATGCTATCTACTAGTAAGTGAATAAGCTACTTATTCCTCAATGCAAGACCAGAGCTTCTTTGTAATTAACGCATTTAATACTAAAGCACTGTGATTAGAATGCAGCAAGTAGAAGGCTACTTAGTACAAAACCCAGCAAGCTACTTAGTCGGTACATAGTGCAGTAACCGCCAACACATTACCGCCGCATCTGCTTGAGATTTATGTGTGGTGTTAAATGGGTCAAGACCCCGATCCCGCGGCGGTTTAATTGGCCCGGCGTTTGCGGGTTAAAATGCATGTTTATTGTCTATGAACCCACGGACTCGGGATTACAGATTGCTTTGCGTTTGTGCAGCGGGCCGCTAGTAGATTAGAGCCTGTAAGGCGGGTTTACAGTCGACGCAAGTTGTTACGATTTGAATATCTAGTAATTGACTTCTTGTTTTCTTGTGTAATAAAAGACTTTCTGGAAGCTGTATGTTACGAGTATGTCAATGAAGTGGTAATCTTCTTCTTTACTTTAGTCATAGCTGCTACAGGGTAATGGATTCCTCGATTACCTCGATCCACACAAACTTGTTCCTTCTGTTTTATTTTTTTCATATCACTCTTGCGGCTTTGTAATGGTAATGCCAGTAGCCTGCAATCAATGAAGCCTGGAAAGCTGTGTCCACCCCAAGAAAAAGACCCATAAAAGAAATTAAGTGTTAATAAAAAAAAATCGACAAATTTGTGATATAAATGTATTTTTCCCTGTATGAACTTGTACTCCCATATATTCAGTTGGCCACAACAATTAGCTTAAGATATCAACAAAAAGACTATTTAAAAATATTAATTACATAATAATTCATACCAGAACTTGAAAAACTACACGGCTTATTTTTAGCCTTAGGGCAAAGCACGCCACTGGCCGTTTTTTATTTATGATTCGCTTTTTTGTCACTTCTTGGTTATACTCTCCATTTGAGTTTGAGTTCTAAATAAATATACATACATTTTTCATTTTACAACTATTATTTAATTATTTCATTTATCAGATCTATATTTTTGTAAATAATTATCAATATATGCCAACCCTTTTTCAATATACTCACACTCTTTTTTCAGTGCACTAAGCTCATTCTATATACTGGCACCCTTTTTCAATACACTCGTACCTTTTTTCAGTGCACTAACCTCATTCTATATACTGCCACCCCTTTTCAATATACCAACCTTATTCAATATATTCATACCATTTTTTTGTACATCAACCTTATTCAATATACTCGCACCCTTTTTCAATATATCAACTTTATTCAATATACCTGCATCCTTTTTCAGTATACGAACCTTATTCAATATACTCGCACCTTTTTTCAATATACGAACCTTATTCAATATACTCGTACTCTTTTTTAATATATACATTTTCAACATATCTCCCTTATTCACTCCTCTTATATATACCTTCCAACATATGATTCTGTGACAACATAAAAAATCTTTTATCCCCTATATTTGTACAATATGACTTTGTACTCTAACATATATTTCCTTTAAGCTAAGCTTTCCAATCAACATTGGATTGTAAACCCACCTTCACGCCTCTATACGTAATCAGACTTGTAACTTGTAAAGCGCATTAGAATGCTCGGCTTGTTTGACGATCCGAGTCTCTACAAGACGTCATTAGTTCTCACCTCGGGGGCCGGAGTAATTGATTATTTATTAATCACTCTATTCGTGACCGATAAAGAAGTTGACGCACTTCTTCTACCTCGAGTAATGACATGAACGTAATTCTTTTTTCGTGATTTGATTTAAAGCTTTTTTTTGAATCATCATTAATAGTATGATCGTCCTTCGGGTAATGTGATGTTACCTTCGTACTTTATCAATCTCCAAATTCCATTCGTTTCGTACTATTATTATTCTTAAGAACCCGCATTCTGAATTTCTTTCGATACAGGGTGTCATCAACACATTCTGAGGTGAACTACTTTTTCGAAATTTCAACGTTTTAAGTTAGTGTTCACGTACAAAAGTTGAATTGTTTGTGTGGATAAAATAATATTCTCCTATGGAAAAATAATTTTATAGAAAAAAACAACGTAATTTCTAAAAAAGTTATTTGTTTCTTTTTTACTACAACCATCATATAGAATCATATTGGTAATCTTTATTCAGACGTTGAATTGAAAAGTAATTATATGTAATTCCCTCGATCATAGACTAAAATAGACTAGACACGGCATATTCATCTAAAAATAACCCCAACACAATTTTGGTTTGGTTCACATGCACATTTATGAAAAGGCCCACGCATTATGACGCAATGCGAAATGGGCACGGTGCATTGCGTTTTACCTTTTGTTGGTCTATTTTGCTTCTCAGCTATGCTTGGCAAGTACATTTTTTCAATCACAAAAATAACCGAGTTCCAAATATTTAAATTTGAATTATGTCCATATTACAACACCTCTGACAACAGATTCTCCGTGGTTTCGCTTACGAGTTTGAACGCTTGTACAAGGAGTTTAAACAGAGTTGGGTTGTTAAGTTCATCTCCATATTTGTGACGTACGCTACGTGGCGTTATTTTTAAAATGAATTTAACTAGACAGGGCTAATCTAGTATAATACATCAATGCCCTCGCAAGTTACCTATTCTCCGAAAATTAAAAAAAAGCTATTGAAATGAAAAAAATCATACCGTTTTTTAAAATGCTTCTTAACTCGTGTGTCAAGAGATTTTTGTTCTATTTTAAATAAGTTTTAATAAATATTTTAGCTTACGCCTATTAATTTTAATAGTTATTAATATACGCTCACTCTATCGTTCGTATTTACCCTTTCAATCCATCTTCAGTAATATTCTTCTTCTTTTTGTACGCTTATAACGGATACTTAAATATTTAAACTAGACTTCTTTTTCAATTTGGGAGGTAGGTACCGCTGCCCTGGGAACCATTCAATGGATAACCGACACCTCTGCCGTAGGTCACTCGAAGTTATTAGCTACTTTAGTGACTTAGCAGGGGTGCCTGGGTTCATGGGGTGAGGATTGTCTAGGTTTTTCATCTGCCCACCAACTGTGTGGCGGGCTTAATTTGCAGAAACTGGTTGAGAGGAGATCTTTTTACATCTCCAGCAGGACAACCTCGACCCATCGTCTTGCTACGCGGTGGGAGGGATGAATTCAAACATCCGTCACTCCTCAACACACTGACCCCAGATTCCTGCCCACCCCTCATACCTTTCCTTTTTTTACGTAAATAATTTTCCCCAAGACCTCCGTGTGAAGGTAATGCAAAAATAAAATAAAAAAGACTTCGTATTGTATTTTCACTTTGAACTTCACGTTGCGGGTTCATTTCCTTCCGCAACGCACAAATATATTGACATAAAATATGGGTGCTGGAATGTTTTATTTCTAGAAGCTTATTACAATTTTTTAATTTTATTTTAACATTTTTTTAAATTAATTAATCATTTAGGTAATCAGTTGAATGTATAATAATATGGTTTTTTGTTTGTTTCAGGTAAGTTTTCTGAGTTTTCTTCCCTTCAATACAAACTGTAGAAATGACACTTCAGAACCAAGGTAATTTATAATGCTTCAATTAATGTGTAGATACCTATTCCAATACCTTATCACAATGAAGTACAATGTTAGGCACTGCTGTTAAGCTCTCTGTTCTGCATCTCCAAACTATATTCATTACACTTGTATATTTTTCATATCTCCTCATTTCTCATTTGTAATACAAAAGGATATTTAATTTAATTTTTTTAATTTTAATAAGAAACACAAACGTTCCCGGGTTACGAATAATCTGACAACATTTGAAAATCTCCTACTACCACCACAGTAAGCGGAAAATGTTGCTTGTGTTGTGATGGAGGACTTAGCCAGCCGAGTAATTGAACAAGCTACGCCTGGATGGGACCCAAACGCGATGTCAACTCAGCCACCGACCGGTCGAAATCTGATTGATTTCAGTATGATTTTATCTCAGAGATATCATACCCCTCGCGTTAGCTGAAGCGTCAACACCCCTCATGCCATAAAAATCTCGAAGTCAAACATTTAACTCCCGTCTGTATAAAGCTTTACAAACTTAACGCAACGCTGCAAATCGTAAATTATCTTCAACTCTGAGTAAATACAAATCTAAAAGCCACGTCTATTTGCACATTTAGTACCTTAGCAAAATTCCTCGCCGTCTCCAGGAGTTGAATAAACCATGTTCAGTTTTTAATTCCCTGCCACTTTTCACACGCGACGAGACAACGTCTCGTGTCCCCCCTCCTTGCTACTTTCAAGGTTCGCGGGCGGCAGATAAAATTTACATCGTACATCCTCCGAAGCCAAAGGAATGTGTAAATACAAACGGTTACTGCATCTGCAGTAAACATTGCCAACGTAAACGAGATGTTTATGATCCTGTAGTTACTGCTTTTCCTAATACGTCAGGATTTATTTATGTGCATTATTAAATCTGTGAAAGTTAGGTTAGGTTAGGTTTTGTGCGTTTACACGGAGAAAACTGAAGGAACTCTGCGCGATACGAGACTACGAGAGTGCACACAGAGAAAACTTATTCATATTAAATGTTTCTAATTTGTGGCTGCTGGCCTTTAGCCAATGAATTGACAGATTTCCTAACAAACTGTACTTAAAACACGAATATTCTAATATTGTAGAATTTCGTCATTTTATTTAAATCATATAAATAAATATAATATATTATATCAGAAAAAGCGCACCTGCTTGAATAAGTTTTCCGATATATTCAGAATAGACTAACTAAGTGGATTGCAATCACGTTTTTAACAGTACCTATTTTAATTCATCTTTCTTATTAGTGAGGGAGTCAGAGGGGAACATCTAGGGTAGTGAGCCAGTCTAGGGCCTCAGGCATCACTCTGTGGACCGGTGGGTCGATCCCGCCGGGGAATGAATGCAGCGGTCATTTTATGACCTCATTCTTTAATAAATCTACCATACTCATTTTTCTCCGTGTAGGAAAATCTTAGAAATACTTATAATACTAAGTGTTTATCATTGGTATGTATAATGTGCTCAGTCAGCGGCAGTCGGCCGGCTGCCGCCTCAGCGTCTGTTTGGCAAAGAGTTCCTTTATTAGGTTAGTGTGTGTCATCGTTACATAGTCGCAACTCGCAACGTGTCTCACATTAAAAAAAGTATTAATGGTGGTAAGCATTTCCAATATAATACGAGTGCTTTACGATTCAAGTTAGTAGCCGGAGTACCTCTTACGAAAATATCCCTAAGCGCTTTAATGTAAATAAATATCACCTATTGCAATAAATTCTATTCATTTTACAGGCGGATTTAACATATTCATTTAGAGATTTAACGGACTACAATCACTTGATAGTATTAATATTATCTTTTGGGAATTGTATTAAGAATTATCTAATTACATATTGGGGTTATTTATTAGCTCATTATCTTGATTGTTTTACAAATATGGTTCTTTAGAAATTAGCCAAGAATAATTATTTTTAATACCGGTTATGGCGGATTTTCACTTGCCTATTGTCAATTATCTCAACAGGTTTTAAACCTGTTTTCTACTCTCAAAACTGTAACAACGAAACATAATACGAAACTGATGCGGGTGTGTTTGAAAATCAGATTAAATTCATTGTTTGAACAAAAAATATGTAGATCTGGCACAAGCAAAGTTAGAATCGAGCGCAGAGGGCGAAAGTTAGCATCATCATTATAAAATTTTGGTTTTAATTTTAACCTGTAATGTGTAATTAAGTTTTCACTCTTTTCTGCTTGCAGATTTGGTTTCAATAATCTCCGCCAAAGTAGCGTGCTTTATCAACGCAAGCCTGAAAAACCTTGAACAGGCCAATTATTATTTAATGTAGCAAAAGCTCGCTATATGTTGTTGTTGTCGGCGTCTCAAACATTGGCCATTCAATTTGAGACACGCGATATATGGATAGGAGAGCTTTCCCTGCCAATTGCTTCTGTGACAAGTATCAGATAGTTCTGCGCTGATATGATACCTGGAAGTACAAGACATTGATTGAAATTCTATGAAACAAATAAATAGGTTCTTAGGTTTATAAATAATTGACATTCAGTTTCTAATCACTCTGATCTGATGAAAAAGGGGTGAAAGGGAATGGAAATGTGGGTGATAATTTTTTTATGAAATCCATTATTTTTACGACCTTCACGTCTTCAATAATCTTGATTCTGATTTGACGTCAGGTGTATGCTTAAATGTATCAGTTGGAAATAAATCGATTTTATGATAAGGTGTGTGTTATAATTGCATGCGGGAAATCTAAAGTGTTGATAAGAAGCATAAAGATAAAGATAGCTGACTCATCTGCCACAATCACTTCACAATGACTGTGATGACAGATGGAATTAAAGTGTCATCTAATAATATCCTTCTTGAATAGAGAAGAAAATTAGTAGTGACTAAAAAATCAGATGGGTTATCGATTTATCATCGAGAACTACCTACGTCGAATTGTTTAAAGTTGCAAAAATCCGCACAATGTGAAATATTAGATTTTTTTAGCGATAAACATACAACTCTTCCAGTTCAACATCCCTTCCAGTAGACTCCGACATAACGAGTTACTATTCCTCAATCAACACTATTAATTATGGATACCTTTCTCCTTGGTCTAGAATGTCGAGACTTGTCAACTCAACTAAAAGAATCTAATCTAATCAACTAGAAGAAAAAATAAAATTGTTACTTTTTTTTCTATCGGAATCTCAGTTCTTGGACTTTATCGAAACCTTGTTCAGGCCTTTGACTTGATATTATCTTTTTTGTACACATTTTTTTTTACTTACTTTTCTGCCATTTCTATCTGTGCATGATATTTGCCCACCTTTCGTAGTCATCTCTTTTTTTCCATTCGTGTGATATTATATTTTTAATGGCAATTTGTACGTAGAAAATAATTCCAGTTGGTGTATCTCTGTGTAACTCTGGTTCAATGACCTCTAAAACTTTGGGAATTACTTTGATTTTCAAAATTGGATATGATTGTGGGAACGATTCAGATAATCGATAAAGTAGTTAACAACATTAAGTTTAGTTAATAATTATATATTCGAAACATATTTCTTTTGTATATTTTTTCACGTTTACACATTGTTCATTTGAAAGGTAAATTTTTGATCGTCTTTTGAAAGGCAATGATCCTGAGGCAAATACATATTTTTAATAAATACTTTCAGCTTCACGAATCCTACAATTACAATAGCCCGCGACTTTTCACGGGTCTACGCTACACGGAGAAAAATAAGTATTGCTAATTTATTAAGAATCTCTTCAAATTATTTGTAATCCGGTTAAATACGGGATTACAGGCCTTAACGATTTAATTAATATGTTTGCTGATAAACTTTTCGTAAATGACGAATATATTATCACCATGTCGGAAAACGTGTTGATAATTCTAATATTTTCCATTTCGTCATTGTTATATATTATCAAGGCAAATGCAGGTGCATGAACACGTGTTCCGATATATAAGGAATTTACTGAACGTTTATCAGGAAATGGCCTGCAATCCCGTTTTTCACCCTATTACCAATACTTTGAAGAGATTCGCAATACTCATTTTTCTCCGTGTAGTACTAAATAAATATCCTTGTTCATCTCGTTTCTCGTATGACTTTGTGTTCTTGACCCTGCCATACTACCTACCTATCGTAACAAGTCGCGTAACAATCGGTCAAGCATTCGTGGATATTCTTGTATAATTTTAAAATACAGCGTGCAGATAGTGCTGAAGCGTATCTCACTTAAAAGATTTAATTGTTCGGTGAGATTTTATCTTTCAAGAAAATGAAAACACCGAGTGGGCAGGTTTATTATTGGCATGGTCGTATGAGCAATTCATAGCGTGAAATTTACGCGTAAACGAGAATGAATTTTTACTAGATATGTTAAATCTTGATTATGATGTATAGAAAAAATAATGTTATAGAAGGCGAAGGAAGCGTAGAGATTAATAGAATATATGTTTTCGTGGATTTTTTTTATGTTTAAATGAACTCTTATGTTACAGTATTAGATTGATTATTACTCTTATACAGGGATTTCCAATAAGAGGTGTTATTTTGAATAGCCCGCTATTTCGGTAGATGTTACTTTTGAAGCTGTAATTTTTTGACATTTGACAAGTAGAAACTACCCCATTAATAAAAATGGAACGATACACGCTTCAACAACGCATTAATTTTATTAAAATTCACTTGAGTGAATCAAATGCAAATCATCTTGACTGATGAGGCCCATTTCCACCTCGGTGGCTTCGTCAACAAGCAAAATTGTCGGATCTGGGGCTCGGAAAACCCAAGAGTTATTGTTGAAAAGCCTCTCTATCCTCAACGTGTGACTGTTTGGTGCGGTTTATGGTCCGGTGGAGTCATTGGACCTTACTTTTTCGAAAATGAGGCTGCAGCAACAGTTACGGTGAATGGATTGCGCTATCGAGAGATGATTAATGATTTTTTATGGCCGGAATTGGATGTTATTGATCGAAAGTGAACAACGTTTACTTTCAACAAGACGACGCTACGTGCCACACAAGCAACGAAACCATTGATCTTTTACGATTGAATATCAAAATAAGACCTCTTATTGGAAAACCCTGTATAATAATGGGTTGATTATTATTCCTTAATAGTATATTATCACCGCGTCTGTCTGTTTGAGCACTTAGTTCTTCCAAACTATGCAATTGATTTTGATATGGTTATCATAATCATTTAGAAAATTTCTTCCGTAAGTTTTATATGCATAATACATGCATATTATATTTGTAGGAAGTAGAGAAAAGTCGATGTTTTGTAATCAGGTCGTTAAATAAAGGCTAAACCTAATGAGATTCATCAATATAATGTACTACGGAATTGAACATCTTAAATACAGAAAAGTCTGCGATGGTATATGTCTATCTTCTAAGGATAACCCCTAACAACGCCGGGTACATGTCAGCTAGTTAATGATAACATCTTCACTGTGGTCTCCCGTGCTGAGGATTTCATTTACATATATAAATTTAATAGTACGAACAATATGGTGTTATTAGTGCATTTGGTGTCAGTGTACTTTCTATTTCTGATTTCCCTATATTTCTCTATATGTGTCAAGCTTATTATTTGAGATTTAAATCTTATAATTTTGTTGTGATTTCTGAATGTGAGTGGGATTTTGTTGCATGTACCATAGTGTAAGAAGCTTTTTTGTCCAAATGTTTGATTCGTTGCTGATAGCTATGGTTTTGTTCAAATTCTTTATTATTCAAGACGAATGAATGAGGAAAGAGAAAAGTTTACTATTATCGATATAATAAATTTTCTCGTAAATATATATTTATTCAATATTTCCTGGTATTTCACTTTGCCTGCATTTCCTTATCAGTGCTGATATTTTAGGACCATATTTTTGTTATCTAATGATAACCTATGGGTAATGATGAATAATTAATTTTCTTATCTAATGATAAACAATGGGTAATAATGAATAATTAATTTCGTTATCATTTTAGTTTTTTTTATTAATATCTGCTTCATTTCCACCTAGTAATATCAAAGGTGGAAATATATAAATAAACTGTTTATTCTTAAATTTACAAGCTGGAAAAATATTATATTATGAATAAATTTGGAACATTCAACATTCATCGAAATAGAACTTAAATGATAATAAATTACGTTGTTTTACGGCCTCCGTGGTCGAGACCTAACACGACTAGCAATCCGGAGGTCGCGGGTTCAAATCTGGCATGCGCAAGTAAATATTATTTGATTAAATTGTGTTGTTTTATAATTTAATATAATATGTAGAATATTTGTGGCACACTCCAGAGTGAAAGATACTCTAAACATCGCCACGGTGTAAGTTCGTCATTCAGCATTGAAGCTTTGCTTGAAATGGCTTTAGTCGTGTTTTGTTACCAGATCTGAATAGCCAGGTAATTCCCCACCTACCTCTTTCTCACCTCTCTCCACTCCATACACACTGACTCCAGATGGTCAAGAGCCCTTGTGACTCTTGTGGGGTATTCACATAAAAAACACTATTTTATTAATTAATGTCAACATGTTTCTGGACAAGTACTTCCTTCACACTGAAAATTTGTACGATTTTGTTTTTTCGAACTGTTATCATTAAAGGATTTTCCAGATTCTAATTATTACGGTAGCTCAAGTTTCCTTTCAAAATCTGTCTTTTTATCATCAAAAGTTTCACGAATCTATTGCTTTTTACCCACTTTACAGTAAGTAGTAAACAAAAAACCGGTCCGGTCGACAATAAATAAGTAATAAAATAATTAATTTTTTTCAGAGAATGAGCCGAATTTCTCAAGGATATTGAGAATTAAAGTCTCTTTTTAAAAAAACTTTCATTACCATAATACGAATAACTCAAACACACTAGAAATTCCATTAAAAGTAAACACGTGACGTTAAATAATATGTTAATAATTTTTGTTATTTGTTTTAAGGGTGTTATGCCGTGTTGCGCTAACTCCTTCTTTAGCCAACGTTTCGGACAGCATTGCAGTGTTCATCATCAGGGCAGATGTGTTATTTGAGGTTTTGGTGAAATGTGAGTTTATGTATGAGGAAGTGATACCGTGTTGCCAGCTCCAACCCCCTGAGCTAACATTAACTTATAATTTTATTTAAGTAGTTTTCTTCAATATTTTATCTTTCTTTTCTTTCATATGTTAATAATTTTAGTTTATAATGGGATTATTTCGTCTCTCTTTTACAAGATTAGTTTAGTAATAAGGAATACCGTCTACCTGTCACAAAGTATTCAAAACACGTATTTACCGACAAGATAAATCTCTGACGCTTAGATATTGTCCATAGCGCTTCTCAAACAAGTTTCCTAAGCGTAATAATGTTCACAGTAATTGCTCGGTCTCCAACGTGATTTAGTGAATATTTTAATTCTAACCTTAGGATTATAGAGGTACCTAACTATTTATTTGATAATTTTAGTTCTAATAAGTAGATATTAATTCGTAAATTATATGTAATTTGTATTCTGCCCTCGGACATAAAAGCAATTCTACAAACGTTTAAGTTTTTTTAATAACAGCGTCAACAGTGTAAAAAATATTATGTTATATTTCTGATGTTAAATCATAATATCGCTACCTGAAAGCAACAGTGGGATATCTTAAAAAATACTTTTCTTAGATACTATTTGATCAACAGCAGAATCTCAGTGTTGCTGTGAGTAACCAGAAACTTTAACACTGAGATTTCAATTGTAATACAGGCATAATATTTTTAAATCAATAATACTGTGATGCACCATGTAGAAAATCATGATTTTAGATGGAACAAAGCGAACTCAAAAGAAATATTTTTTCAGAGATATCTCACTGTTGCTCTGAGGTAGCGAATTATGTTCTCTACGGTTCCATGATAACTCAACACAGTGACTATTCAACTCACATTTAAAAAGTGATATAAAGTCATTAAAAACGATGAAAAAAAAATTTAAACCCAACCTAACCTAACCTACTTAACCCAGTTAAAAAAGTTTTTGTTTCATCACTTTCCATGACTTTATATAACTTTTTAAAGATGTGATGAATTATCATTTTGATGATTTGTCAGGTCTCCGTTCTCTACCAACCCAAGTTCGTATATTATTACGTTATTACGTTAAAAGTAAATACTATAACTATTTATAATGATTTGAGTTCTCAATGTCATGCCAAAATAGTTAATCAAATTAATGGACTATTCAAAATATTATAACTTCAACTGCTGAATAAAGGCCTGCCCAAATGGGTAACCAGACAACTCAACACAAATACAAGTTAACACACCTTTAAAAAGTGATATAAAAGAAATATTAATATCGGTCTAATGTGGTCATGTCTACATACACATTTCACAACAGTCTTTACACATCTGCCCTGATGATGGATACTGTAATGCTGTCCGAAACGTTGGCTAAAGAAAGAGGTAGCGCAATACGGCATGATGCCCCAAAAATAAATCACTACAAAAAAAACTAAAGTAAATAGGTTAGTTTGTTTTTCATCACTTTTAATGACTTTATATCACTTTTTAAAGATGTGTTGAATTGTCACTGTGTTGAGTTATCGTGAAATCCCACAAATGCATTGCTTTCTCTTGTTTCGGTACCAATGGTTCTATGTGTTTAGCTTATCTTTTCAACCTATGATCTAAGGCGGCCTTGATCCCTTTATGTTCCACTTGGGCGGCGCTGATTAATTAAAGTTGTTCCCTAGTTGTTCATTTTCCCTTCGACGTGTCCTTTCCTTTGCCATTTGCCTTCTTTCACGCATTTCACCTTTTTTTGTTTTCTTCCTTAACCACTGGTTTTGGTTTTGTAAAAAATCAACACTTTAAAAAAAAGTTTTTTTTTACTATAGCTTATCATTTACTTCTCTTTTTATTAATATGTAGATGTATTAAAAAAATACTTCTTTAGACTGAGGATTGAACCTTCCTCCCCAGGAACGGGAGACAACCGCGCTGACAACTGAGTCAAAGCCTGATTTGATAGGACCGACATTTATTTCATAAATTAACTGCTGCAATGTCATCCAATTTCATAGAACTGCATATATTTCCGCGTGTTTTTTCGTGATTGCCACCGATATCAATATGATATAATGCATTATCAGTGACAACAAGTCTACGTGCCGAGTTTCAGTTCGTTCGGATACTGGGAAGTTGGTAAATTTCCACTTCCAAGATTTGGATTCATTCACTAACGGAAACAAAATCGAAATTAAAATAGATGAATTTAAAAAAAAATGTGTTTCTAGAAAGATTTTATATTTTTATTCTCTTTGTTGTAGTTTTTTAACCAGTGTAGATTTTTCCCTGAGAAATTTGCACTAATCCAAAAGAAAAAGTTTTTTCCTAAATAAACTCTCATTTATAAGTGCTTTACATAACGCTGAAATATCAAACGAGTATCTCACACAAAAGTTTATTTGTTATATATACATAGTTCCTAGTAGGACAGAGAATTACCAAATACTCAACTAGTGGATAAAAAAGATTTCCTGTTTTTTTTTTACGAGTTGCATTTTAATATTAAAATGATTGCTTATAAAATTACCTTTTCCGTAACACTTACCTATATAATTTTATTTTTGATTACGGAGATTAAATTCTTAAACGTTCGTAACGAATAATTTATATTGCCTCCTATGATTGTTTAAAAGCACATTTGAATAGAATACCTACAATCATCGACAATCGTAGATGTTAGATTCCTAAACCAGTTTTTTTTATTAGGCACCATGTGCGTCCCTCTGTCCGGAGCTAGCAGGGTTATGGCACCCCATTTCTGAAATATTGTGAGTAGGAAGAAAGCCTTAAAAACGTTGGAGAGGAGATGTGTAGGTTGTCTGATACCTCTCTATTCACATATGGTTACTAAATATAGCTAGAACCATTTAAAACAATTTTTTGATGTTTATTGCTGTTGTCTATTGCTATTTTCAACTAAATCTTAGGGCTAAGTTTAATAATTCTTTGTACGGTACTGGACGGATACACCAAAACTAAACACCGAAAACCATATTAATTTTATTAATTATTCTATTGAAATGGCAGTAAGAGGTAAATGTGCGCAACGCGGTATCTCTTCTACATACCGCACGACAATTTACATATCTGCCCTGATAATGGATACTGCAAAGCTGCCCGTAACATTGGTTAAAGAAGGAGGAAGCGCAACACTGCATAATAACCCAAAAACGTATCACTATAAAACTTAGGAAGTGTGAAAATTTACCCCAAGCGGAAAACATACTCAATTCCATTACCGCCACGTTTTTTGCACTGAGCGTTATATAATTTTTTTATGGGTTATAAAACTCTTACCCGAGTTACTCTTTATGTGTATAAACGTGCTATAAGTTTTACACAACTGATAAACAACCATTTACGATATATTATTGGTTGTTTTTTAGTTGTGTACAATTTGAAACACGTTTATTACTAAGGCCGTTAATATTAAACAATTAAAACAATACCTACTACAAAACAAACATTACTTTATTTTCTCATTGCAAATGTTTTTTTAAAATTTGAACCGCCATTTAACTCTTAATTAACGTAGTTAATCATTTTGTTGAGGTTAAACAAAACTTTAGGTTTATCTCTGAGCGATTATACAGGGTGTCCGGGGGTAAAGTGCTCTAGCTTCGGGAGGTGATTCTACATGATGGTAGGAGTAAAAAGAGATAAATTACTTTTCCCAAATTTCAACTTTTTTCCCGTACAAAAAAAACATACCTACCTTAGTATGAGGACAAACTTACCCGATAAATTCGCTGTGAGCTTGCCGAGAACGAGGTGTTAACGTTGTGATCGGCTCGTATCCATTGAAACCGTAAGTAAACAATAACATTAGGCCGCGAATATGACGTTTACAATTATGCTACAATTCATATGTTACAAACCAAATTCAAAAAGAGAACTGTACTAAAATTAACAAAATTTAATTACACTTTGAAATTATTTTACTATTAGTCAATTATTATTAATTAATATTTAATTTAATTTTTACTCCTACATTACTGGAAAAATTAAAATTAAAAAAATATTGTACCAAATAAAATAAAATAAAAAAGTCACTTAACTAATGTCAATGCTTTTGACTAATTTAACGATTTTTCAAAATGTCCACTTTCCATGTGTATTTACATCATGTAGCCCGTTAACCTTATGAATGTCTGCCCATTATTCATGGGTGAAGCCAGACATTGTCACAGTAATCAAAATTACGCACAAATAATTATAAGCAATAATTAGTCACCCGAAATACTAATACAAATTGAAAATATCTCCCGAGTAAAAATAAATGCCGCCAACGGGAATTGAACCCGTGCCTTCTGATGTCCGGTCAGGTGCTCTGTATCCACTGAGCTATGTCGGCTTATTTCCAACCCGCCAAATGATTCAATATGTACTAGTACCTCAATCACCAATTACTGCTTATTATATTTTTTCACCTGTAAACAACCAACTTTATTTGGTTTTATTGTGGCGGCATTTATTTTTACTCGGGAGATATTTTAAATTTGTATTAGTATTTCGGATGACTAATTATTGCTTATAATTATTTGTTATCCTTTATGCTATGCATAAAACTTTGTCTTATAAACGTTAGTTTATCATTTAAAAATAAAAATTACGCACAATTAAACACAATGTTAAAAGTGTTTTGAAAAAACACGCACTGAATGTTCTTTCAAGTAATTCTTAAAAAATGCATACTAAAATAGATATAGCATAGAATCACCTCCCGAAGTTTGTGCATTTTACTCAGAAATTCAGATAATATGATGAACTATGAACTATTAATTAATTTATTTATTTATATGTACGAGTACAATTTATTTGCTCTTCACCTGATTTTTACCCTGCGATTTATGTGCCTAGAGTCAATGCTTTCACCGCTCTACCGCAGAATTCTTCTTATAATCTCGACCGGTCAGTCGCTGAGTTAACATCGCGTTTAGGTCCCACCCTGGCGTAGTGTGTTCAATTCTTTGGCTGGCTAAGTCTTCCATCACAACACAAGCAACATTTTCCGTTTACTGTGGTGGTAGAATTAGATTTTCAAATATTGTCAGGTTACTCGTAACCTGGGAATGTTTGTCTTTCTTTTATAAAAAAAAATTTGACCATAATGATTTTCTATTTGTATGATAGAAAATTCCTCGCCATGTTTGTCTTGTAAATGTACCAACATGAATAACGTCACGTATTTTGGTTTCCTCGATATTGATAGACCAATAAATAGAGATGTTGTTTTAAAGGAACACAGGTAACTGCTTACCGTCCTGCCCATCTGTTTTCTTTAAGTCCCAGGTGTTCTTCAAATTCTAGGAATTTGATATAACTTGTGTTCGTTTTTGCTTCCAATCCATTATCGGTGTACAAATCGGCATTTAATCAATTATTGATAACATTATAGCGATTTCACGGTCACTTTTATATTCGAATTGTTGGTTTTTCTCGGTTTTTTTGCATAAATCTCCTATAACTACCCACTACGATCAATATAATAGAATCATATACGTGCGCATTCACTCCAAATTAACTTGTAAGCTATTCTTCTACGTGTGTAATGGACATTTTTGTTTTTTAAAGTAGAGATGCACTCCCATTCTTGAAAACAAACTTGTTTTTCAAATTTTATCTTTTAAATTACGAAAAATCTGTATCGAAAATTGTGAAAATAAAAAAAATATCTTACAAATGTAATTTATATTTTGTTAACTCATTTTAGCTAATAATTTAACAGATAAACAAATTATCATAGAATACATATTGATTCGAGACGATTTTGCGATAGGAATAATATACTTCTAAATACGAATAAATGTGTCATGTGACATGCTTGCATAATATATACACAAATAGTAGAAGATACTCTCAGTATCGCCCTTGTGTAAGACCACCATTTAGAAATCAAACCCAGCTTTAGCCGTGTTCGGTGACCAGATCTGAATTGCCCGGGACTCCCCAGTCTTCCTCTTCCACATCTCCTCCGCTTCCCCACTTTCGTCCGCATCACAAAATACCCCAATTAGAATATTCGAATACTCCAATTAGAGTATTCGAATAAAAAATAACATATAGTTTTAAATTTATTCACACAAACTGAACCATATAATGTGTAACAAAAAACATTAAATAACAAAATAATAACATTGTTTGACGGAACCAAATATGACAATGACAACCCCTCGTGTAAAAAAAACAAGAAACTATTTCATTCTTAATTATTATTTTTTGGTAAACTAATGTTTTTAAGACAAGATTTTTTATGCATAGCACAAAGGGTAACAATTATTTTACAAGCAATAATTGTTCGCCTGAAACACTCATCCACATTGAAAAATCTCCTGATAAAAGATACATGACGCCAACGGGACTCGAACCCGTGTCCCTTCGATTTCCGGTCGACAGCTCTGACCACTGAGCTATGGCGGCTTATCTCTTACCCGCGAAATTATTCAATATATACTAGTGTTTCATTCAACAATTACTGCTTGGTACATTTTTCACCTGAAAACAACCAACTTTATTTTTATATGAGAAAGGCATTGTAAGTGCTAACTCTCTCACTAGATGGCGTCGAGACAAATTGTCTACATTTTTAGGCGAAATACTTGAACTTGTCAAATATTAATTATTATTTTTTGGTAAACTAATGTTTTTAAGACAAGATTTTTTATGCATAGCACAAAGGGTAACAATTATTTTACAAGCAATAATTGTTCGCCTGAAACACTCATCCACATTGAAAAATCTCCTGATAAAAGATACATGACGCCAACGGGACTCGAACCCGTGTCCCTTCGATTTCCGGTCGACAGCTCTGACCACTGAGCTATGGCGGCTTATCTCTTACCCGCGAAATTATTCAATATATACTAGTGTTTCATTCAACAATTACTGCTTGGTACATTTTTCACCTGAAAACAACCAACTTTATTTTTATATGAGAAAGGCATTGTAAGTGCTAACTCTCTCACTAGATGGCGTCGAGACAAATTGTCTACATTTTTAGGCGAAATACTTGAACTTGTCAAATATTAATTATTATTTTTTGGTAAACTAATGTTTTTAAGACAAGATTTTTTATGCATAGCACAAAGGGTAACAATTATTTTACAAGCAATAATTGTTCGCCTGAAACACTCATCCACATTGAAAAATCTCCTGATAAAAGATACATGACGCCAACGGGACTCGAACCCGTGTCCCTTCGATTTCCGGTCGACAGCTCTGACCACTGAGCTATGGCGGCTTATCTCTTACCCGCGAAATTATTCAATATATACTAGTGTTTCATTCAACAATTACTGCTTGGTACATTTTTCACCTGAAAACAACCAACTTTATTTTTATATGAGAAAGGCATTGTAAGTGCTAACTCTCTCACTAGATGGCGTCGAGACAAATTGTCTACATTTTTAGGCGAAATACTTGAACTTGTCAAATATTAATTATTATTTTTTGGTAAACTAATGTTTTTAAGACAAGATTTTTTATGCATAGCACAAAGGGTAACAATTATTTTACAAGCAATAATTGTTCGCCTGAAACACTCATCCACATTGAAAAATCTCCTGATAAAAGATACATGACGCCAACGGGACTCGAACCCGTGTCCCTTCGATTTCCGGTCGACAGCTCTGACCACTGAGCTATGGCGGCTTATCTCTTACCCGCGAAATTATTCAATATATACTAGTGTTTCATTCAACAATTACTGCTTGGTACATTTTTCACCTGAAAACAACCAACTTTATTTTTATATGAGAAAGGCATTGTAAGTGCTAACTCTCTCACTAGATGGCGTCGAGACAAATTGTCTACATTTTTAGGCGAAATACTTGAACTTGTCAAATATTAATTATTATTTTTTGGTAAACTAATGTTTTTAAGACAAGATTTTTTATGCATAGCACAAAGGGTAACAATTATTTTACAAGCAATAATTGTTCGCCTGAAACACTCATCCACATTGAAAAATCTCCTGATAAAAGATACATGACGCCAACGGGACTCGAACCCGTGTCCCTTCGATTTCCGGTCGACAGCTCTGACCACTGAGCTATGGCGGCTTATCTCTTACCCGCGAAATTATTCAATATATACTAGTGTTTCATTCAACAATTACTGCTTGGTACATTTTTCACCTGAAAACAACCAACTTTATTTTTATATGAGAAAGGCATTGTAAGTGCTAACTCTCTCACTAGATGGCGTCGAGACAAATTGTCTACATTTTTAGGCGAAATACTTGAACTTGTCAAATATTAATTATTATTTTTTGGTAAACTAATGTTTTTAAGACAAGATTTTTTATGCATAGCACAAAGGGTAACAATTATTTTACAAGCAATAATTGTTCGCCTGAAACACTCATCCACATTGAAAAATCTCCTGATAAAAGATACATGACGCCAACGGGACTCGAACCCGTGTCCCTTCGATTTCCGGTCGACAGCTCTGACCACTGAGCTATGGCGGCTTATCTCTTACCCGCGAAATTATTCAATATATACTAGTGTTTCATTCAACAATTACTGCTTGGTACATTTTTCACCTGAAAACAACCAACTTTATTTTTATATGAGAAAGGCATTGTAAGTGCTAACTCTCTCACTAGATGGCGTCGAGACAAATTGTCTACATTTTTAGGCGAAATACTTGAACTTGTCAAATATTAATTATTATTTTTTGGTAAACTAATGTTTTTAAGACAAGATTTTTTATGCATAGCACAAAGGGTAACAATTATTTTACAAGCAATAATTGTTCGCCTGAAACACTCATCCACATTGAAAAATCTCCTGATAAAAGATACATGACGCCAACGGGACTCGAACCCGTGTCCCTTCGATTTCCGGTCGACAGCTCTGACCACTGAGCTATGGCGGCTTATCTCTTACCCGCGAAATTATTCAATATATACTAGTGTTTCATTCAACAATTACTGCTTGGTACATTTTTCACCTGAAAACAACCAACTTTATTTTTATATGAGAAAGGCATTGTAAGTGCTAACTCTCTCACTAGATGGCGTCGAGACAAATTGTCTACATTTTTAGGCGAAATACTTGAACTTGTCAAATATTAATTATTATTTTTTGGTAAACTAATGTTTTTAAGACAAGATTTTTTATGCATAGCACAAAGGGTAACAATTATTTTACAAGCAATAATTGTTCGCCTGAAACACTCATCCACATTGAAAAATCTCCTGATAAAAGATACATGACGCCAACGGGACTCGAACCCGTGTCCCTTCGATTTCCGGTCGACAGCTCTGACCACTGAGCTATGGCGGCTTATCTCTTACCCGCGAAATTATTCAATATATACTAGTGTTTCATTCAACAATTACTGCTTGGTACATTTTTCACCTGAAAACAACCAACTTTATTTTTATATGAGAAAGGCATTGTAAGTGCTAACTCTCTCACTAGATGGCGTCGAGACAAATTGTCTACATTTTTAGGCGAAATACTTGAACTTGTCAAATATTAATTATTATTTTTTGGTAAACTAATGTTTTTAAGACAAGATTTTTTATGCATAGCACAAAGGGTAACAATTATTTTACAAGCAATAATTGTTCGCCTGAAACACTCATCCACATTGAAAAATCTCCTGATAAAAGATACATGACGCCAACGGGACTCGAACCCGTGTCCCTTCGATTTCCGGTCGACAGCTCTGACCACTGAGCTATGGCGGCTTATCTCTTACCCGCGAAATTATTCAATATATACTAGTGTTTCATTCAACAATTACTGCTTGGTACATTTTTCACCTGAAAACAACCAACTTTATTTTTATATGAGAAAGGCATTGTAAGTGCTAACTCTCTCACTAGATGGCGTCGAGACAAATTGTCTACATTTTTAGGCGAAATACTTGAACTTGTCAAATATTAATTATTATTTTTTGGTAAACTAATGTTTTTAAGACAAGATTTTTTATGCATAGCACAAAGGGTAACAATTATTTTACAAGCAATAATTGTTCGCCTGAAACACTCATCCACATTGAAAAATCTCCTGATAAAAGATACATGACGCCAACGGGACTCGAACCCGTGTCCCTTCGATTTCCGGTCGACAGCTCTGACCACTGAGCTATGGCGGCTTATCTCTTACCCGCGAAATTATTCAATATATACTAGTGTTTCATTCAACAATTACTGCTTGGTACATTTTTCACCTGAAAACAACCAACTTTATTTTTATATGAGAAAGGCATTGTAAGTGCTAACTCTCTCACTAGATGGCGTCGAGACAAATTGTCTACATTTTTAGGCGAAATACTTGAACTTGTCAAATATTAATTATTATTTTTTGGTAAACTAATGTTTTTAAGACAAGATTTTTTATGCATAGCACAAAGGGTAACAATTATTTTACAAGCAATAATTGTTCGCCTGAAACACTCATCCACATTGAAAAATCTCCTGATAAAAGATACATGACGCCAACGGGACTCGAACCCGTGTCCCTTCGATTTCCGGTCGACAGCTCTGACCACTGAGCTATGGCGGCTTATCTCTTACCCGCGAAATTATTCAATATATACTAGTGTTTCATTCAACAATTACTGCTTGGTACATTTTTCACCTGAAAACAACCAACTTTATTTTTATATGAGAAAGGCATTGTAAGTGCTAACTCTCTCACTAGATGGCGTCGAGACAAATTGTCTACATTTTTAGGCGAAATACTTGAACTTGTCAAATATTAATTATTATTTTTTGGTAAACTAATGTTTTTAAGACAAGATTTTTTATGCATAGCACAAAGGGTAACAATTATTTTACAAGCAATAATTGTTCGCCTGAAACACTCATCCACATTGAAAAATCTCCTGATAAAAGATACATGACGCCAACGGGACTCGAACCCGTGTCCCTTCGATTTCCGGTCGACAGCTCTGACCACTGAGCTATGGCGGCTTATCTCTTACCCGCGAAATTATTCAATATATACTAGTGTTTCATTCAACAATTACTGCTTGGTACATTTTTCACCTGAAAACAACCAACTTTATTTTTATATGAGAAAGGCATTGTAAGTGCTAACTCTCTCACTAGATGGCGTCGAGACAAATTGTCTACATTTTTAGGCGAAATACTTGAACTTGTCAAATATTAATTATTATTTTTTGGTAAACTAATGTTTTTAAGACAAGATTTTTTATGCATAGCACAAAGGGTAACAATTATTTTACAAGCAATAATTGTTCGCCTGAAACACTCATCCACATTGAAAAATCTCCTGATAAAAGATACATGACGCCAACGGGACTCGAACCCGTGTCCCTTCGATTTCCGGTCGACAGCTCTGACCACTGAGCTATGGCGGCTTATCTCTTACCCGCGAAATTATTCAATATATACTAGTGTTTCATTCAACAATTACTGCTTGGTACATTTTTCACCTGAAAACAACCAACTTTATTTTTATATGAGAAAGGCATTGTAAGTGCTAACTCTCTCACTAGATGGCGTCGAGACAAATTGTCTACATTTTTAGGCGAAATACTTGAACTTGTCAAATATTACTTATTATTTTTTGGTAAACTAATGTTTTTAAGACAAGATTTTTTATGCATAGCACAAAGGGTAACAATTATTTTACAAGCAATAATTGTTCGCCTGAAACACTCATCCACATTGAAAAATCTCCTGATAAAAGATACATGACATGATACAAGTTCAAGTATTTCGCCTAAAAATGTAGACAATTTGTCTCGACGCCATCTAGTGAGAGAGTTAGCACTTACAATGCCTTTCTCATATAAAAATAAAGTTGGTTGTTTTCAGGTGAAAAATGTACCAAGCAGTAATTGTTGAATGAAACACTAGTATATATTGAATAATTTCGCGGGTAAGAGATAAGCCGCCATAGCTCAGTGGTCAGAGCTGTCGACCGGAAATCGAAGGGACACGGGTTCGAGTCCCGTTGGCGTCATGTATCTTTTATCAGGAGATTTTTCAATGTGGATGAGTGTTTCAGGCGAACAATTATTGCTTGTAAAATAATTGTTACCCTTTGTGCTATGCATAAAAAATCTTGTCTTAAAAACATTAGTTTACCAAAAAATAATAATTAATATTTGACAAGTTCAAGTATTTCGCCTAAAAATGTAGACAATTTGTCTCGACGCCATCTAGTGAGAGAGTTAGCACTTACAATGCCTTTCTCATATAAAAATAAAGTTGGTTGTTTTCAGGTGAAAAATGTACCAAGCAGTAATTGTTGAATGAAACACTAGTATATATTGAATAATTTCGCGGGTAAGAGATAAGCCGCCATAGCTCAGTGGTCAGAGCTGTCGACCGGAAATCGAAGGGACACGGGTTCGAGTCCCGTTGGCGTCATGTATCTTTTATCAGGAGATTTTTCAATGTGGATGAGTGTTTCAGGCGAACAATTATTGCTTGTAAAATAATTGTTACCCTTTGTGCTATGCATAAAAAATCTTGTCTTAAAAACATTAGTTTACCAAAAAATAATAATTAATATTTGACAAGTTCAAGTATTTCGCCTAAAAATGTAGACAATTTGTCTCGACGCCATCTAGTGAGAGAGTTAGCACTTACAATGCCTTTCTCATATAAAAATAAAGTTGGTTGTTTTCAGGTGAAAAATGTACCAAGCAGTAATTGTTGAATGAAACACTAGTATATATTGAATAATTTCGCGGGTAAGAGATAAGCCGCCATAGCTCAGTGGTCAGAGCTGTCGACCGGAAATCGAAGGGACACGGGTTCGAGTCCCGTTGGCGTCATGTATCTTTTATCAGGAGATTTTTCAATGTGGATGAGTGTTTCAGGCGAACAATTATTGCTTGTAAAATAATTGTTACCCTTTGTGCTATGCATAAAAAATCTTGTCTTAAAAACATTAGTTTACCAAAAAATAATAATTAATATTTGACAAGTTCAAGTATTTCGCCTAAAAATGTAGACAATTTGTCTCGACGCCATCTAGTGAGAGAGTTAGCACTTACAATGCCTTTCTCATATAAAAATAAAGTTGGTTGTTTTCAGGTGAAAAATGTACCAAGCAGTAATTGTTGAATGAAACACTAGTATATATTGAATAATTTCGCGGGTAAGAGATAAGCCGCCATAGCTCAGTGGTCAGAGCTGTCGACCGGAAATCGAAGGGACACGGGTTCGAGTCCCGTTGGCGTCATGTATCTTTTATCAGGAGATTTTTCAATGTGGATGAGTGTTTCAGGCGAACAATTATTGCTTGTAAAATAATTGTTACCCTTTGTGCTATGCATAAAAAATCTTGTCTTAAAAACATTAGTTTACCAAAAAATAATAATTAATATTTGACAAGTTCAAGTATTTCGCCTAAAAATGTAGACAATTTGTCTCGACGCCATCTAGTGAGAGAGTTAGCACTTACAATGCCTTTCTCATATAAAAATAAAGTTGGTTGTTTTCAGGTGAAAAATGTACCAAGCAGTAATTGTTGAATGAAACACTAGTATATATTGAATAATTTCGCGGGTAAGAGATAAGCCGCCATAGCTCAGTGGTCAGAGCTGTCGACCGGAAATCGAAGGGACACGGGTTCGAGTCCCGTTGGCGTCATGTATCTTTTATCAGGAGATTTTTCAATGTGGATGAGTGTTTCAGGCGAACAATTATTGCTTGTAAAATAATTGTTACCCTTTGTGCTATGCATAAAAAATCTTGTCTTAAAAACATTAGTTTACCAAAAAATAATAATTAATATTTGACAAGTTCAAGTATTTCGCCTAAAAATGTAGACAATTTGTCTCGACGCCATCTAGTGAGAGAGTTAGCACTTACAATGCCTTTCTCATATAAAAATAAAGTTGGTTGTTTTCAGGTGAAAAATGTACCAAGCAGTAATTGTTGAATGAAACACTAGTATATATTGAATAATTTCGCGGGTAAGAGATAAGCCGCCATAGCTCAGTGGTCAGAGCTGTCGACCGGAAATCGAAGGGACACGGGTTCGAGTCCCGTTGGCGTCATGTATCTTTTATCAGGAGATTTTTCAATGTGGATGAGTGTTTCAGGCGAACAATTATTGCTTGTAAAATAATTGTTACCCTTTGTGCTATGCATAAAAAATCTTGTCTTAAAAACATTAGTTTACCAAAAAATAATAATTAATATTTGACAAGTTCAAGTATTTCGCCTAAAAATGTAGACAATTTGTCTCGACGCCATCTAGTGAGAGAGTTAGCACTTACAATGCCTTTCTCATATAAAAATAAAGTTGGTTGTTTTCAGGTGAAAAATGTACCAAGCAGTAATTGTTGAATGAAACACTAGTATATATTGAATAATTTCGCGGGTAAGAGATAAGCCGCCATAGCTCAGTGGTCAGAGCTGTCGACCGGAAATCGAAGGGACACGGGTTCGAGTCCCGTTGGCGTCATGTATCTTTTATCAGGAGATTTTTCAATGTGGATGAGTGTTTCAGGCGAACAATTATTGCTTGTAAAATAATTGTTACCCTTTGTGCTATGCATAAAAAATCTTGTCTTAAAAACATTAGTTTACCAAAAAATAATAATTAATATTTGACAAGTTCAAGTATTTCGCCTAAAAATGTAGACAATTTGTCTCGACGCCATCTAGTGAGAGAGTTAGCACTTACAATGCCTTTCTCATATAAAAATAAAGTTGGTTGTTTTCAGGTGAAAAATGTACCAAGCAGTAATTGTTGAATGAAACACTAGTATATATTGAATAATTTCGCGGGTAAGAGATAAGCCGCCATAGCTCAGTGGTCAGAGCTGTCGACCGGAAATCGAAGGGACACGGGTTCGAGTCCCGTTGGCGTCATGTATCTTTTATCAGGAGATTTTTCAATGTGGATGAGTGTTTCAGGCGAACAATTATTGCTTGTAAAATAATTGTTACCCTTTGTGCTATGCATAAAAAATCTTGTCTTAAAAACATTAGTTTACCAAAAAATAATAATTAATATTTGACAAGTTCAAGTATTTCGCCTAAAAATGTAGACAATTTGTCTCGACGCCATCTAGTGAGAGAGTTAGCACTTACAATGCCTTTCTCATATAAAAATAAAGTTGGTTGTTTTCAGGTGAAAAATGTACCAAGCAGTAATTGTTGAATGAAACACTAGTATATATTGAATAATTTCGCGGGTAAGAGATAAGCCGCCATAGCTCAGTGGTCAGAGCTGTCGACCGGAAATCGAAGGGACACGGGTTCGAGTCCCGTTGGCGTCATGTATCTTTTATCAGGAGATTTTTCAATGTGGATGAGTGTTTCAGGCGAACAATTATTGCTTGTAAAATAATTATTTCATTCTATTCAACTATTTTGTTCTAATCCTCCATTGAATCTAATAATAATTTAATTGAGTTCTACATTCTATATTCGAATATACTACGGTTCCATTCAGTTCAATTTTGAAACTAGAACAACTCTTCTCTATTTGGAATTAGGTAATTGCAAGTTAAAGCATTATTATTTTACCCATTCCATTTGAAAGTGTCCGACGGCCGATAAAGATTTGTATCGATGTGAATTTTTGCGCTACACATTTTCTGAATTGATTTTCAATGGATCGTATTGGCGGTGCTTAATAATGGGTATTAAAAAGCCAAATGAAATTTGATACGAAACTGGTTTCATTCATTTGTTAAAGTCGTGGTTTTGTTTCAGAAAATGCGGTCACTTACTTCTGTTGGTCGTAAATCAGTTAATCGAGATTGCGTATTGTGTGGGTACTTATTCGCAATGCGCCAAATTAAATTACTCCTAGAAACCTTTGAAATGAGGCTTTTCTTGAATAATATTAACAATAATGTTAAGAATGTGTTTCACATAAAAAAGAAGAAAAAAAATGTTTTTAATGTTTTGCCGGTTTCTGTGTTTCCTCCTTCCTATAACATGGTGCACTTCTTCATTTCCTTAAAATGACTCTCCACGCAGCATACCCACAGATGATATATGCCATTGGGCCTCTGGTTTTGTCTGGAATAATTAAAACTTAAAACATTCTGGACCATATCTTTGTTGGTATTAATTAATTAAGCTCATTGTAGTTATAGTTGCGTATTTCGTGACTCTTATATATCAGCTTACCCGTTCAGGTACAATGCAGGGAGGTACCTACCATGAGTAATGCCATGTTCCAGGAATCCATGAATATCGGGTTAAGGTGACCACCTCTCAAACGCAATAAACACCTGTCGCAAATAAATTATCCAACGCGTTCAAATTTAAAATTACTCTCATACAAATATTCAAATGAAGCACGCGTTCCAAAATGGCGGAACAATTTGTTTTGCATTAAGATGGCGACAAGCGTATCCGGCGTAATTAATTCAAAGCACGGCATTTCCCGCGCTCCGCCGGTTTGCGCGGGAACTTGTCTTTAAAAAATAAATTATTATTTCATCTTCGCACTACATCCTTTCCTGGCAATGCGGTCCTTGACTCGTTCATTTATAGCTTTTATTTCTTATGAATAATAATGTGAAAATTAAAATTAATCTGTGCAGCATATCAAAGTTCGATTGCGAAACACAAATAAAAACTTATCAACCTATTCAGTATGCCGCCTTTTGCGGTGCTGTGAACACACGTGCCGGAGCGTTCGCCATATATTTTTTTACGTATCGATCGAATTATCAGTTAGAGTGATTCTTTCTTATCGTTAATATTATCAGTTTGTGAAATTTGCCATTTGCTATTATCGGCCAAATAATAATATGTGCTATATTTTCGATACCGACTTCGGACGAGTTCTATCGATTTTAGATAACTACGTTTAGTTCCGTATGTTCATTCAAAAATCTTCGATGAATGTTTTGTGCGAACCTGTTTTTGTGAGAGTGTTATGTGGTTGAAATGTGTCAAGGAATAATGCTCGGATAAAAATAAGCACTTCCAATTTGGTGATCTGTGTTTTATTTAAAAGTGGAGAGAAATGCAGAGATACTCGTACTTTGCAAATTGAAGTGGGTATTTTTTTGATCCAAGTGCTTACAAGATAACCAAGTTTTCGTCATAAGGATTACGAAATCTTTGACATTTGCATTGATGTCGTCAATTATCTCAGGTGTGTTTTATATTTTATATTATATATATATATATATATATATATATATATATATATATATATATATAGATATGGAGTCGAATTATAGTCGATATAATGTATAAGACACGAGCAACGCCGGATATAAGTCAGCTAGTGTCATTATATGGATTTTAGAATCCATTTTCGTTTATAGAATTCCCTTCATCATTCAGAAAGTTTCTTGTCCATTGTAATGAGAAATTAGTTCAATGTTGACAAAACTTTAAAAATCATAATTTGAATTGATGTCATTTTGAAATGTGTGTGTGCCATTTTAACCATTTGAGCAACTCGTAAAAATAACCTATGAACGTTAAATAGTTAAAACCACACGTATATTTTTACTAAAATATTTGTAATTTGTAAGAAAACTATAAATCAAATTTGTGCCACCTTTTCGAGCTTTGAACGTCGAGGTGAGTTGTCTTAGTTAAAGTATAATTAGCTGTGTTAGATTCCACTGTACTTTGTACTTAGGTTATTAATGATATTTTATTGAAATCATAAGGTCAAGTATCATTAATGATGCATGTCCAAGTTTACTCACGGATTCATTGGTTTAGTCTTTAGATTAGATAGATTAAATTTAACCATCCGTTAACACCATGCTATTGTAATACAGTTGACCAAGGTTTTAATGTTGACTAAAATTATCTAACTGGGTTTAGGCAGCCTTTAGATAAGATTAAACTCAACCGTCTGTTTATTCCATTATATTTTGGTACACTTGACCAAGGTTTTAATGCCAACTAGTGACTAGTATTATCTAGGTAAATTTTTTTTTATTCTGAATTAATCCAAAGCTTATGATGTAATGTTCACACGGAACTAAATTAAGTTAACACGACCAAGTGGAACAAATTGTGAATGAGGAATTATTGTGAACAGACATCGTGTCTACATATCTCAATCTATCTAAGTGTGAAGATAGTTTGGAAATAAAGTGGTTATTTTTTCTATTTCGTTTAATTGTGTTCAGTTTTTGAGCTGGTAATATTGCAGACTATTGCAGAGTGACATATGCCCGGTATATCAGTTGATTTTAAACTCGGCTTGGTTGGAATGTCGAGCTTAGCACGTCTTGGAGCATAATCCGTATATAGGTCGTAAGTCTAGGTATCATCAAAATTACACGTATTTTCTATGATTTTAATTTAAACAAAACTACTGTCTATATGAGTGGTATATTTATGCTCTCTAATGTCATCGCGAGATCGCGAACTTTCAAAAAAGCCAACCATAGCAGGTTTTTTGGCGGGTGTTATTTACGAGTTGATTTTTGATAAACAAAAAGCAATCAGCATGGTGATAGGCGAGGATACTATTTTTAAACAGTAGTATTTGCTGCAGTAGTGCACTCTTCGTGAAATTATGGCGATGTAAACGCTGAAAACAAACTATCCTGACATTGAATCTTTAAAAATCGTACTTATAATACCTCACCAAACTGCTTTAGATTGATTGTTAATTAATAATACCAGCATTTCTAATTGCTCGATGAATATAGTCCATACTGATAAAATTAGACAATTCTCGTAAATTTCTATGAAACGCATATGTCATGTTACTGCTAGAGCCTCGGCGTCTAAAAAAATCAAAAGCTTGAGCGGTACATTTAGCTCACTTAAATTTGAGCGAGGAATGTCGCACATAACGAGAATACGTACCGACTCATAAACCGGGCCATATTATCTCGGCTTAGGATTTACTAATGCTCAACCAAAGAATAATATTTATGTCGTGGAATAATATTTATTTCATGGAATAATATTTATGTCATGGAATAATATAATATTTATGTCATGGAATAATATTTATTTCATGGATAATATTTATGTCATGGAGTAATATTTATGTCATGGAATAATATTTATGTCATGGAATAATATTTATGTCATGAATAATATTTATGTCATGGAGTAATATTTATGTCATGGAATAATATTTATGTCATGGAATAAAATTTATTTCATGGAATAATATTTATTTCATGGAAAGTAGCGTTTTTTCAACGAGCTTATTAATGTATTCCCCTCATTGTGTAACACTAGTTACTTAAAATGATAGTGTTAAAACATACACTTTATATAAGTTGTGCATACCCCACTTTAATTTTGAACATCTAATTTCGGACACCATTTTTCAGGGAAGAAAAAATTAAAGATATTTTAAATTTTCATAGCTCTCTTGATATCAGCGTAAAACGCACGTAAGTTTCTTGAAGCATAACCTCGCCTTTTCGTAAACGCGATCCTTTCATGTGTTGTATACTTTTAGATATTGAATAATTTACTTATAAGTGCCTACAAATTTATGTGCCACACACCTTTATTAAAAGCTTTCGAAAACTATTTGAATTTTGCATTATCGTTATACGCAAACAATTTTTCACTATCTCTGTTTGCTTAATTTTTTATGTTTAGTAAATAAAATTGAATATTGGAACCACTCCCAGTGAATGAATAATCCGACTGATAATACAAATATTTCCTAATTTAAAAAAATAATAAAAACTTCGCAAATTTCTATGGAAATCTTTATCGCCTGCATTTTGTTTGTATACCCTCGATATGAAATCAAATAAATATTGATAATTTCAATTTTGGTTAAAAATGTTCATCATTCAATATTAATTTTCTCTGTTAAATTTTAAATTAGAATATTTTCCGTATTTGTAAAAATTCATTTACTTTGAGGCTTTCCATAATTATAATATAAACACATACTTACATATTTGTGTTACACCCCTTTAAAACACAACGGATGAATGTGTTATTTTGTATAAATATTTATCATTATGTTTTCAATGTCTTGTTGTTTCTTTTTGTTCTTTTCAACATTGAAATACGCTGATAACACAAACAAACCTTGTATATTTTCAAATGATTAATTTTTTTAATGTTCTGTATTTCATTGTACATGTTTATGGGGTTTCTTACCATTTGAATTCGTATAAATCTCCATTTCTATAATTACGTCGCAATATTTGATGTGAAATGATTTGAAAGAAAAACCCCTGTTTTAAATGTGAACACTTAACATTTCCCAAACCCCTGGAGCCAGTGAGACTATTGCATCCGGAATTGGGGTATGTTGTGATGCTGAAGGTAATGGGGAGGAAATTAGATGAGCAAGAGGAAGGTGGGAATGTACCTGGTTATACATATCTGTTCACCAAACACGGCGGAAGCTATTTCCAGCAACGTTTTAGTTTTTACTAAGATACTAAGAGCATCTACCCTATATTTTTTTAATCGATAAAATTGTGAAATAACACATATCAATCGAATGAAATTTACTTGCGCACCCCTGGATTTGAACCCGCAATCTCCAGATTGCTAGTCGAGACCCTTACTCTAAGAGTATGGAATCTTAGTTCCATGGCCTTACCCTTCGACCACGGAGTTTTTCTAAAATATAATTCAATATCCGTACATATAATATATATTACTAATGTATAGTACAAATATCATAAGCTGTACTAAAAACATATATTTATTTAGTTATGCATCTTTTGTATGCAAGTTGAATTGTTAAAATTAAACTGAAGGGTTAAAAAATATATCATAAGTGATTTCGATTATTTATAATTAATTCTAAAAACAATGACAATGTTGTCACAATATCTGAATTCTGTTAGGATTGTGCCGGATACGTAGCATGGCTGACAGATTACGTCCTTGGTTAAGAGAAACAGAGGTTGCTGACAGATGACGTCCTTGGTTGAGAGAAACAGAGGTTTGCTTGTTAATTTTTACATTTGTCTGTAATTTGATGTAATTTATATTCACGTAATATTTTGTCACTGAAATGTCCAATAATTTGTAAATGTATGTAGGTGTGCATGATTTTAAAACACACCATATTTTATTGTAGCTACGTTGCTTTCATTAGTATCACTCATGAATAGATAAATTATTTAACTAGAGCAAATCCATACACACTGATTCTAATCCATACGTCACCAATAGAACGAAAGAATGAACGATTATTTTAATTCTCATTTAATTACAAGTTGTCTTACCATATTTCTTTGCAAATTCGATATCAATTGCTTTAAATATTCTTAAAATAAATTACATAATAATATGAAACGTGTTGTGACAAAATTGGCAATCACTTTTATGTACATTGGATTTATAATATTAACTCCAAATAAATGGAATATTTCTGAACATATCAGTAAACTAAAAACTGCTTTTGAATGGTGATAATATACGCTTTAAAATTTTATTATTATAAATAAGAATATAATTTGTGAAATTTTTTAATGCGATACAAAACAATATTAAAATGGCTCATTGGCTAAAATTACTGACAACGAAAAAATACATAAAAACACACCCATTTTATTAGACAAATGAATAATAAAAGTTATTGTCACCTACTTTTTTTTGTCGTTTCATTCAAAATTAATGAATAAAAAATTCACATAGTTTGCGGTCCGAAGCTTTGGTTTCATAGAGGTGTACATTTGAATTATTATGTGGTTAACTTTGGTTTTTTTTTTATATAGCGTTGTGTTTTCTCTTTCTAATACCGTTTAGATCATATTCTTCACAATGACAGTAAGGGAGATACAACGATTTCTGCAAGACCATGTGAGTTGTTCCCAAAAGCGTACAAATTAACCAGAAGGTTTAAAAAATATATCATTGGTGATTTTGATTATTTCTAATTAATTCTAAAAACAATGACAGTATTGTCACAATATCTGAATTCTGTTGGGATTATGCCGGACACATAGCATGGCTGACAGATTACGTCTTTGGTTAAGAGAAACAGAGGTTACTGACAGATCAAGTCCTTGGTTGAGAGAAAGCAAAGCTGACAGATGAAATGGACTGTAACAAGAAAGAACTGCCGGCTTCGGATAGGAGAATCTAAGGGAAGTCTATGTCTAAAGATAGACGTCAGAAGCAGAAGAATAAAATTAAACACTATAATTCAACTGCCTAAAGTCAGTGGTACTATGATACCAAAATTTAAAGAATTGTTACGAAAAGATTGTCAAAGAAGTTACAGTTATAGAAAAGTTTGCAGAACCTGGTTATTAAAATATAGTCAATAAGTGTAGCGTAAATCAAAGTTTAATTTCTGATTGATGATGGTCTTTCAGCAGAGCTATACTGAAGGTAAATTCCACTCTGGGCAGTCAGTATTAAAAATTATGTCATTATTTTACTCGGTACTCTAATTTAATGATATATTAAAACAATTTTAAACTTATTCCACTTTTTTATTTATTTTCTTATTATTTACCGTTAACGATTTCAGCCTATCATATCAATCTTCAGACTTCGTAGAAGATGGGAAAATTCGAGCAATTTTAATAAAAAACATTGTATTCCACCCCTGATAACCCCCCTCTACAAAATTTTGTATTTGAACCAGTCTGAAGATGGCTATTATAGGCTGAAACCGGTAAAGTCCGAAAAATCTTCAATTGTTTCAATATGTCATTGAAATTAACTCCACCAAGAATTGTGAGCATTAAAAATAGAAACTACAATTTAACTTTAGTTACATGAACCTTAACAATAAAATCCGCAATATTATAAATCGAATTCCCTACATAATAATATATTAGCTAGAAAAATGTACATCTTTGAATAGATCGATACCATACTTTTTAAATATGTAGGTACATCTATGTATTTGATTTTCACTTTTGTTTTCTCGGATGAATGTACATTAGGGTGGTTACAAGGTATAAGGTGAAAAAATATTTTCGTCTTAATGCCGGCCTGACCCCCCTAAAATTTGCCATTTGTCTAGAAAATAAGATTTGTAAAGTTTTAGCTCAATTGGATAATGTTAACCCGTGCCTCATCGAGATTAAATATGAAAAAACGATTTTTTGCAAACAAAAATACTCAATTTAATCACTTTTGATCAAATTTTGTTTCCTATGAACATTATACATTATTAAACAATATAATAAATAACATCATATTTAATAAAATAATATAATATATAATAAAACATAAAACAAAAAATTTTTTCATCCTTCCTTTGAAGGTTGAAAAAAGGAAGTTGTAGTTTTTTGGGAGAAAGCTAAGATACCAACCAACACTTTCAAGATTGTGTTATAAAGCTTTAAAAACTCTACGAAGAGTGGAGAAAACTACAATAAAACGCTAACAGATCTAAAAGCACAGCTCAATGCTCATTATTAGAGAAAAATCTTCTTTATTTAGCATATTTTAGAAATTATTCTCAAATCAGTTTTTGATTAAAAATGGGCACAACTACTGGACCCCGCTCAAATATTTTTAAAAACTTTCAGACTGGGTGGTCGAAGCTAGACAAGACAAAATACAAAACTGCTATTGAAGATAAAAATATTAGACATAAAATAGGGAATTCAGATGAAATAACAATTTTTCTTACAGAAAAATTAAAAAACCAACAGCCAAGGGATGATTACAAAGAATTAATTCAACTTTCGTTAGTTGTGTTAGGACGTACTCCCCCAAAAGATCCTTTTTTCAAAGTTCCCGGTGCCATTCATCACGCTAGATGGATGGCAAAGGCCATTTATTGTATCAAAATATATCTTTTCAGGGATCAATTTACATTAACAAATTTAGAAAAAAAAGCTATCACTGACATTTGTTTATTTTTAATAAATATTTATGTAAAAGCGTGGTTTAACGCCCCCAAACCCACTTTGGCCCCCAACCAAGACCTACAATTTTTAAAATCTCTTGTAAAATATAGAGAAATCGATAAAAAAACTTGCAGTTTTTGTGTATTGTTATCTGTGGTACTTCAATTCTGAGCAAGTCGCATTTTCTTTCTTCGATGAAAATTTAGAAAAAAGTGTCAAAACAAGCATGGCTGTAAAAAGTCTACAATTAATTCCAATTGAAGAACAATCATGTGATAGGGATGTGAATGCAAAACTCAGTCTCCAAAGATATCGATTTTTTTGTTTCTCATCAAACTCTAAATTTTTTCAAAAGATTTGAAATTGATACAGAATTTTTAAATACGGATCCTGATATAAGGTGTGAAAATGCAAATTATTTAAAAGCAAAAAAAATAGTGAACGGTTTCAAGGTTGTCAATGACACAGCTGAAAGAGGGGTAAAATTAATCCAAGACTTCAATTCCTGTTTGACAAAAGACGAAGAACAACGACAGTTTCTGTTACAAGTTGTATCGGAATGTCGAAATTTTTTTCCTGACTTCAAAAGCCACATTATCTAAGCCATTACCACCTTAATCTGATAATTAATTGTAAATGTAAATAATAATAATAATAACTTCTTTCTTTCATAATGCTTTCTTTTGTATATTTTAAATAATAAAACTTTGAACATTATTTCTTCTTGTTTTTTATACCTTTTTGCATTTCTTTTCTCATAAATCCATCATTTTCAATTTAGATTGTGCTGTATTTACTTTGAAAACAGTTTTAACTACACACTTTTTTATGTACCAAATGAGAAAATAAATAAAGAAAAATCTAGACAGCACATGTAATTAAATTTTGCAATATTGTTAGGTATTTTAAATTTTAAAAAAAATGTATAGAAAGTTAAACTTCAACCTTGATGAGGCACGGGTTAATCTTATCCAGTTGAACTGAAACTTCACCAATCTCATTTTTTAGCCAATTGGCAGCTTTTAGGGGGGTCAGCACAAAAAATTCCAACATTGACTTTTTGTAACTACCCTAAATGTACATCTTGTAAACGGAAATTAACCCACTTCCCGAAATCCAATCGAGCTGAAACTCGGCAGATAGACTCGTTGTCAATGATCATGAATTATATCAACAGGATAGCAATTACGCACACACTGGACTTATACGCATTTCTCTGAAATCGGACTATTAATTAAGTTTATAAAGACATTTGAAAATAGAATTATTTAGTAAAAAAAAAAATTACATAATAATTTACAGCATGTATTTCAGCAGATCGCTGTATATTTCCGTTTGATCTACTATATTCCCAGTGAATGTGACATCAACAACAAGCTGTCTGAAGTTCCACCAATATGTCCTGCCTCAAACTACTGTATAAGTATATTGACTCGGAGGAATTACATTATTATTCTGCCTCCAAGGTTATCAATAACTTCAGGGGATCTTTTCATTTGTCTACTTTTCGCACTGCGAGAGAAATGTGTTCGGGCAACGTCGGATTATTATTCAATATACAGGTTTTTGATATACCTACTTAATACCCCTGGAATAATATTGTTACTCGCACGTAACTACGTAAAACTCGTTAGGAAAAAACTGGATAAAATTTAATGTAAATCTGAAGCGGAAGTTTCCCTCTAGAATATTTTCTAACTATTATTGATTATTGATTTTTTCTTTGTGAGAGTTCAAATCCGTAACCTACTTTTGTTGTGAATAGAATGTTGAATGACTTGGTATACCTATCAACCTTGTGATGTTACATTGAAAATCTTATCCAATTATAAAGCAATAAATCTATTTGTTTATGAAACTGTAAAACTCTCTAACGTTAAGATCTGGTGTCATGGAATTTGCAGAGCTAACAATTTGTTTTTAGTGCCTAATTTACAATTTGGGACGCGGGTATGTTTTCGTATATGATACATATTTACTGGATAACTAACGTCTCTGCCATAGGTCACCTTAAGCGGTTCGTTTTATGACTTAGCAGGGGTACCCGGATCCATATCCATACGTCTAAGGTCAGTTGAGGGAGACCCTTTGACCTCTTAGCCGAACTCTGTCGATCTTACACCACATTGGGAAGAATGAATTGATAAACTGACCCCAAGATTAAAAACTCACCTCTCATACCTTTTTCCTTCCCAGAACTTATTCTATTTCCTTTCCTTAAAAATACCCTCCACACCGCATCCCCGAAAGATTTCACAGGCCCTGAGGAAAATAATTTCCCGGGTGGAGTTAAAAAAAGTGTAAAAAAAACTAAATTCCATCACAAGTTATGAAGCTTTGAAATATTCATTAAAATGTCCAAAATATAACAAAGCCTAACAATACTCTATTTTGTTTGATCTATATTTTTTAATTCAAACCTCGTACAAAATCGGGTAAAAGAATTACTGAAAACGCATTTACTATCACGAGGTATTTTAAATAAAAAATGTTACGTCGATTGCATCTTAAAATACCGTTGCAAAATAACTGGAACCCTTTGCTGTTGGTAGTAAAACTATTTGCTGTGTTCTTCTGATTAAAAATAAATTATTCGAATCCAGAGAGACAGGATAGCATTGCGTGCTGGAATAATAGTCCTTTGTTTCCAGTAATTTCGAATGAAAACGGCTATCGAAGGAATCGCAGTCGGCGATAAATACTGGATACGGACAGGACAAACAATAAAATAATTATGTACGTTTCTCAAACTAGAAATAGGAAATGTAAGGAGATGGTATCAGATGCTAGAACCACTAGAAATCCCATCTTGGTTCAGGGAACGAGTGAAACTATTTATATATAAGAAAATATTATTAAGTTATATTATTTTTATATCAATTTATTTTTTAATTAATTTATTTATGGAAACTATTCCAAATTTCATCCGAAAGATATTTAACTCGTTCGCCCGGTTGTATTGAAAAATCGACAAGGGTGACAATTTTGGCAACTAATGCCATTGAATTATAAATATTCGTGGACCTGTTTCTCTCTCAATCAAAGACGAACGTGTTACTTGTATGTAACGGTGAATTGATATTAAAAGCTGCAAAGTACCCACATGTAAAAATTAGTTCAATAATTCCATTTTGGAATTGCAAATATTGTACACGAATCATTTTGTGGTTTTATTGTGGACTGTAATCAATATTTGACACAATTATTGGGGAGCTGTGGGTAACAGTTAGAAGTGGAAGAGGGATTCTGATTTACCCATGATTTTTTCGATCCATTGTATGGCCTTGAGGCGCATTGCTGGTTATCACTGCACAAGCTTCCGTAATAGACTCGAATTATAGGCACCGAGGGAACACTACGTGTACACTGCACAGGTTTTCTTAACAGACTGGTAGTGTATGATAAATTGTTGAAATGTCACTGATGTAGGTACTCTACACTGTCAGACAGGGACCCAATTGGGTGCAGAAATTCAGGAGCATATATGTTGCGAGATGCATATAGTTGGGTTAACGATTTTAATAAATGTATTTTGTTTCTTGTCAATATTTACTTATATACAAGTCTTTTATGCCACGCATTGATGTATTATATGTAGATAAGTCATGAAGCAAAAAATATGTTCTTCTTTTTTACCTCCAACTGACCTCCAACTCTCCCAACGCTCTAACTAATACTCCCGAAGCCGGTCTACACGCACCGCTTATCGCGTTCTAATAGTGGAACAAGTTTTGACAAGATATTAGTATGCAGTAGCGCCTCTAATTATAGCTCTATGATGCCATGACCTTTCATATCTAATGATAAAGTGCATTTTTACATTAAGTATCTCGAAAGGGCGCTTCTAGAAAAATAATTACATTAGGTTATTATTTTTATAAAATAGTTTTAAATCTCTACAGATCTTATACTCATAATACCTTACAATATTTACAACGATATGCTTCTTTTTCTTTCTGTTTCCCATTCTCGATACGGATCTGTTGCGTGCTACTGCATTCATATCACATATCTACGCCAAGAAAAGCAATAGGAATACGTAGCTCGAATTCATTCGATAAAAAAATAATTAATTTTTATTTTTCTTTGCTTTAATCGAGAAATCACTGGCTTCTAAATACCTTACATATATTTCTCTTGCTATTAAAAACTTCTCCACCGATGTATTCTATAGAAACATTAAAAGATTAAACTAAGCTTTCTGAATCTAAATGCAATGAATGATTATGCTTTGAAATTATTGCGATTTGAGAATTACACATTATACCTTGTTAATATTTACGAAATTAATATTAAATAGCACTATTTCCCTCTCCGACAACCGAAATAGTCGCTTCTTACTGTCATTAAGTTGTCTCAGAGTTTTGTTTAAAAAAAAAGTTTGCTACGGATCCTACTTCTGCAATACATTTCATAACACCCATAAATTCTTCACTCTAACCACCCTCCCTTCATACATTTCTCACGTTTCCTATCCCACTATCATTAAATTATAATATAGATAATGTATAACTAAATCTGATTTGTGTAATTTAATAACAATTATTGTATGCATATTATGCAAAAATTTCAACCTGTGAACTTCACCCACCACAAAACAGGGACATCCATATCAATGAGGGTGAAATAATGTTAAAAAATGTAGCTACTGTACAGTTTTTTTTTTGCTAAAATAATAATAAAAAATAAATATCGTTGTATTGAAAAGTTCACAAAATCAAAAGTTAGGTTATAGTCTAAGATCCCTTAAAGAACGACCGTCACCGAGATGTTTATTTGATGAAACGTATTTTATATTTAATTTAATATGTCAATAAATATATTGCATATCGGTTGCCTAGCAAATTTTAGTCCAGGGTATGATTAATTAATAATTTTAAAAAAAAATTTTTTTAAACATTTTACCGGTTTGATTATTATACAAATTCTATAGGTACCAATCGAAAGTATGAAACCCATAGAATATGCAAACGTTAGGTTGCCTACTCTTTTCCGGTCACAACTCTCAGGTTGCCATGTATAAACAGGTAAATCGAAAAAGCATTTTGCACCGGTCTGATTATTGAATAAAAATTATATGAAATTAAAGATTATTTCATTATGAACACGATGGTATAAGGTTGCCTGCTAAAAATCAGTCCCGAATTCCGGTTGTCGAATTTTGAAAACTAAAACTTTTTGAAAACTTGCCGCGAATTCTCGTGTGCGACTGAGAGGTCCCAACCAACCATCCCATGCGATAGAAGAGGACAAAGCATAGCAGCTGTCCGTCCATTAAAACAAAGAGAGTGCGCATGCTATTTGTTCTTGAAAATGAAAAGGATAGCGATAGACTCGTGCACTCTGTGCACTCTAGACTAGATGGTACCCTTGAGTAAGATTTGAACATGAAACGTTTTAAATGGGGTAAATATAGATAGAAACATTACCTATTGCAGAAGGAGCTTATGATTTTATGATTCTCATCAGATTTCGATCAAACTTGTTTGATAAATTATTATTACCTCCTGAAGAATAGAGAAAACACTGCCTTGAATTTCAAAAGCTTCTATCTTACTGGTCTTGATTTAGTATCAATGCCTCCATGCCATACTGAAGAATAGAGAAAATACTGCCCATGAATTTCAAAAGCTTCTATCTTACAGGTTTTGGTTTAGTATACATGCCTCCATGCCACACTGAAGAATAGAGAAAACACTGCCCATGATTTTCAAAATCTTCTTTCTTACTGGTCTTGGTTTGGTATCCATGCCTCCATGCCACACTGAAGAATAGAGAAAACACTGCCCATTAATTTCAAAAGCTTCTATCTTACTGGTCTTGATTTAGTATCAATGCCTCCATGCCATACTCAAGAATAGAGAAAACACTGCCTTGAATTTCAAAAGCTTCTATCTTACTGGTCTTGATTTAGTATCAATGCCTCCATGCCATACTGAAAAATAGAGAAAACACTGCCCATGAATTTCAAAAGCTTCTATCTTACTGGTCTTGGTTTAGTATCCATACCTCCATGCCATACTGAAGAATAGAGAAAATACTGCCCATGAATTTCAAAAGCTTCTATCTTACTGGTCTTGGTTTAGTATCCATGCCTCCATGCCATACTGAAGAATAGAGAAAATACTGCCCATGAATTTCAAAAGCTTCTATTTTATTGGTCTTGGTTTAGTATCCATGCCTCTATGCCATACTGAAGAATATAGAAAACACTGCCTTGAATTTCAAAAGCTTCTATCTTACTGGTCTTGATTTAGTATCAATGCCTCCATGCCACACTGAAGAATAGAGAAAACACTGCCCATTAATTTCGCAATAGCAGTGTCAGTTTCATATATTTGCAGAGTGGGTCCAGATAATAGCGCAATCAATTTATTTGCATACGTTCTGGGGTCGACTACGTTGCACTTAGATTGATTTGCCGCAATAAGCTGCTATGAGCGTTGAGATGAAAATCACGTAATGCGTATTTATTTGTAATGGTCCCCGCACTACTATTGCAGCACTAAGTACTGTGGTGATAGTACCTACAGCTGCACTAGAAACATCAGATTATCTTCATTACTGTTTTCGGTTTTTAGATTTCTAGTGTGTAAAATAATGATTAGTTTTTTTTTTTTATAAATAGCTATTTAACAAACAATAAGTACCACGGTAATCTTTATTCGTTTGACTAAAACATGTGTGATGAGATAAAAATGTGTAGTTAATTATTTAAATACAATAAAGTGGTTCGCTACGTTCGGTGACTTAGCAGGGGTGCCCGGGATCATGGGGGTGAGGGTTGTCTAGGTCTTGGCGGCGGATGCGCCTGCCTACCTACTGCGTGGCACGCCGGATCGGGAGACTTCCTCTCCTTTATTTACTTTAAAAAAACCCCCACGCAGCATCCCCTAAGATGACCTAGCAACTGAGGAAAATAATTTCCCTCGTGGCCTCCTGTGTGAAGCTAAAGTAATGAATAAAAAAAATTGTTGCGTTTATAATTTACCACAATTTATTGTATGGCGAAAGCTATAACTATATATTTAATTATTTATTATTATTTCGATCCTGCGCTGCTCATCTTACTAAGGAATTCCTGAATCGAGATGAGCAGCTTTACAATTATATTCAATAAATATCAATAAGTAAGTCACATAACACATGGTGCATATATGGTGCATATTCATCGATAAAAATGATCCTGTTGACAGCGTGCTAACTTCCTGATAAAATATTAGTCATTCAGAATATATCGAGAACACGTGTTATTTTCCTAATATATATCATGACTGAATGTGTTATGTTATTTACTTATTTGATTGAATATGATTGTAAAGCTGCTCATCTCAACACAGGAATTCCCCAATGAGAAAAAATATAATAAAAATAAATGCTACAATGTAAGTATGTCAGTATCAATATCAGTATTTGTAAGAACACGTGTTCCGTCGCCCTCATAAAACACAGTTTGATATTTTGCTAGGAACTCTTTGAATTCATTCGTTATAGGCCCGCAGTCTCATTTTTAACAGGAAAACGAATAATTTAACCAGATTTTTTATAAACTAACAGTAAGTTTTCTCCGTGTTCTCTGTAACAAAATTGTCCATTTCTCAAGTTTTACAAACTATTTCAGACGTAATTTATGCTCTAAAATGTACAAATTACACCTTACGTGTGTAATTTTCTTCACGATGTTCCGCTAATTGAGCCTAAATCGTTTCCTTTCACTTTTCCACTTGTTTCCCGCACTTTTAGCAACACTTCTTCAGTCATGCGAATATTGTACAACGGTCCTCTCCAACAACTGGATGCAGGAGGTAAAGGGAATAAGGTAAACCCTTTCAGACCCGAATTAAAACTGGCAGTGGTAGATCCCGTTTTTAATATACACAATATTCCTTTATATTCACATACGTATAACTACAAACATTTGTGCAAAGAAGCTGGAAACAAAACGTAGGGAGATCAGAAATAGAAAATATACTGATGTCAAATACAGACTGAACATTAAAACAATACCTTCAAAACTTACATTACCAAAAAAATTGGTCGATATCAAATACAAAAATCACTCTTGTAGCATTGACATAAATACGAAGAGGTGTTATATTCATACTAATCGAACAAAAATATGGCACGTTAATGGCTACAGATAATATCATTCATAGCGAAATGGAACGAAACGCATTAGAAAGCCATTCAAAGAATTAAGTACGGGTGAAACAGCTATATTATTATAAACGCCCCTCGGTTCTGTACGCGTTCCTCCTGCCCACTGACGGGCGGGTATGTCCGCGACAAGCGTGACGTCACAGGCGAACGACGAGAATTTTTGTACGAATGTCCGCCGGTCAAATCGGGTGACGTCATGCCCAGACTGCTCGCCCGTCAGTGAGCCGCTTCCCTCTACTTCTTGACGAACAACGATCGAGCAGATTCGTAGAATACGACGTACGTACTGTCACTAAGTTGTCCTTCATACGCTTATGTGTTTCTGCGTTCGCTGTCTCACTTTATTTTATTTGACATTTAACGTTTTCTGCATTATGAATTATTGTATTTATAGAAATAATAAGTGATTTTTGGGTATTTGCGAATGGAAAGAAATCAGGTTTGGTTTTTGCCCGAGAATGAGTGGTGTACAAAAAGAGCCTAGAGCGACGTGTTCGTGGCAGCCGGTGACGGCTTATCTAACCTACTTACTTATGTGAGATACTAAACGTATTAAATTAGTAGTTTGTCCACTGGACGCAGTTCAGTGCAACCGCGTTGTCTCAGTAACCTATCTTCACATTTAATCCACCAAGTAGTGTAAAAATGGCTACTGCCTGAACTAATAGCTAAAATCCAAAAATGACGCGCAAAACCAGATACCAGCATTCATTGCAAAACAAAAACCGCCAATTTGTATTCGCTCTATATATTTTCAAATATAAACGCGATATGAAAGGGTTAAGACTTTCGGATTATAATATTCTATCAACTTCTCGTCTCTCAGAGATAAAATACTATTCTAGTATTATGCTAACCTTAATTATTATTATTGAGGTATGTTACTACTATAGCCTTCTTTTAAACTATATTCCAATAACGTTGAATGCATCTACAATTTTAGCGAAAGTATTGCCAATTTCATGCAATCTAGGTACGAGCGACTATCTGAATGACTCAGTCCTTATGTTATTGCTGTTGCATTTAAAAAGAATTTTCGGTCGAGAAGTTCTATGTAGTAGGTTATTAGGCTGAGTAATTCAGAACTATCTATAATTACTTTTACAATTAAAAAAAAAATAAATTAAAAGATGATAAAGCGAGGAGTGTTTGCCGAGACTCTTTGAATTTCCCTGTGGTGAAAATACATGATGGTTAGTTAGTAATTTTACCTTAGTTGCCCTTTTTAATTCAAGACATCCGCCTAGATTTGATTTACGGCTATGTGTGGTCACTACGCCAAGTATCGAATATTGTTGTCTCGACCAAATTTTTCAGAATTTAGGGATAAATTGACCTAACCCATGGACCAGCATTGGCAGACGTACCGAATTTCGCGGGACAATTTGTAAGTGTCCCATGCGTTGCAGTTAAATTCACGATTTATTAAAAGCAAATTAGACACACGACGGATAAATGCGTTCGCCTTTCAGGTAGTTAAGAGTTTTGTAAGTAAACGTTCTGACACATTGAACAGTGGATTTTTTAAATTGTCCCGCTTTTTGCTCCCGATATCAAAATATACTAAATTCGGTTGTGGGTTATGTGTGTGTAATTCTGGTTCAATGAACACGGATTTGTTTTTAATTTATGTGTCATTTTAAAAATAGGAATTGATTGTGTCTAGAATTTAAATTATCCCGTATTTTTTACGGGTTTGCGCTAGTTATGAAATAATAATCTGGTAACCGTGGTACACTCATCTTTCAAAATTTTGGGTAGGGTTCAAACATTATTTCTGTTGTTTTGTACGTACACCATTCGAAGACAATTACAGACTGTGCTCCTAAAAAAAAAACTTGATTGTATTATTATTTATATCACTATTAGCGGTCTATTGTTGAGCCCACGGTAATATGAATGGTATCTTTTTCCGTCAAGTGAGGCTTGCGGCTTTTAACGTCAGGTTTGATCCCCGACCTTTGCCTGTAGGGCGTAGCCTTTGGTACCGGAACTGTCAAGCGCGTCTTCCACAACTACTACTACCTACCTACTATGAATGCGGCATTAAATACTGACTAATATAACGCTAATCTACGAAGGTTCTGACCCCGTGACTCCGAGATGTGTTCTCTGAGGAATGTGTCAAAAATTTAGCCCGTGGGAAAATTAGGAGGTCGCCAACAAATTGCTGCATTAGACTATGTTTTATTAAATAACTGGCCAGCCATCACCATCGACTCAATTTCTTTGAAGAAATATGCAGATATAATTGAACGCCACACGCATCTTTATCTTTTTCATAAAAAATGTTCTTCTATTTTTCCCTTTTTTCTTTTCTTTCACTTTCTCTTTTATTTTGTTTTCTTTTCTTTTTCTTGCTTCATCCCTATTTTTACATCGTCATAATATACATCCTCTTCTTTTACACGGTGGCTACACAAGACGGAATTGATTTCTTATTTCATTATTTTTGTGCCTTATTCTGATACTTTTATATTACTTCTTCCGCTCAGCAAGTCATAATCATCAAAGCTTCTATTTCCTTATCTCGACCATTACTTTAACATATGCCTTACATTAGGTTTCCACAGAGTCGCCTCAGAGATCTCATTTCTACTGCAGTTATTCTACTTTTATCCTACCTCTGCCAGTTGCATGTCTCATTCGCCATACATCAGGTCTTACTGCTTTTTAGTTCACCTTTAATTGTAATATCTCTCATCCTGTTTACGTATTTTCATCTCTGGCATTAACGACCAGTCTTTCATCATGTTCGTCTAATCCTCTTCTGTCTAGAAGTACGTCAGTTTATTATCTTGTCCACGCATTCCTTCCTGTGAAGTCTTTATCTTTCTTTTTTCAACATCTTGAAGGGTGAAATGAACTCAAAAGGACGACGGCTGGACCACTCAAAATAAAGGGACTCTGTACGTAGTCCTGTAATTTAGATAATTGCATTTTGGTAGACCGAGGATGACCACTTCGATTATATTTTTTGTTCATCTGAAATGATGACTTCTCTAATCTAAATAGGTGTACCTTTCACAGCGTGCTTGTTATGCACCAGCCCTTCTCTTGGTTATTTTTTTAATTGAATTTCGTTAGGGATGGGTCGTTTTATAACTTGGAAAATATTGTGATATATTATGGTATCAGTATCAGTAGCAATAAAAAAAGCAAAATACGTGTTTCTCTTTGAATATTTTAACCAATAACATTTATCCATGCGTAATATGAACATTGTTGCCGCCTTTCAATTGTATTTCTTCCACGTTTCGCTAAATGTTTTTGATTCAATCCATATCACGCGTAAAAAAATTATTTATTTATTAAACGCCATAAAAGGCTTTTACAATAATGTGATACATAGATTATAAGTACACAGTGGTACATAAGCGAATATTAGTATTACATTTAAGAACACAACAATATGTATACAAAACGACATTGAATGTGATACAGCTGAAATTTTCTTAAGGCATAGAATGCTACAATAATAGAAAGTACTTAATTTAAACAGGATAAAATATACAGAAAAGGTGACTTGCCAACAGATATAATCTAGGTAAATATTATAACAGCGCAAATAGTAGTGAGTTTATTGTTACAATCAAATTTATCTTCACTTGGCTATGGCACTATGGCAAAGTAGCTTCAACAATTCAGGGCTGACAAAAACTATTAAAAATTAGTTTTTTTTCTTGCATATCGAGATGTGTGATCCTCGGGAAAATATGTATTTTTATTTTGCAATGCCGATTACAATTATAAAATTATTGGTAATTGCAGTTAAACTGGTCTTGTAACAGTCATCATTATCTTGCAAGAGCGATTAATACTACGCCCCATGTCATCAGCAATACTCTCTAACACCGAGGGTAAAGTTTAATATCCTTACAATATCGTATGGGGAGTGGCAACAATATCAGCCATACATTTATTATTGAAGGTTCAAAAATTAATCATTAAAGTTATACACAAAGTTCTGTAATAATAAACACTTAACACCGTTTTGGTCAAATATACACAAAAACAAATTTGACTGATCTCCCGAAATACAAAACAAGTCAATTTTTTGAAAATTCTCAAACACTTGAAACACGTGGCATAAAACCAACGATTTTTTACAAATACCTAAACAAATACATTTGGACAAAGAAACTTTGAATACATTGCGACTAAAAGTTGAAATTAAATTAATTGTAAAACTTGAAATTAAAATTGAGGAAAATAAAAATAAATTCACACAGAAAATTACAAAATGGATTAAAGAACAAAAAAGACAATATTACCAAAATGTCATAGCATAAAATAAAAATAAAACCTACACGTAACACACAAAACCAATATAAACACACATCACTCACAAACACACAAGATTATTTTCAATGTATTATTTTTTTAATTTTAAATATATTATTATGTATTTTTAATTTTAAATGTATTATTTTCCCTTTAAATGTATTATGTAGATATTATGTTTAAAATGAAGGCCTCAGCACGTGCAAGCCACCCAGTGAGGCCTACATTACTGGAAAACTTAAAGTGTAAAAAATATTGTACCAAATAAAAAAATTAAAAAAAATAAAAATAAAATAAAAAAAGACCTATACAATAACCCACCAGACAAAACAAGACAATCAAAAAATTCTAACAAAATTAAAAATCTTGACCAATGGATCTTGATACAAGGACGTGAAATAATACTAGTCAACTCACCCAAATCTAAAATAAAAGTTTACCGATACAAACACCCGCCTGATTTCATTCTTTCAATTTTTTTTTTCTTCCAACTTATCGAAAATTGTACTTTTTTTTAGAGTAACCCCACACGGGAGTCCTTGAGGAAAATAATTTTTCTCAGGGTATATGCCATCTTTGGGGTGCCGTGTGGAGGGACTTTTTTAATGAAAGAATGGAAAGGAAGTTCTGAGAAGATAAAAGGTATAAGAGTTTAGTAGGAATCTAGGGATCAGTGTATCAAAGAGTGACGGACATATAAATATATGCATCCCACGAATGCGATGGGTCGAGCGACCAGTTGGAGAGGTAAAAGGGTCTCCACAAACCAGCCACCCAGCTTGTGGGCAGTTGCATCCAACCTGATGAACCCGAGCACCCCTGCTAAATCACAAAACGTAGCTAACCACTTGGGATGATCCATGGCAGAGGTGTTGGTTATCCAAAAAATGCTTCCCAGGGTGGCGGTACGCAAACCCGCCTACCAAATTGAAAGAATCCTACCTATTAGTACCTATCGAACTTATCAAAAAATGTAGATACCTATTGTTAAAATAAAATGTTTGTTAACTGGTCTGTTTCGACGCAGGATATCCTAATGAGACAGGCACAGTACTACAGTAACATATAAGTAAACCTTAATTTTGTAGATATACCTAATAGATAAACAAATTATAATAATTTTATTATTCAACACATTACATTGGGTGCCCCCATTACTACATACCTAATTGGATAACGGAGGAGAAATTTTATTGCCTCAAAAAACTATTTGCTTTACTCACCTTTGCACTTAGAACTTGAATGGAAGTCTGACACTGAATCTAATCACTTGTAACTTTGCTATAAAAAATCTAAGCAGCTGTTATTTGAATGTTCAGCTTTGCCTGAGTCATAATGACTGCCATTTGCCTTTATTGCACCTCGGCGATCAAATATTTTCACTTCGGCCAATTATTGCGCCTCGGATGCGTATGGTCTACTTCCCTTGACGATTATGCGGCCAGTCTTCTCTTGGCTGTAATATTTACGAATGATTTGACTGGGTAATTACAACCGGCGCATGTTTAGATATTAAATTGACTGGAATTATCTCCCATCGTTACGTGCGTATTCGATAATGGTCAATATATTAATTTAATTACCACTTTGAGGGACTCATGGCTAGTTTTCGTAGTTTCTACTACAATTTATCTGACAGTGTCAAGAAAAATACTCCTGGGAAAACATAAGAAGCCACTTACAACACTTTGACTGATTCAAGTGCTATTTTCGGACAATTTATTTGAATAAATTACTCCTGGAAGAACGTAACAGTTCAATTTATAACACGTACTGCTAAGAAATTTCAATTAGTTAGCACTCCTTGATACATTACTTAATGATAATGAGATGGATATATATTGAGACAGCGATTTAAACTGTACTTAAGTTATGAGGCCATCAATTTTACAGTACACCTTATTCAGTTCAGATTTCTGAATCGTTTCAGTCAGGGTAATGATCCCACGATAAATGCATTTCCTTGTGAATTGCATTCCTTCGTTATGCCTTTTACCTGCGCATTCCTTCTGCTCTACAAATGAGAAAGGAACTAGGATATATCTTAGACTATCCTTGCAACAATACATTCTGGAATTTCAACCAACGTGACGGCGACAGCATAATGTATCGTGTGCCTTTATTCCTAGATTCCTCTCTCAATATGACTGAATTGCTTCATGCTTTGAGTTACAAATCACGTCCAGGAACAAACCGCGTCACGGTTCAGTAGAAAATTAGATGAGACCATTTACATACTACTCCTTCTTAGAGTTACCGACACAAGGATTTTGATTGTGTGGGAAAAGTTCAGCCACCCTGAATAAAAATAGTCTTCAAACAAAAACAATGAAAGATCGTAAGATACAATCGAAGATACATATATTATAATATTTGTTTATCCAGTCAGTATTAAATGTAGGTATGCGGGCAGTCTCATTTTATCTTGAACTCGGTTTTAATTAACTCATTTGGATTCTAGAAGTTTAATGCAAATAATTTCTTACCATGATTAAATGCAAATTAGAAATAATACTGATTGCGTGTTCGTCCTACACCTCTATTTCATGATAGTTATCTTATTAGAATTTTATGTTTTGCATTGGTGGGTTGAGTTCAATGTATCTTCTAAGTCTAGGAGAAGCCAACACCTTTAAAAATAAAATGGGCCATAGCTTATTCTTCGAGGACGTTTTTGTAAATCTCTTCCTTTTTTATTTGAAAATTAATTTTTCCGTATGAAACTAAATATAGTAAACCGATGTTAACGAGACTATAATTATTACCCTAAAAACACCCATACAAATTGAAAAAAATATGCTAGAAAAAATAAATGCCGCTGACGGGAATTGAACCCGCAGCCTTCTGATTGCCGGTCAGGTGCTCTGCCAATCAGAATTATTTGTTGAGCAGAATCAGTTTTATTTTGCTCTTGTTTTGATGATGTTACAAATTACGATCCGCGCCATTTTTAAAAAATATATTTTTTAAGTACATAATATAATACTTCTTTTTTGCTCTCCATTAGAAGCATTTGCTGGATGGATGTAAGAGAAGTGTACTTTTGAAAAAAATAACACAAGTTATAATACAATTTGATATTTCTAATAATGACCCCTTTTAACCACTGATTTTCGGTCTCAATCAACGTTACATCATATTTTGAGCAGCTGTCAAGGATAATGGTCATTCTGTTATGCTTGACGACTGATCAAAATTTGATCGCACGCTAACACGGGCCGAGAATCGCTGGTTAACGGGTTCATTTTATACTACGAAAATTTTAATGAGCTAATAGTTGTGACGGGTGTTCAAAGAAATAAGTCTAAAATATTGGAAAGATTAATATTCTAAACTCAGGTAATAGACAGAAAATGAATATTTTTACAGAATAAATGAAACTTCATAGAAAAATAAGTATGACTGATTTTTAAAAATGAAACCCGTTTACGGATGCTGAGAGCGTATTCTCGTGTCGCGCAACGTAGGTAGCTAAAGGGCTCAAAGAACCCAGCTTCCTGTAGCAGTACCATTAAAGTGTCAATGAAGGGGCATAGCTAATTCATGGCGTCCAATGTAATGCTATACTTATACCTTTGTACATATTGTTAATAGGTTACATGGTACAAAATGCATAACTTATCTACATATTGCGTCTATCATGTTTTCAGTAAACATTAGGTAAAAGTTTCAATAATTAATAATTTCATATTAGCACATAATGATTTGATTTCATCAAAGGCAAAACTTCACAATGTTGAGGTTATTGTCTTAAAGTTCAATATTTGGTTTAAAATTTTGAGGTTTTTGTCTGAAAGTTCCATATTTGGTGAAAATCCATTAAAAGGTTCGATATCTTTTCTTTATGTGAATACCGCACTAGAGTCCCAAGCCTCTGGAGCCAATGAGACAACGACATCCCCAATTTGGGTATGTTGTGAGGCTGAAGGTAGTAGGGGGAGAGGAAGGTGGGGAAGAACCTGGCTCTTCGGATCTGGTCACCAAACATGGGTAAAGTCATTTAAAGCGACGTTTCATTTCTGAATGGTGGTCTTACACTCGGGCGATACTGAGGGTATCTTCTACTCTGAAACGTGCCGCAAATACGTAATATATGAGTAAATAACCCAAATTAATCAAATAAAATTTACCCTGATCACTCTGGGATTTGAACCCGCGACCTCCGAATTGCTAATGGAGTGCCTTACCCCTCGACCACGAAGGCCGTCAAAATATCTAAAATAATTAAATTTAAATCTCACTGTTAAAGCACGCAGTGAGGCTCACATTACCAAATCATATTTTAATATCGCGTAATAAAACCTCTAACTTTGTGAACATCACTTGAAATTATACCAACATGTCGACCGATTTCGGCACAATTGTATCTTCATTCGAGAAGAAAATAAATTTAATATAAATGGTATTATGTACGTATTTAGCTTATATCTTCCCTGAAGAAGATTGTTCCAAAACTGAATGCGATGTTAATTTTTAATTTCCAGTACCGTATCTGAAAATTTCCTCTTTCTCCTCAGATGCACGGCAATGTTCAATCACATCACAGTTACTATTTTCTACAATACAAATAATATTATTCATAAACTAGACGACATCCGTGGTTGAGGGGAAAGGCTCTCGACTAGCAAGCCGAAGGTCGCGGGTTCAAATCCCGGCGTGCGCAAGAAAATTTTATTTGTGTTATTTCACAATTTATTCATTTAAAATAATATATAGTATACTTGCAGCACGTTCCAAAGTGGAAGATACTCTCAGTGTCGCTCTGGTGTAAGACCACCATTAAAGATTGAAAGGGTGCTTGTATTGCTTTAGCCGTGTTTGGTGACCAGATTTGAATAGCCAGGTACTCCCCCACCTTCCTCTTTCCCTCCCCACTACCTTCAGCCTCACAACATACCCCGATTGGGGTTGCCATAGTCTGACTGGATCCAGACGGTTTGGAGCAGTTGGGACTATTGTGCTTTTCCTTATCGACTCATTCTAATAAAAGTAAAGAGTAAGCCTAAAGGACAAGCATTTAATCCAAGCTTAGATACGCAATGCAAGTGTATCACTGTCTTATCTGTACACTGTATCGCTGCCATCAATAATACTTGGTTACACTCTTGGCTTTGTATGCAAAATATTATATTTATCTGAGAATCCTAGCCTGGCTAGATCCTGTACATAATATTGTAAATCCTTTGGCCACTCATCGCTATCCTTCAACCAGCAGACGCCCAGGAATTTTAACGACCATTACCTGATAATTTATGCATACTAAGACTTGTAATGTCTGGAATCCTATGTACATAACGTTCATGTTACATCGCTAGTAGTTAATCAGACCTATCCTTTAAATTAGCTTTTACATGCTGTAATCGTTTTTTTACCAGGTTAATCAAATACTTGCTTACTAATTATTGTTTTTCTTCTGTTTCAGGTATGTGAACATTTTCTGGCTTGTAATCAAAAGCTACCAAAAAGCTTCTCAGTGAGTTTGATTATATTAGTATGTTTACTTTAGTATTTTTCTTTGGACTGCAGACTCGATAATTAACTTAAATAGAAGTTGTGCATTTAGAAGTACTCTATTAAATGAATCACATTGATTGATTGCCTTGAACTTCGATTGATTAATATCTGTCTTTTACCTGATATTATTACTGCGGATTTCAGTTTCTTCTTTGAACCTGTTGATTATCTCATTTAGTCGTTTGTGCCATTTCCGCTATCGTTATTTCTCGCGTGTCTTTCTAGCAGTGTTTGAAGGGAAATGCAACCAATGCAGCAAGACCAGCAAAATAAATATATTATACACCCAGTGCGACATTCTTCTTCTTCTCTTGTTCTCTATCTACCTCCTATCGTAGGTTGGCTAACATCAGAGCAATTTTTACCCTTCAAGCTTCAGTTCGAAAAAACTCGACAGCCATTAGGTTCGGCATACTTCTGTACTACTTCTTCCATCAATCTCCACCTGGATTATCAATTGTGTTGTATTCTAGTTTCCGCTCCTCATGGTGTTACCAAGGTACTGAAATTTCGCAAATTTTGGCTTTTCTTTTAAGAACTTCTAAACTATTAACCCTATCTATCCAGGGTACTTATAGGCTTCATATGCTGAGTTTAGTGTCTAGAATATGAAAAACGCTCTATTTGGATTATGTAATAATTGCAGTGCAGTTTTATATTTTGCAGAATGAGTCCGACGAGATAACAGCGCAATAAATTGATTTACATGCGCCTTGGAGTCAGCAAGATTGCACTGTTGAATAATCTTGTATTTGCACTGCTTATAATGAGACATTAATCAGCATCTAAAATCTGAACGCTCGTGTAACATTACAACTTTTGTAATTGGATCAAGCATTCAATGGTCCAACCTGATTTCGGTACAGTTATCTCCGCTGACCTTCGAGATGCTGGCCTAAGCCTCTTGGCTCTTCGACCATGTGTCATGTTGGAAACGTGGCAGGTTCCGTGTAGACTGTCATGTCCCTGTTTGTGATCTCCTGCTCAATGCTCTGTGCTCGCACCGCTCTACCAGTTGCCAGTTGCCTTACAAGAAGACGTTATGACTTATATCAATGGATCACCCGTCAGCATCCTAGAGCAAACTAGGGAGTGGAGCAACTGTTTGAATAAATTAATAAACAGTAGTAATCTTGCTTTTTGCAGTGTTTCTTGCTTGTCCTAACCCTTTGAAGTCAATCTAATATAAAAGGTAAAGATAGCAGCATGCTTTTTTCGTGTAATAATTTTATGAACCTGTTAGATTTGATTATGTTGTCAGATTTCGTGTCTTATTCTTCGTATGATGCCATATCCTGGCGGAGACCATAAACATCCAATTTGAACATAAATCAAAGGACATTCCGATTTGATAACTATCTCTGGTCCGGAGGATTTATTGATCTCGTCATGATTCAGGTTTACTCTTTCTCTTCCAAAGGAGTATTTGACTGCTGCAGCCTGGCTGAGGTAACATAGCATTCCCAAAATAAGCCACAAATCCTGAGGGAATTCTCATTACCAGTATCTACCCACAGGTTGGTTTAATTTTGAAAAAAAATAGCCGTCACGGGAGGACGCCTGGCAGATGTGAAACATCGAAATTGATTTTTATTGAATGAGTGAAAATTAAAGTAAACAATTCTTTACATTATTGATGGTAAAAAATATGGTTCCATGCTAACTCAACACAGTGACTATTTAACACACTTTTAAAAAGTGATATAAAGTCATTAAAAACGATGAAATTATTTTTTTTAACCTAACCTAACCTAACCCACTTAACCCAGTTAATATAGTTTTTGTTTAATCACTTTCCATGACTTTATATAACTTTTTAAAGATGTGATGAATTATCATTTTGATGATTTATCCGGTCACCAAAAAATATACCCAAAGACACATAGTTAATTTACACATAGTTCCATTGCCAAATTAAGTGAGAATAGAAGCAAATATATACGAATGAAGCATGTTACCGTGCAAGGACATCGTCCCGTCTTGCCACGCTTGCTATGCAAGAGTCGGTTTTACCCCCCTAGGCTCGCCAAAAACAGTTATTACACTTTCCTTTTCCCCATTTCCTTTCAATCTTTTTACAATAATTCGAGTGCTTGGTCGTTGATATTATAAAGAAGTGGTTGATATATGATTGTAATTTTCTCTTTTGGTTTTACTCTAATTTTGCTTGTCCTTTTAACGTTATATTTCATTTCTACCTAATATGCAATAATGTTTATACAATGTTTATAATATAATAATCTCTGTATGGCAACTATTTGCCGTAAATAAATGCATAAAAATATTTATTCTTACATGCCATCGCGTGGTTGTTAATCGCTCTAGCAAAAACCAAACATGGGTATCAGTTTTTTTTTCTCTCAGTTGTTTTAGCGTTGGATTGATTCACCAAGAAGTGGCCGATTGCTCTGCCCATCTTGGAACCCATGACTCCATATCAGTCGAAGTCTCCTGTTCAATTCCGTGTGCCCAGCCATCCATCTCGGTACAGAGACTTGTGATGCTAAAAAGATGCTCAACGATCCACCTTTCATCTTTTTATGATTTTTTTATTATTATTTATTTATAAAACTGATCCCGGCTATTTGATTTATTTCAGGGTGGTATTACAGGGTGTCCACAGAAACCTGAAAATGAATTAAACGGCAATTTAAAATGTTAGGGTTTCAAGAATATCAGAGAAAGTTGTTGTGATACCTAATATAACTTCGTCCAATTTGGGTTCCGTAAAAATTTCTCAGATTAATTATGTTTGCAATTTCTTGAGTGACAATGTTGATTCTTCGTATACTTATGTACGTAACTTTTTAAAATTGATTGCTGCTTCCTTCTAAGCGAAGCCAATGGGACCCCGACCTCCCATTTGGGGTATATTGTGAGAGGTTGAAAAGACTTGGAAGAGGAAAGGGATACGTAAGTAATTGACTATTCAGATAGTTGGGTTTAACCATTTAGATTAACAACGTCGTCCACGTCCACCGACTATTTTCAGAAGAAAGAATATAATCTTTTTTTTTAAATCTGGTTCTCTGGTACGCGATTTGGAAAACTAGGAAAAATTTCCACCCTTTTTTTTAAAGTCGCTAAATCAGCTTTTTTTTCCTTTATTCGTAATATATATTTATATACAGTTTTTTACATGCTTTTCGACTACCACACTAGACACATGTCCGTTATATGGTAGTCGAAATTTGTGTATAATTATATAAATGTAATACATGTTCATTTGTTACTATATTTTTTTGTGAAATGCAATGTATTTGTAAAATAGGTAACTAAATACTTCAACTGGTTTTCAAGTTAAGTACATTTCACAAGAATAAACCAGCCGCATTGCAAACTGTTGATTTTAATGAGATAAAATAAATATAAATACAAATGGGCAAATAAACAAATGACTTTACTTGTTGATATAATGAAAATAAAGATAAATTAATTAATTATTTTAAAAAGAAATTTTAAACAGAATTTAAATGAAAAAAAAGAATAATAGCAAATTAACTTAATTTAATGATGTCAGGTATTCTTTAAAATAGTTCCTTCCCTTCATAAATAACCAATTCTGAATATATAATATTAAATAGATGATCACATACAGGAAAGGAGTTGAAATGGGTGAATCTTGTAAATATAAAAATAAAAATAAAGTAGGATACAAATAAAAATAATAGATAATGTTAGGGATAATAGAAAAATTGATATTCAAAAATTGGTTATTTTGGAAAACCTTAAGTTGTCAGAAAACTTTTGTTATTTGTTTTTCATGGCCACCCTATGCGATATAATTATAATGACAGACTTCTTTCGATTATATTTCTCGTGTTATATTCTTCGAGTAAAGGTTTATAATGTTTCAATGCTTGCGGCGATATTTTGTTGGCGTGTGTAAAGAATCCCATACTTCAGTTTACATATTGTGATATTAACCTTTTGCACAGCTGCGTTTATTTGCTTATTAAGACAAAGGTTCTAGAATGTGAAAGTTAGCATTTATTACTTGCCCTGTCTTTGTTTCCTTATCTCAACTTTGACAGCAGTTATTTTTAATTTGTATATATTGTGTAGATTTTTTAATTACTCAACTCAATAGATGTCAGTATGTTTTGTAACCCTGAGATTTCATTTTATTAATGCGTATCTCACGTTTTATTTTCTTTAGAATAAAACCTTTGTAATAGTTCATAAAGCCTTTTCTGCGCTCTCGGCGATACTAATATTTTCACTTTTTTTCGCGTAGATGTTGCTTGGATTGTGATTGGTTGTGTGACTTTGACTTTTTACTTTTTTTTGCCTAAGTACCGCACCAGAGCCCGGTGCAAATGGGACTATAGTATCCCCAATTGGGGTAGTATGTTGTGAGGCTAAAAGCAGTAGGGAACGAAAGGAGTCAGAAAAGTAAATAGGAAGTACCTAACTATTCAGATCTAGTATTTAATAATAATATTTAATAAATCACCTCAAGGGCGCTGTACTAGTGACTCACATCTAAGACTTATCTGTGACTTACGATTAAGGTTAATAACTACTGACTCATGTATATTTACTAATTTTAACTAGTAGTAAATATACATGACTTAAGCCATTTCAAGTAACGTTTCGTTTCTCAATCGTGACTGCAGTACTTCACCCCGTTTACTTACTGTGAATGTGCGAATTGTTTAAACCAAAATCAAAACCTGATTCCGACATATTCTTTGATACAAGCAGTACTTTTAGTAGAACTTTGAAAGATGTTTTCCTATAAAAAACACGACTTCAACATATTTTGTTCATTTATAATGTATTTTTTCACATTTTTTATAGAAAATTAAATAAACTTTTTAATTTTTTTTTGTTCACAGTTTGATAATACCTTCAGAGGGCGAAACAGCTGTCACGCTTACAATAATTACACAGCAGAACTTGTTTAGTGATAAACTGATTTTTCGTAAATTTAATAATATTAATTCTATTGAATATATAAAGAAAAACCAAAAATTATAATGGAGTTCTACAAATTACTTGATAAAAATAAATAATTAATTAATAAAAAAAAATATAGTATATATTTTTAAAAAATGTTAACGTTTATTTATAGACATTGGTTACTTTTCTAATTTTTCTACGTAACACAGTTTTTTTAAATTTAAGTAAATAATAATCGTCAAAGTTTATTTGTATTTTGCTAATGTTAATCTGTGATAAATAGTGAGGATACAGTGGAATTCTCAATTTAATATTCAATATTATTGTCTTGTTAATTACTGTCTGTATTTGTGTTTTCACTGAATACAAAATATTTCGCAGTTCTAGGGATGTTATGTTCAGTGTTTACGAGCATACCGCAGTGCGCACAATGTGACTACTATATGGACAGAGTGTGCGCAACGAAATTACATCATTTTACAACGTTGGTTCTATAAATAGCGAGGCGATGCACCATCTTTCCGGACAAGCAATGAGCCACTTGCACTATTTAAAAAAATCTTTTTAATGATATTTTTCAAATTTTTAAATATAATTATTTATTAATTCTAAGCATTTATTCATTAGTTTTCCAAACAGATCTACAGCTCTCAAAATAAATTCTTAACTACAATCAAGTTTTTAGAAACATTGAATTAAAAATCATTAATTAAAAATAACACGAGCAAGCTTAAACCATCAATTTCGTTGGCTGTCAAAAACGTTGAATTTCAAAGCCCGACACAGTGGTTTTTTTAAATTTTTATATCACGCTCAGTTAGGCTTCTACAGTGTTTATTATTTTTTTAACGCAAATAACATCCGAATAAGCGTAATATTCAAAAAACCAAATACTACGTAATGCAAGATGGAAAAAAGTAGTTAGGAATATATAGTAAAATAAATAAATGAAATAAGTCGAACAAAAGCTAGGCAGTTTGTTGAATTTGATTTGTTGATCTACTTTCCGATATAAATTCTACTAAGACCATGATTATAAATATATCAACAACATCCTTACAATCATGTAAACGGAGAACAGTAGTATACAGCGGGATTTGCAGCGTAAAAAGAAGGAACATAGTAAACCAAGTCTTTTTCGTATAATGACAGTGACGTTACCAGAAACAAAATATAAATTTACTTTATTGCATCTTCACGTTTTGAGTGCACTGTTTTCCATTCAATTTAGAAAATACATGTTTTTTAACTCCTAACAGTCCAAGATGCCAAACAAAACGTCTGAAACCAAGTGGGTCTTCCGACGACCCCATGCATTTTTCTGTCTTAGGGGCTTTTAAATTATAGAAATCCCAATTATTCAGTCAATTATCAAAGGTAACTTATGTATTTGCGCAGAAATAAGTAAAATACTAAAATGATATGTCAAGTATTTAAGCTAATATAAGGAGGATAGTAATTTTGGGCACTACCTACTCCCCCACTTGGCTGCGGGATAGTTAATAAACATTTACAAGGCATTGATATCGCCATACTAGGAAACTGCCTGTTTCATGGTGACCAATACATTATTGTTGTTTTGAGTAATAGGTAAACAATATAAAGTAAGTATTTGGGCCTTACTAATAAACGTATTTCAAACCCTACACAACTGATACCCTTAAAGTAGAGTAAATTGTTGTTTCTCAGGTGCACAAAATCTAAAACACGCCCATAGTAAAGGGGTGAAAATGTAAACATTAGGAAGAGATTTTGTTTGTATTTCTTCATTAAAACGCCTTTGTTCAAAACTAAGGAATTAAAATATTATCTGCTAAATAAAATTATAATTCAAAAATGTATTTTTTGACCTTTTTGGATTACATTGTTAAAAAAATTATTAGCATTTATAAAGAGAATAGATGAATGTAATAATTTGATAAGAAATCATGCTGGAAAGAGATTAGTGCAGTTAATATGTTTAAGTAATTTAATTTAATTTTTAACCATAACAGGACCAAGCCTGAGTAGAGATTAGGGTAGGTTAGATTTATTTTTTTATAGCATCTCCGTATTCTCAGAAGAAAAGTCATTCACGTGGTTTTCAAAGCCAATTTAAAAATGCATTCAAGTTGGTCAATTCCATGCTTAGTTGTTGCCTGCTGCCTGCTGTCTGCTTCTTGGCAAATAAAAACCTGCCTTTGGCGCTGGTTCCTACCCACGCTGCTATTGTTGGCGAGACTCCTTTTATCGATGCTGCCTCCTTATCTTACCTTGGATAAACAAGGTGAGATAAAAGATGGAACTAACGTCCGAGCTTTGCTGCATTTTAAAATAACCACCGACTCGTGGACGGAATATAGATTGGCTCCCATGTCAGACGATCTGTGATGTCTTCCATATTTTTCACTTTCATTATGCGGTGGTGTCTTCCGATTTCCGTATAAACGGGTTTCCAACAAACGAAAAATGTTTCAGCTCATACCGTAGTTACAAAAACCTGTTTCCAAGCTTACAAAGATGTAAAATTATTTTAAGAGTCAACGTTTTTTCCCTTTCAGATACTGTCACCTAATTTCCGTAACAACGAATTTCCAAAAAAAATAATGTAAAATTACACAAGCTTGAAGCTATATATTTAGCATTTTTTCGTCCACGGTGTTGAGTGGTCACACCAAATTAATTAACAACGGGTTACCAATAAAACTTATAATACAGCCATATTGTACTTTAAAAATCATCAGTTAATGCCAAGATATAAATTTAGATTGAAAGTATTATTTTTTAAATTAATATTCCTACTACCTACCCGAATTTTTGTGATCAATGCTTGATGAGAGAACCCCACCCCTGGTCAATGTGTAACTAACTAACTAACTAACTAACCATCACGCCGTTTCCCCGCAGGGGTAGGCAGAGAGGACGGACCGCCAAACAACTCGGTCTTGGCACACACTCCTTGCCTCATTCACATTCATACATCGTCTCATACATACTCTTCTATTGTTCTGACTCTTGACATGGCCCGACTCAAGTATCTGATTCACTTGGTCGTGCCATGTCTTCCTCGGGCGTCCCCGACGTCTGTATGTGTATATATTTGTTAAAACGGTTAGAAATGGCTATAGCATAACTATTTATTACTACGGAATAGTCAGAATTCTCAAGCGATAGGTACTTTATCACTTGTCTGAATTCTTCAAACAATCAATTGTAATATTATAGAAATGTATTTCATTCAACTAGATTTCACGCAGCAATAACTAAAGCTCATTACAGATAACCGAAATTAGTATATTTGATTAAGTCGTGAACCTAAAAAGCCCCGGACAGAGCATCAGTGCGATTTTGAATGAATTACATTGAAGCCAAATTTAGGGCGAGGGGAAATTGCCCGGCAGCCATCTTTCATGACAAACCTTTGAAAAGGTTTTTATGGAAAGTGGAGTAAAATGAACTATTTAATTTTAAGTTTATATTTTTAATGCAATTATAACGGCTTATTATTTTTTTGGGCTATTAGATGAGACTAGGAACATTTTTCATAGATCGTCCCCCTCACCCCGCGGCTTCAAATTGTTCACGAATAGCTCTGTCCAGGACCTTTTAGGTCCATGGATTAAGTGAACAAGTAATCATTCAAGGTCCAGATCTTCCTATTTTCTCGCAATATTACATTACAAATAATTTTTAAAATTAGAAATTCTTTTTGGGACAACGGATTTCCGGAAACCTGTCGAAAGATATCACTGAGAATATGTCGATAATATCATGTTTATTGCTCTCTGCATCGCTTCGTATTCAAGCGGCGTTCTTAGTTTACTTTATGCTGATTATCGAGTTGTATCTCCTGTTCTCAGAAAGGCTCCATCTCCATAGATCTTGTTATTATAGACGCTTCATAAGAATTAGAACCATCTGTCTTTATCAGTTGGTTGGCAAGATCGATACATGACTGCTGTACAGATGCAAAATACAATAGAAAATGCGATTGCTGGATTTTGCGTGGTTGTATCGGCTTGCCCAACATCGCATTTTCCTCTACTGCCAAACCTCACCTAACCTAACCCAACAGATAGAACTTAAGTGAAGATTGGCCAAATGAGGCAATAAAAAATTTAAAGGGAGGGGCACGCTTTTAGGTTATGTTAGGTTTAGAGGAGAATGGACTGTGCGATCGTGAACATGTCGTTACAGCCACTCAAAATAATGGTGTATTCGACAGACCTGCGATTGAAATCTCTATAATAAAGTGGGAATCTTAAGGCGAAGCTTAATGCTAAATCACTATTTTGATTAATCTTTATAACGAATTGGTGTACATTATGAATACCAAAAAATATGCTTTAGATAAATTGAAGGTTTTCCTATCGTTTCGCTTGAGTAGAATACAAATAAAAGAATAAATTACTCAATAAAAAATATAAATGTAAAATACTAAACAATATATTTTTGCAATAGAAATGTACGAACGCGTAAAGGAAACAACTTTAAAAATACAGTATTATAGCTAAGATTATCTGTGACAGTTTCACTTAATTAACTTTTTTGCTTTCTTATCGAACGTTTCTAGACTCCGTTTGTCAAGCGATTTTAGTGCTTATTACCTACAATATAAGGTATACCAAGAATATACACACTTTTGGCTTGTAGCTTCCTCTTAACGACATAAGTGATGAAGTCATGTAAAAATATAAACGCGCGAACCCGCGTAATGGACGGACTTACGGTCGACTTTGCCCTATCAAGCCTAGATCATCGATCTTTCCGTGGGGTTTATTTTAATTATTTCTGATGAACGTATTACGAAGCTACCAATTCATCGCCTATAATCCTTACTAACTTACCGCTAATTTTATAGTTTAAAAACGTTTTATAAAATTTTAAAACCGTTTTACATAATATATTTTTATGGTAAGGTCCTGTTTTTATTAATCATAAATATGAATAACTTACATCCGCAGTGATCCCTCTAGAAACATTTGAGATTTTAGTAATACGTTCTGCAATATAATGTGATCCTTAATAAAAATCCCACGGGTTTTCTAAATTTTATCCCACAATCCCACGGGACTTGAAAAGGGTGCGGGATTTCAGAATCAGTTTAAGTTGAAAACGAAAGCCTTAATCCATGCTTGTTTCACTTGTGTTGGATAATCTCAACAGCACACATATCAGGCATAATTTATTTATGAAAATCTGAGCGACTTGCACAATCACCAACTGAATTAAGAGAAGAATATCCGAATGCAGCGGCAATTAATTCTCAGTGCCACTTTCTTTTGTCGTTCTCGCTTTTATTAATAATAAATTATTACCGCTGTTTCTTCGCCTCGATTTTATTGGTTTAAGAAAATGGTACTTTTTTATTACAATGGGCATTATACGCTTACACGCCCATTTAGTAGCCCTTTATTTATTCTACGTTAAAGAAATAAATCAAAAATACTAAATCAATATTAGTGAGTGGGTACTTCATTCTGTTGGTTTTTGATGATTTATGGATCTGAAGAATACCGTACTGCGTAGTTCATGCTTTATTCTGAGGCAAAGAGGTAGGTACTTATTTTCTATCTTTCTTCAATCACGTATATCTACATCTAAGTAACGTGATTTATTTTTCCAAGTACTGAAAAGCGCCGGCGGATATAGAAACTAAGAAGCCGACAAATGTTCTGAGACTAGCTATCAAAATAAACAACTTGGAGAAACAACCAATAATGATGCAGATCATTCTCTACGTTTTGTCTGAAACTTCCCTTTCTGTCTCGTCTCATAGCGTCTTGACATTTTGGGACAGGACATTTAAAACGCGTTGGGTCCACATTCTTCGAATGATCTGCTATACAGTTTGAGGTCTGTAATTGGCAATCCTGGCATTGGGGACTTTTAAAAACATATAAAATATATACATTTAATGAAGTTAAAGCCACAAATTTTGTTTTTGTAAATTGTAAAGTCTTGCCAAATAATGTGTTCATATAATTATTTCAATATATAATCATCTATCCAATGTAGTTTCCCCAGGTTAGTTACTTTTCTCTCTCTCTCTCCAATGTTATAAAAAATATAATGTAGTGAAAACATACGAAAAAATATTATTGAGGTTTATTATATTTTCTCGCTAAATAAGCCTTATTTACAATAAAAATAAGTCATTTGAGGCTTGTCTGTAAATAGAAACTGTGTGAGTCATATTACTTTGAAAATTAAAATTTATGGTACATATTTGACTTGTATTTTTGCGACGCACTTTTTCACAAATAAAATAACTATATTTGCAAGTGACGAAACGACAAACTAGAATAATTTTAAGATACATTATTTCCTTACAACACGAATAAAAAAAATATTATGCTAAGAGCATTTTTTAAGGTTCAAAATACCATAAAATCGAGGCAAGTGCAGTGAGCTACTAGAAAATCCACTGTAGAGTCTCGGCACACTGAGGGTTAATCAATAAACGAAACTGTCTAAATTAACCAATAAAGTCAGTATGATAATTAGACATCGGATTATAATAATATTCTTGGTTCCTGCTGTGGCCTATTTCAAGCATTCGGGTATGATATTCTCAAAACGCGATGTCCTAACCTAGTACCTCCTATTTGTAGTGCGATATGGTTATTTCTACCTTACATGATATTTTATTACATTAAGATGTTATACTACATCTAATTCAGATTATTTGTAACGTCAACATTTAATACCGAGCAAATGGCGCACGTGCACCAGTGGTGGTGGCCCGCCCAAGATTCGATCTCGGGCCCAGAACGCCACGAAGAATCACGGTTGTCCGTGAATGGAATAAAAGCAAGAGTGATAATACAATATACAGTCTATACTCTATACACTACGTCAGCGGACAGCGGAATGCCGAAACCGGATAATAAAAACTGGTCTCGCTCTTCCTGGACCGCCCAAAGCCTCACGGAAGACTCATTTTATCATCCTCTGGACCTCTGGAACTCCGCTCTCCGTGTCGAATGCAGGTTGCAATGCAGAGCATTCTCACAGTTCGTTGCTTCATTCCCATCTTCTGCCTTGTGATCCCTCTAGAATTTTGTTCTCCTGTTACTTACTCCCACGCAAGAATTTAGTATTTAGAAGAAATGCATCACGGAGGTCTATTGCATACAAAATGATACACCAGCCAAATTCTTAGAATAGATCAGACATCTGTTTAATAACTCGCAATTTTCCGATGAATTAAATTACATTTCATTATTCTTCTCGAAACCTGTTAAACTGCTTAGTAGTTTGTCAACAGGCACGTAATTTGATCACTTTTATTAATATAAAATTATGCAAAATAGTAAAGATAAATTTAATTGCGTAAGGATTAAAGAGCAAGTCTGTAATGAAATATCAAAACATCCATTAATTTCTAATAGTACTAGCTGGCGTATACCCGGCGTTGCTCGACTTTTCTCTACTTTCTGAGAATATAATATGCATGTATTATATATATAAACCTTCCGGAAAAAAATCTCTAAATGATAGTGAAAGCACTATAAAAATCCGTTGCATAGTTTAGAAGAAAACAAAAACTAAGCACACAAACAGACAGACGCGGATAGCGACTTTATTTTATACTATTTAGAGATGTATTTGAATAATAGGTATATCAATTTTTCCTTTTAAATATATATATTTAAATTTCGATTTCGTTTTCTTCGTTGAAAAGAATGAAGTGATTCGTGGAAGTTGAAATTAATCCTCTTCCCGCCATCCGATCGAGCTGAGACTCGGCATATAAACTCTGTGTCGATGACAATACATTCTATCAACGGTGGAACTCTTGCACACACACGCGCACACATACACATTTTTTTGTAATTGTATGACATTATATTTAAAAATTCATTCAATTCAGGTAATATACGAAATAAATTTCGGCACCATTCAATCGGGATTTGGCTGACGTGACCGCGGTATTCCCTCATTTTATTTCAGTCAAACTAATCAAAAAAAATATTTTTGAACACTTATATTAATAAAAATATGTGCTTCAGTAAAAAAACTTTTTTTAATTTACCTTAAAGTATTAAATTGAATAACTTAACTATAATATTTATTTTTTGGTCTAACTTAACGAATAAAACCTCGAATTGGAATATTTAATTATTAAAGACAATATTAGCGATTCAGCTATCCAGCGATCATACATAAAGATAGCAGCCAACAAAAATGTGCGGTGAGAAAATATGAAGACAATGTTGGTAGTTCTTATTCGAAGTACGAAAATACAGTTAAGTATGACCGAAGGAGATAGGGTCCCATTAGCTCAGTTGGTAGAGCGGTGCCCCGGCAAGGCAAGGGTCCTGGGCTCGTGTCCTAGATGTGACCATGTATTTTCTGTTTCAGATTTCTTCACTAATAAAATATAATATTAATGCTGCCAAAACTCTCAATTTTTTCTATACGAAATTTCTACGTCAGCGCAACGGCACGGCAGTTTGATTTTTGTTCTGCATCTACTAATATTATAACTTATTGCACTCTGCATAATTTTGGTGCATCCATTGATTAAATTCTACATAATTACGATGTGCTATTTCACTTTTTTGAAAGGTTGTCGCTGAGTGTAGAATTATCCGGTCTAGTAATTGTCCCAAATACATAATAACGCCAAGCTCCGCAAGACGTCATGCAGGTATTATTATACATATGTACAACAGTACATGTGTAAAGAGTGGAAGCCATTGTGCCTTGGTAATAACAGTCAATTTGCTGTTTGCTTGGGTTTAATTACTTTTACATTGGTTTACTTGTCTATGCTCTGTTCACCGAGAGCAAATAATTTTGAAAAATTAAATTTACCCCTCTACACTGGCACTCTACAAAAGTCCATCGAATTCTTGTATTATCTAATGGGAGTTCTAAGCCATTTTAAACAATACCTACATTATCATGATCATCTTATTTGAGTCGGTTTTCCGAGTTAGTTTCGGGAAATTATTGATTTTTCTTTGCCAGTCTAATATTTGTAAATTGGCATTATTTTTACGACTTACCACCTAACACTATTATATATGATTAACGTAGTACCTACTTTTAAAGTAACTATTACGATATTTTTTAGATTTGCAACGCGTTTAATATCCAAGTATTTTAAATTGAACACCATATACTGTACTCTTTATGTAAATTGCAATTATCGTTGAGGCATATAGGTAAATAACTACTTAGTGCTAACTGAAACTTGGAAATAAACTTAATTTAGTTTGCACCACAGTATTTAAATATGGCACAGTTTAACTTATTTCAATTCGTGTACTTTACAATAATTCTACGAAATCCTATAAGAATCGTATACTTACAGATGTATAATCTGGATAGCAAAAGAAAAACCTTTTCACTGCTTGCCCCATATCTCCAGTAACATCACCACAGACTGCACAGAAAAGTATGTCTGTCTGTTATTCATTTAACTTTTTGTTTCGTTTGAAAATTATTTCTTCTCACTGAACAGAGTACAATTTTGAGTAAGGTAGACTGGTGTTGCTGATGTTTCTGGTAGCCATTCATTATTGCGCACGAGTGTGTTTGTTCATATGTACAAACATGAGCATGTAATTCGCATTGCGCGTGCGAAAAATGTCGCAATATTTTCACCATCTATTTTAGACAAATACTTTTCAATAGACGGTGTGAAAAAGTATTTTGTTTACCTAGTGCAAGTTAGCCAATGCTATAATATCTCTGTGCAATGAAATTTGTATTTTTTTAATTTGTCAGTATGACGTCTTCCGTGGCAGAGCGGTAAGCTATTTACTTCTGGAATTCTGAATTCAAAACCCAACATGGGCCAGTAAAAAAAGTGTACAGTTTTAATAGGTTTTTCACATCTAAAAAAAAAATTTTTTGCACCTCTACCAAGAGTGGAAAGGGCATTCTCAATATTGCCGCTTGTTCTAATTGTTAGAAATGGCGTTAACTATGTTTGATGACCATATATTTCTAAACTATCTTTTCCCTTTAGACTGTCTTACTTACTTCAGATTCACAACATTCCCAAAATCGATATTCCATTTTTATGACTCCGGGAAGTAAGTCTCTTGCATGGTTAATGCTCTTACATTAAAATTTAAAAAAGAGGTTGTTTAACACATTCTAAAAATGAAGTTGTGTTAATACTAGTATCTAAACCTTTAACATATATTATAATAATGTTAGGATGGTGTGCTGTAACGAATATGCTATATAAAAAGTTCCAATAAAATCATCTGAAAGGATCATACTTATTGCACCCATTCTTGCAATTTTCTCAAAACGACAACATCAATTTCTAAAATAATTCATCATTTTTGAAGAGCGTGTTGCCTAAATAGACCGTTACCATGTTTATATTTGCCAAATTTATCAAAAAGCCTATTATTTATCAACCGCCATATATTTCATTTCATATTTCTCGATTGACCGCCATATATTTCATATTTCATATATGGCGGTCAATCGAGAAAGGAAAATTGTGTTATTTAATTCATCGAACACGAAGTAATATAGCGTTATCACTGAACTCGATTTTGGCCATTCTTGAGATGTATGTCTAATCCAGATCAGCATTCTTGTCTCAAGCGTCACTAACTTCATTTGTTCCAGGTCTGTTATTGTGTAGGTGTAACATCCTTTCGTGCATTCTTTGAATTCTTTTTACATTTGTAAACTAATGCAACGAAATGGTACTGCATTTTATGAACATGATTAGTGGACATGATTTTTTATGTGAGACCTAAAATCCCACCCAATCCAAGACCCAGTCCTAAATGTCCGAAGCCAGTAAGACTTTTATATTCTTGACCGGGGGAACGTTCTGATATTGGACCAGGTAGGAAGAAAGAATAAAAAATTAAATTGCCTAGTTTTTCAGATCTGGTTTTTATACCTACATATCTTTCATTTTAGAATATTGGTTTCTCACCAGAGCTGTACTAAAAGTATTTCCTTTCTATAAAGACTTCTAACCCAAAACCAAAAATTTTACGTGACCTCGGGGGCATTTGGAGAATTGTAAAAATATTGTCACCAAAATCGTGTTGGTCTTGAGACGCCTCGAAAAATTTAACCTTTCAACAAAGAGGTTAATTGAAAATTTCTGTATTTTGTTGGTCTTTTGGATAGTCAAGGATGCATTTATTTTATGATTAAATTCTATGATTACATTCTCAAAGGTCATTTTTTAATATCCATACCAGGTTTATTATTATTGTGCGCAAGCACGTCAAACTTCTTGCTACTATTATTTAAAATATGTTTTTTTAGTTAGCAGTACTCAAAATATTCTCGATTTCGTTGTTCCAAGCAACACTTTTACTTTTACGAGTATTCCGTTATAAGACCTCGCGTGGCACTTTGTATGCATTTTTGTTCGTGCGTGCGTTTGGTTCCGGATCATAAAGTTTAAACGAGGCGCTGGTGGTTGGGATACTGCTGGATTATTTACTGCCCCGACATACTTAATTACTTGATGTTTTGATAGAACAGGACCTAATAGGCGTCCCTGCGGGATACCTGCTTGGGTTATACTAAAAAATCCCTCAAAATTGAATTTCCAATATGAGAAATCTTCGAAAATATTGTGGGTCTTGGTATATTATTTCAGATTTTATTGCAGGTATAACACTTAATTTGAATAATTATGATAACTAATTACTTGAATTATGCTTTTATTACTAAAGAATATGACCTCGTACTTTTGGTGTTATAAAATTAGGTAAATAATTGATTTTATGCTACGTAAGTTTTATTTACCGTCCTGTTGCCTAGGAATATGAAAACTTCTAGGGCAAACTTAAATGAATTCGGAGCATACAGAAATAAAGTGTAATAAATTTTATTCCTTTGTTCTCTTTCTTTAAATCGCGTGCATCGCCTCCACTAACTTATGTTTAACATTTGTAGTAAATATTTCACGTTCCCTTTACTAATCAAAGTACCGCTAGATTACCTTTGCATAATAAAGAAACACAATATGATGAGATCAGGTATTTTTATCATTTTCCGTGCATTTTTGTGATACTTCAACATACGTAGAATTCCTTTATCTGGTCGTTTTTTATTGATCACGATATCCAAGGCCTACGTAGTTTTGTTTTGTGATTTTGAAATGTTGCATTGTGCATTATAATATTTATGACCACATATCGAATAGATTTATATTCCAATTTTTCACTTTTATTCGGTTTAACTTTTTGACTTCTATTCTACAATTTTGGTAAGCTTCTAAAATATGGTTCATTAGTATGTAAATGTTCCTAAACGTTCAGTTTAAAAATTGCCCAACCTTCATATACCTGTTCAAGGTGTTTAAAAATAGTTGTTTCCAGTTTCCACACGACATTATTATTTACGATATTTTTATATTCGTATTTCGTTTTCATTTCCCTTCCCACTTTTATTTTTATGTTCATGAAAAAACTCCTGTTGTTCCATGCTAAGAAATTACATGGCACCATAAATAACGTTCTTACGTTCAGCTCAGACATTAGATTAAAATACTGTTTTGTCTTTTAAATTAAGGTTAAACATAACTTGTCTTTATTCATTAAAATTTGAATAACTTTGAAACTTCGCTGTGGTAGGACAATGGGGTTGAAAATGATTTGACACAATTAGAGTAAAAATATGAACGCAAACGCATTGTTAAAAAATTGTATGTTTTTTTTCGTTCCCCTAATTTAATATCTGTTGGGTTGGGCCTAAGCATACAAAAAACGGGAGCGGGAACAATGAGTCAAATTACTTCATCCAGATACATTGTCAACTTCGAAGCCAAAGCCAAAATCTGTTTAGGAAGACTGCGTTTGGTAATGGAGTTTTTTTGTTTGATAGGTTTGTTCATGTGTGGATCCATAACATGATACCAGTCTGTATGAATATTTCATAAGTGTATTGTTTGATGAAGATGTTGAACTAAACACACAATTGTTATGAAACCATTCTGTTGCTTGCATCTTGCATAACAAGTGCTGAAGGCCCGGTCTTCAGAGGCGAACATTTTTAATATCAGGTGCTGGTGCAATAATTAGTCATTAGACTGAAGTACCGCGGAAGATAATAGATTGTTTGACTTGAAAATGCTGGAGTTTTATTGCCATGAATTTAATTATGAAATTTATCTGTTGATCAAACAATAGTCTCGAATGTTATCAGTGTGTTTATAATGTCATCTGTGGAGTTTGCCTGCAAAGATTCAAGCTTTTTTAATGTTGTCTGCAAATCTGTGTTCTTGTCATCTTTCTTTACTCTTTTGGTGTTCTTTTGATGCTTCATAAAATAATCCGGTCCCTCATTTCCTGAGATAGCTCATCCAGATTATCGATTATCCATGCTCTCTATTATCCGCACGATCCTATTCCCCCATTGAAGAAAGAAATGCGATGTAGGCGTGTTTCGTAATCCAAAGTCTGATAATTCTTTTGCTTATCAGACTATATATACTTTGATAATTCTTTGCTTAAGGTAGGCGACACATTACGCTATATGCATCATGGCTTGGCCTATTCAGCATATTGCTCGCCATACACTACCAATGAGAATATATGGCGAGCGATATGCTGAAATAGGCCAAGACACGCGCTTATAGCATGGTCTGTCAAAATAGATAGGCTTAAATTTCAAATTTAGAACTGTGTTTCATAATCATTATGAAATTATCATTTCTGGATGGCGATACACTAAGTTACTAAGTGGGGACATTGGTTTTCATTAAAATCTACATGGAAGGCATTGCTAATATATAGATGAGAAATAGAAAATATAATGAAACCAAATACAGACTGAAACCGAAACCACTTATCTGCACTAAACACACCGTATAATATATTTATAATTACTTCATATTTCTCCACACTACTAAATTTTAATTATATAATAATCCCAGTGAGAATATCATTTTCTCTATCTGTTAGAATAAAAGGAAAATAATGTAACATTTATTATTATAATTATATTATTTATTTATAATAATAATGATATTTGGATGGTTTGTATAGCGCCGTCTTTTGTGAAAAATCACCTCAAGGGCGCTGTACAAATATACAATATATTTCTACAATGATCTGTCCTATTACTAACCATAGAATAGTCAAACATTTATCATACGCCCATATGGGCTTTTAGAAACATGTGATAATATGTACATAATACTTCAGTGGAACAGTAATGAAAAGTAAAATTACATATATAGAACCCATGCAGAAGAAAAGTACAGGGTTTTCCAATAAGAGGTGTTATTTTTTTTTATTACAAGAAAATTCATTACAAAATGACAACAAAGTAATAATGTATTATTCCCAGTGAGTTTATAAAACTCATTTCGGGAAAGACAACATTAGAAAGGACAAGACAAATAAATAAAACACATTAGAATAAATAAACGCAGATGTTATTATGGAGTTCTAGAGAAAGATTGTGTTAGTCATTAATGAAACTGCTAAGGGAATAGCTTTTAAGAGCTTCTGCCAATGTTTTTTTGTTCGTTGCCGGAAGTTTTAAATTACTAGGTAATGCGTTATATTGTTTATGTGCAATGTATTGTAAGGAGTTAATTCCAAATTTGGTCGTGTAAGTAGATGACGATAAATGTATTTGATTTTGTGATCGTGTTTTGATATTTTTCCCGTAAAAGATCAATGGTTTCGTTGCTTGTGTGGCACGTAGCGCCGTCTTGTTGGAAGTAAACGTTGTCCAGATCAATACCATCCAATTCCGGCCAAAAAAAAATCATTAATCATCTCTCGATAGCGCAATCCATTCACCGTAACTGTTGCTCCAGCCTCATTTTCGAAAAAGTAAGGTCCAATGACTCCGCCGGACCATAAACCGCACCAAACAGTCACACGTTGAGGATAGAGAGGCTTTTCAACTCTTGGGTTTTCCGAGCCCCAGATGCGAAAATTTTGCTTGTTGACGAGGCCACCGAGGAGGAAATGGGCCTCATCACTCGAGATGATTTTCATTTGATTCACTCAAGTGAATTTTAATAATTTCAATGCGTTGTTGAAGCGTGTATCGTTCCATTTTTATTAATGGTGTAGTTTCTACTTGTCAAATGTCAAAAAATTACAGCTTCAAAAGTAACATCTACCGAAATAGCGGGCTATTGAAAATAACACCTCTTATTGGAAAACCCTGTATTATGCTAACCTTAATTGTTATTATTACAGAGGTATGTTTATTATCGCCTTCTTTTCACTATATTTAATTATTATCTCCTCATATATTGTTATGTTTGTGTATTCCCCATTTAGTTCGGATAAACGAAGTTCTTTTGAATACGCTAAATTGTGTTGATAATTGGATAGTTACCTTCTATGATATAAATTATGCGACATCAGATGCACAGTTAATTAATATTGGTTCGTCATTTTGATGACTGTTTTGATTCACTGTTTGCAGTAAAAAGATTTGCTGGCCATAACATGGAGATAGCCAGAACGCTTGAATATTCACATCCGTTTACCAAAATATTTGTTTTGGATATCAAATCATGGCTGCATGAACTGACATTGGATATACGATGAGTGGTCGACACTCAAGTTGCTTTCTCAGATGTCAGAACTTTTATTTCCACTTGAAATTCGAAGGTAACATTAAACGTCTTGAAGATTTCGTCAGAATTTCTTCTTGTATGCCTTGGTCACTCGAGAAACGTTTATGACAAGTATTTATTTAAGTAATGAATTTTAGCTTTATCACCCACTAGGAGCACCTAGTAATTTATGATAGTTGTTTTCTTTTATTTTAGTGATGTGAATTATTACAAATTTCGTGGTTTCCTAATACAGGATCATGATGTTTTCCAATTTTGATCAGATCGTCATTATTTACATTCATCTTTTTAGTTTTTTTCCCTTTCACCATTATCTATTGAAACGATGGCCTTCGAAAAAAACTACAGTTTTAACCCTTGGAATGCCAATGCCAATGCCAGGCTGACACTATTTTCTTATTAACTTACGGCTTTTTGTAAAATTATATTTTTTGTAAATTGTACAGTTTTTCCAGATAAGGTGGTTATGTCTTTTTTTTTCTCTCTAATGACGGCCTTCATAGTTCAGGGGTAAGGCTATCGACTAGCAATCTGAACGTCGCGGGTTCAAATCCCGACGTGCCCAAGTAAATTTGTTTTGTATTATTTCAAAGCACAGTAATTTAAAATAATATATTTGCGGAACGTTCCAGAATGGAAGATACTCTCATTATCGCCCTGATGTCAGACCACCTTTCAGATTTGAAACGTTGCTTGAAATGTCTTTAGCCGTGTTTGGTGACCATTTATGAAAAGCCAGGGACGTCCACCGCCTTCCTCTTCCCCGTCTTCTACCCCTCCCTCCCACCTTCAGCCACACAAAGTACGCCAATTGGGGATGCTAGTCTCACTGGCTCCAGGCAGTTGGAAGCAATAAACACACTATAAAGGTATTCATAAAATAATCAGTTATATAATGAAGACTAAATAAGTCATGAGGTTTTCCCTTAAATAAATTAAATTCTATGACTTTTGAAAATCGGAATAACAAAATTTGTCATGGAGTTTTGTGACACACTTTTTCACAGATAAAATAAACATATTTACAAGTGGCGAAACGAATAGCTAGAATAATATTAAGATACATTATTTCCTTGCTAAGCGAATAATTTTTTTTTAGTATGCTAGGAGCATTTTTAAGGTTCAAAATACCATAAAATAGGGGCAAGCGGAATGTGGCACACTATGAGTTAAGCTATTTTCTTGCATTATCCATTGAGGTGATATTTCCCAATAATGACGCTTATGAATATTAACCAAATATTATTATTAATTGATTATTAGACGTGTAATACAAAAGTTCTTGTATTTTCTTGTATCTCACACGTGCGCACGTGCGCCTTTCATAATCAAGTCTTATTAAGGAAAAGGTGTTAACAGTTATACAGTAGTGACATTTGACAGACGATTCATCTAACACTGTAATTAATTCTAAAGCTATGGGTACCTTCCTATATCCATCTGTTTAAGTACTTTATTTAAGGTGTTGTTGGTTTAGGTTAAACTATCAATCAAAAAGCTCGCCTGTGCGCACTTTGCGTGTTTTTAAATGAAACGTGTCACGAGTATATTATTCCGTGAAATACGGTGAGCCATTTATAAGTCATTTAGTTTCGGAATGAATGATAAGGTGGCCATAATTTAAGGTTTTTTAAAGTTATTTTGATTTCATGATAAGGTTGGTTTGATTTTAACCCCTAGACACGTTCCTGACATTCCAACGTTCGTATAACTATAAATTGTTGTTAACCCATCGGTTATTTTGTAGGTTTTGGATTTATTTAGAAATATTCCCGGATGACGTTAATTTTAAAATTGATTCGCTGTTTTTGAAGTTGAGATAAGTAATAGAGCCAATGAGACTAGCATCCCCTATTGGGGTTAGATGTGAGACTGAAGGTAGTTTTAATGGAAAGAAGATGGTGGAGATGAGGGTGGGGGAGCAAATCTGGTCACCAAACACTGCTAAAGCCACTTCAAGCAAAATTTCAAAATTCAAGTATAATATTATTTTAAGTGAATTAATTATGAAAAATCGCAAATTAATTCAGTAAAATGTAATCAATGACTACAGAACAAATAGATTTGAAACAGAAAAAATCAGAATTTACTGTTTCAAATTTTTGTTTGAGAGTTCCTAATATTGTCTTCAATGATAAAATATAACAATTGGAGGTTGTAGTCATTGAGTTATTCCTAAAATAAACATTAAATTAAATTTAGCCGCGGACGCCGGAATTTGAATCCGAGACCTTCGGACTCGTAGTCGAGAGTCTTACGAGCTATTTGTTCTTTGTCTCTTAGTTTTGAAGATAACCATTAACAATTTTGTAACTTTTGTAAAACTGTTTTTTTTCGACCAAAATATGGTGAGCCTAAAGTTAAATCACCCTTCGTCCTGGTTATTTGTCTAAGGTCCCCTAAATGGTCGCACCCCTATCCGCCATTTTATTTCAGGATATTAAAAATGTATTTCAGTATCCTGTAACACAAAACAATTCACTCTAAATAGGGATGGCTTTACCTATTATGTTATAGTTATAAGAAAGATGAAACTCGATTCCTTTCATTTTAAGGTATGAACATAAATTAGCTGACGTGTACTCAGCGTTGTTCGACTTTCAATAAATATAATATCCATGTATTATTAAATATGTAAATCTTCCGGAAGAAATTTTCTAAATGATAGTGAAAATTCTATCAAATTTCGCTGCATAGTTTAGAAGAACTAAGCACACAAACAGACATAGCATAGCGCATAGTGACTTGGTTTTACACTATTTAGAGATATCAATGTATTCTCACGATTACGAATTTACTAAAAGTTTATCAGGAAACGTCCTGTAATCCCGTTTTCAGTTCATTGCGTTCCCGATAGTTCCAGACTATTCCCGAACATTCCACAACATTGCAGAATGTTGTAAATGTTGTTGAACTGTTCTAGAAATTTCTGGATGGTGAAACTCCCTACCCTTATATCTTCAAAAGCACGCCCTTCAGGTAAAAACTGGAACCTCCTTCTCGGATGGGGATAGAGGGCTACCACACAATATAACTCCCTTGACCGTACCGGAACTCTTTTCTGAATTTTAGCGGCACGTACATTGTACGCTCACTTTTAAAATATATATTGATTTATTTATTTATTGCATCTCACTATACATAAAACACTTTTTTTTCACATAAAAATCAACCTCACTAGGACTAAGCCTGTATCGAGGTTAACAATTTACATTTGAGTGAAGTAAACATAAGAGTAATCACAAACATAAAGTAATTCTACATACAAACACAAAATATTTCAAAATTAAAGAAAAAATAAGTATTAGATGTGTTACCAGATGGGTAACTTGACCGTATATTGTAACAATATTTGAAACATAACTAATCATTAATCATTATTCAAAAGAAGAAGCAAAGTAGATAATAAAGACAGATAGATTAAGCGCACTTGAAGTGAAACAACACAAAACTGCGCTATATAAATACTATGTTATTATTATTATAGGGTGACATTCAGTTTTTAGCAAATGGGACTTGTTGGAACTATAAAATCTTATTATTTAAGAAAGGACAAGGATGAAAAAATATTACGACAATCGTCTGTCAATACAAAAACCTTAATTGACTTGTTTATAATGTCATATCACAAAGTATCTGCTTCAACTATTTTTTGTTATTTATATGTTTATTCTATGAAGTAATGTCACGTCATTTACAATAAAATCTGTTACAACGTACTTATAATTTTTATATAATAAGATATTAGATGTACAGGGCGGATGTACCCCCAATTTAAGCTGAGCTTACAGATACCCATACACATATGGGGATGTGTTATCACAATATTATCGTTATTTGTTTGTTTATATGTGTAGTATTATCAGAGTGAGTGTGTGTTTTATTTGGTGCGCATTAATTTCTTTTAAATTGTATATATATTTCGGAAACCTTTTTGGTAATGATTAAAAAAAAATATTTCAACATATTTATAATGGAATTGCTCCATTGTTTTTTTTACACTTTGCAATTCTGTGAACCAGTAGACCTCGCGTCAAAAAGAAAATATCTTTTCTCTTATTTAAAAGTCAACACCAAAATTTCCTTAGAAATCATAAGATTTGTATGTAGGTACTTAAATTTTAAGTAATATTTTTTTTCTTCACTTGAGGAATTATACAATTTATTCAAAGAAACGTCACTGTCTCAATGACAATTCTTTTTTTTTAAACTTTTTTCAGGCAGGTAGGTACCATAATATTGAAAAATGCGAATAAGGAAATTCAAATAAATACGACAGTCTTTACTGAACCATTAAAACGGCCACCATCTTCAACCGAAAAATCGAAAAAAAAATACTGACATAAAAATTTTTAACTCGATTCATAAATGCATTTTTTTAGTCTACGAGTTCGAATCAAGTCGAGCATTAATTACCTACGTAATATTTATTATATAAACTGGTTTGTATAGTTTAATGGATTATTTGTGGGGTGTATACGTATTTTCCTTTGGCTTTTAATCCACTCCGAAGCAAAAAATCCGTCGTAAATGGTTGTAAAAAAACATACAAAACTTGCGACGGAAATCGTAAGTACGAAGAGGTACAAAAATAACAACGCGCCGTTACATTTAACTAAAATTTCGTTGCGTCTCGTTAGCTGCAGGAAATTTCGTTCAGCGTATTTAACTTGTCGTTAAAATGACACATGTCACATTTGACGTTTGACAGAACACAATCCTAGGGCAACCCATTTGTTATTGTTGAAGAAATAGGTGTAAGAGAATAAATAATACTTTCCCTTTCATGCCTTTCCCCACCTAAGGCTTACTTTTTCTTAACTTTGTTTTTTGTATTCTTAAATACTCTTAATGTCTCTAGCTATCAGTTTAATGCTGTTAGAAAGAGACAATACCTCTTATGTTAAAGATTTGAAATCTGTTCAAATTTCAAAATGAGCCCTTTTTGAGAATCTACTTTTACCGAAAAACCCTCACGCTTACAAGTTGTTGAAATCAGTTTAAATTTAAAAAAGAATAGTAACAAAATGGTTCCATGATAACTCAACACAGTGACAATTCAACACACCTTTAAAAAGCTATATAAAGTCATTAGAAATGATGAAAAAAAATTAATCCTTACCTAACCTACTTAACCCAGTTAATAAAGTTTATGTTTCATCACTTTCCATGACTTTATATAACTTTTTAAAATTTTTTATGAATAATCATTTTAATGATTTATCCGGTCACCTTTCACAATACATGACATTTTGGTATTACTACAAGTAGATAAATAACGCAATTAAAAATATTAATAATTTATTTTGAACGCAAACGTAGATAAAGTTTTTAAAGTCGCTTACACGTGATTTTTATCTTGTAAAATGGAAATACTACATTACACGATACAGAAAAACACATTTAATTAGACAAATTTATTATAAAAGGTATTGTCACTTCAATTTTTTTTTCGTTTTATATAAAAATATTTATTATAAAATTGATAAATCTTGACAAATATTTTTCAAATGCTTAATTTTGTTTTATAGATTTTTTTCCAGGACGTATATGGTAAACTTTTAAATGCAAATACGAACGTAGTAATCTTCTATTTCCAACAGTGTTTAACCCTAATACAAAATGAGATAGCATGACTTTGAGTTCAATTAGGCTAAGATAAAAATCTCACAAAAAAACTCTAGGGGGCGACTCTATTAAATTTAAGCGACTATTCAACGAGCAAAGGAAAACAAAAATAAATTCATTTCCAAAAAGAATTTTGGCATTGCTTCCCTGATGTAATTAATATTTAATGTTTTCATTACCTTTGCACATCTTTAACCGATGTGTTCATGTTCAATATTTCAGTTTCTATAAAGTTTAATTAAAAAAACACGAGATTGAAAAGAGAACATTTGCATATTACCGCCGTGGGATATTCTTCATTCAATCCATCTAATTCGATTTTAATCTTGCCCTATGTATTACAAGATTCTAATTAAGCTTGCCATAAATAACATGTTCACTCAAAACTGTTGCCGGTCCGTACATAATCAATATCTTCAGACATTGTTTTGAATTCTAATCAAATTTGTACTTTGAAATAACTGGTACGATGTTTGCACAATTGCTTGCCTTCTGTTATAAAATCTGATGGATTTTGGGAGAATGTCTCTTCCAAATTGAGTTGTTTTAGCCGTGGTTATTTTAAGTTTGAAAGGGTTTTTAAAATAATAATAGCAGTGACGTTCTGTTTATAAACTAACTAACTAACCATCACGCTTTTTCGGGGTAGAAAGAGAGAACAGACCTTGGCATACACTACTTGCCTCATCCACATTCAGACACACTCTTCTGTTATTCTGACTCTTTAAATAATCCGATCGAAGTATTTGATCGTGTCATTGCTTCCTCTTCCCCAACTTCTGCTACCATTAACTTTCGCCTTATATGTTCTCCAAGAGCTCCGTTCATCTACTCTGCATGTCTAAAATACTTAAGTGACAAAATAATGAAACTAAAAAGAATACAAGATCGATTTTTGCAGAATAGGGTACTTTCACTGTTTGTTTATATTCTCGAAAAAAAAAATACGATGGTGAAGGTATTTTTATTTAATTTGCTTGTTGACGAATAAATATATATATATATATATTAAAAATGCTTCTTACCGGAAATTGGCGTTTTCTACGTCATAATGACGTTGTAGCCAGTTGGAACCGTTTCGTGATGTGCGGTTTTAGATCGTTTTTGAAATCAATAATTATGAATGAAAATATTAAAATGATGTCTTTTTAATACGATATCACAATCAGAAAAATAAATTCAGTTTCTCAGATTATTTACAAATACGTAATGTTAAATGAAATATACTCAGTTCTCTGATGAAGATGAATGCAAGTTCCATGATGCATGTTCCATTTTCTACTTAATAGCTAAGTGCACTTTGTTAAGATTTATGTTGGGAGACGTAAATAATTAGTCTTTACGTTGTTGTGCCTTCGATATATTTATACCCCTAATCTATTGGAAAGTCTGGGAACTAAATCTTTATTATTCTCTTCGCATCTACTAGATATCTCGTTAGAACATTTTTACATTCTCACTAATTTAAATTAGGTTGGTTGGGAAGCTGTATCATTTATCTAGAATCTAAATATTCCATAACTCCTACATCACCGATCTGTCAAATAAAATTACCGTCTTTCGTATTTTAATTGGTCGTTAAATTACATCATATCAGGGTCGGTTCGTGGTACCTACCAACTGGATTTTTACGGAACAACTTAATTTGATATAATTATATGTGAGCCTATCCTTTTAAATGCTTTGGATAGGTGCTAAAATTGTATGGAAAGTAAAATGAAACGAGAATTCTTATGAAGATTGATATTAGATACTCAAAATTTTGTTGGAACTTCTAGATTTTAACTTATTATTCATTGTTATCACGTCCCGAATCGAACGGGTTGTTTCGGAGAATTTGAACAATTCATCAAATTTTAACGTTCATTTTCTTGCTCTTGCTCATTTAGTCATTGATATTTTGAGGACACGCCAATCAATTTTTTTTATTTGAAATATTTTTTTTTACAATAAATACATACACAAATTATTACGTGTTAGAATCATAGAGCTATACAATTAGAGGTGCTATTGCTTACAAATATACAACCTACTAAAGTTTGAATAACAAAATAATGATGTTGTAATTATATAATAGCACGGGTAAGCCACCCAGTGAGTTAAACATTACTAAATTGTACTAAGAAATGTAAAAAAATATACCAAAATAATTAAGTACATTGAGAACGCGACTCGATTAGGTAGTTTTAGTTAGAGCGTTGGATGTCAACTGGAGATTAAAAAAGTGGAATCTATCTCATCTAAATTACACTATGATGAAGAAAAAATAATAAAGACACAGGCTCTTAGGTTTGATGAGGGAATTAATGCTCAAATAATACAATTGAAATAATATTTAAATTACTCTTATAACATGCACATTTTGTTTGTCCTTCCCGTTGTTACTAACCTTCTATCACACAGAATTACCCATGGCCTGTCATAAATCTACGAATAAACTCATATGATTACAAACAAAACTGATAAAGAATAATAATATATCTAATGTTAGATACTTTACATTATAATAAGCTCTAATCTGCGAACATAAGAAATTAAATACCAAAAAACTTATCTTTTTGACCTACGGCACATATATTTTTACGTATATAATCTACTTATTAATTATTATTAAAAAAAAAACAAAAAAGTCGTAATAAATTTGTACGTTGCTAAATTTTAGTGTGACGTTATACTTTGAACTGTGATCATTCTATAAGCATTGATTTGTTGTCCGCTTCTCGGAATACAAATGAAAATTAACTTCTCCTTTTAAAGGAACTTGTTGATTTGCATAATATACTTGGTCATACCATGACATCATTGGAGACATTGGTGACTAGTGACTACTTTGTGCATCATTTTATGAATGCTTTTATAAATAATCGAACGTCAGTAAACGAGTTGGTTTGATTGTTGAATATTATTAAATTGTGGTCAGGTTTGGAAATGATCAGAGGTCGAATGAAGATTATGCAGGTAAAAACAGCTTTAAACCTTTTCATAAATGCATCTTCCTTTATTTTGTATCTCTTTGGATGCAATACTGTTCTTTGTTTTGTTATCTATATGCTAGTCGGGCATTCAATATTGCAAATTGATTTTATTTTAAAGGCACAAAGCTTCATGATGGAAATGACATTTCTACATAAAAACAGGAAATTTTTAACACACCGTTCGACTGTTTATGCTACTTAAGAGGATCGGCTGCGAGGCCTTTTTCATACAAAACTTAATAACAATAATAATAATTATTATTGGATTATTTATATAGCGCCGTTTTCGTGAGAAAATCACCTCGAGGGCGCTTAACAACTTAATTTATGCATTGATTACTTAGACTTTTGGTTTATAACTAAGTTTCATAGATAGAGAGAGAAATATGGATTGAGGCCAAAATTATCAACGAAACTGAAAAAAATATTTTTAATCAAAAATCATTGCAAATTTCTAGTACGGATATAAGTGCTATTTTATTTATTTTTGTTATAAATTATAAAATATAGGCCATTAAGGATTTTTCTTGATTTTAGAGGAAACTTTGGCAATTATTTGAGTTAATTATAATTCCTGAGGTGATATCTCACAAAAGCGACGCTATAAAAATTGTCCAATATTATTATTATATATTATTATTATTAAAAGGAATAATTTTACACTACCTACTATGTAAATAAAGTTAAATATAAAACAAACTATTAAAATAAGATTATGGTCTTAAATTTAAATTACAAATTACTAAATTGCGCCACACAGATTTGTCGTATAACAATTAAAATTTCCGCCAAAAAACGCTTCCTTTATTTTAATAATTACTTTACGCCAAAGATACCACAATTGAATTTTTTAATGGCCTATATTTCATAATTTATAACAAAATTAAATGAAATAGCATATATCCTTTCTAGATATTTGCTATAACTTTTGATAGAAAAAAAATAATTATTCAGTTTCGTTGGGTATTTTGCATCAAATCTATATTTAAGTTTTGTATGAAAATGTTAGTTTAATCAAAACCTCCTAGATCACAAGGCTGGGACATTAATTCAAGGCAGCCTCCTTACTTGTATGAGATTCTGCAAAGATTTTCGTTTAAAAATTTTTATTCAATTTATTCTTATTTATTGAAACATTTTTGTTAATTTAAAAAAAAACATTTTTTGGAGGTTCCAATACAATTTAGGAGACTGATTTGATTCAGTGTCCCAGCCTTGTGATCTAGGAGGTTTTGGTTTAATCCGACTGTCAATTTGTATCTCATTAAAATAAATACCTAATGTTTCTTGGAGAAGTAGGCACTTCAGATTTCTACTGCATTTCTCAAAATTGTACGTAGAATCTTCTAATGGCGTTCTTAACACCTATTTTCACTACCATTATTTGTAATGTCCTACAATCAATTACTTCTCCATTGGCCAGCTCCGCACAACTCATGATTTGGACATTAAGATTTCCATCGTGGTAAAGGCCGAGCGGCTATAACTCTACTTATAACTAAGTTGTAACTAGGGATTACAATTCCGGATAATCCGGATTTCTAAAAATCCGCATTTCCGGATTATTAAAAAGTGTAATCAAATTTCCAATTTTTATTTGCAATGCAATTGTCTTATGAAATTAACGCTTTCAACAGTTAATTATAATTATTAAAAGAAATAACTTTACACTATCTACTATGTAAATAAAGTTATATATAAAATAAACGATTAAAATAAGATAATGGTCTTAAATTTAAATTACAAATTTCTAATTTGCGGCACACAGATTTGTCGTATAAAAATTAAAATTTCCTCAAAAAATGCAAAACCGATTTTTTGTTGAAAATTAAGTTGCTAACCCGATAACCAAATGGATATTATGATTTGAGATTCACACGGCCGAAATTATAATCTTAATTTATTTTTGGGGTATTACGCTATGTTTTGTGTTGTATGCCCGTGTACCAACATCCTTTTACCCTTCTCCTAACACGGTATAATACCCCATGAAAAATCACGATAGTACTTTTCACCGTGATAACCTCTACAAATAAATCACAACGATAACCAAAAAATGTTCACATCATACACGAATACAAGTTTTAGTAGGTACAAAGAAGTGTACTCACGAAAAAGATTTATTTTTGTCAACCTTCAATAGATTTAAATAGTTGGTACATTTAGTACCTACTTAGTTTGATACAATTCCTAGTAATAACATTTATTAAATAATAAATCCTATTTCGTAAAATTATGGTATTGTTACGTATTATGTAAGTATGGTATTGTTACGTATTATGGATTATAGTGATTAATTTTTGGGATATTATGCCGTGTTGCATTACCTCCCTCTTTATCCAACGTTAGGAACAGCATTACTGTATCGATCATCAGGGCAGATGTGTAGGTAAAGTATGGATGTGTATGCAAAATAATTATTTTTAAACACTTTTTTATTCTAAGGGTGATAACGTATATGAATAAATATACAAATTAATACTCGCAATATGTAAAAAACTCGTCTAACTTATATATAGCCAGTATTCATAGGTTCGAGTACCGAAAAGTGAAGTCGGACTTATAAATAAATCGAAAATGTACGTTATAATAAAGTATGAAGTGACTTATAGATGGGATTTTTTTCATAATCCAATTTAATCCGAAAAATCCGGATTTTCAAAAAAAACAGTTCCGGACAGCAATCCCTAGTTGTAACCTCTCTTGCTGTAACATGCCTTGTTTATTCGAAAGATGGAGAAGTTACAACGGAGCTATCAGCGGTACGCCTTTAGTACTTCAGTTAGCCCTCGTCGTGGTCTCGTTCACTTTCTTTTATAAATGCGTTTATTTTTCCAACGAAAGTGAACGGAAACCATATTGATTGATTGACAGCACTGAGATGGATTTCAATGCTGCAGGGGAAGAAATAGAAGCTCTCAAAAATAGTTATCACTTAGCAAGTGTTGTCAGCACTAAAAATACGGTATTTTTAAATTGTATCTACCTGTGAAAGTGCGGTGTTAAAATAACTAAGACAGGTAACTAGGTACTTTGATATTCGTGGGTACTTGCTTGCATGCATATATTATGTGTTATGCATTTGTTTTTTATTATATTTTCCGACTTTATGTCCGGGTTAAATCTTCCCCATAGGAAAAACTAAACCCTTCCACACACTTTTCCACAAATGATCATATAGCCAATCCACATTATGCAAGTGCATTATATAAGCAAAATAAATACAAAACAATACAAGAACAACACCTCAACTCACCAGAGATCAAATGGGAAAATAATTCACCGACTCCAGATATTTTCATATCAGAGGGTTCGGCTCGGTAGAACTCCTAACAGGGCCTTTAAATCCTACTGATCCTTCAACAAATCATATAGAAAATCTTCCGTAATCATACATGTATTTAAAATGACTGATTTTTGCATTTTTAAATATTTTTTTTTTGATAGATTTAATACGCCTAAATTTTTAATGAGAGAGCTAGGTATTAATTACTATTTCGATCGAAAATATAATTTTAATCGTCAATTTCAACATCAGATGTAAATAACTGAAGAGACAGTATTTTGAGTTCATGAAATTAAAAAATATATATTTTTTAAATTTACTCCTCATGTTTTTGTCACGCTTATTAAATTTGAGCTACTAAATTTGTAGGTACCACCTACCTACTCAATATCCAATTCGTTGCCGTGGAGGGAAGTCACTAACATTTTTGATAAAAAAATAAATAGCTTGGGTTGTGTTCGGTATAAGTCATTAGTAGCACAATATAATGTTTTATCTCAAAGTCATCAAATCTCTTGGATATTTATCACATAAACGAACTATCCACTTTATATTCAAACTAGCTAACGTGTACCCGGCGTTGCTGGTGGTTATCCTTAGGAGATAGACGTATACCATCGCCGACTTTTCTGTAGGCCTTTTTAAGATATACAATTTTGTAGTACATTATTTTGATATATACCATAAGGTTTAGCCAGTGTTAGTAATGTATTTTTTTTATGACTTAGTTCAAAAACATCAACTTTTCTCTACTTTATATAAATATAATATGCATGTATTATACAGGGTTTTCCAATAAGAGGTGTTATTTTGATATTCAATCGTAAAAGATCAATGGTTTCGTTGCTTGTGTGGCACGTAGCGCCGTCTTGTTGAATGTAAACGTTGTCCAGATCAATAGATACCATCCAATTCTAGCCATAAAAAATCATTAATCATCTCTCGATAGCGCAATCCATTCACCGTAACTGTTGCTCAAGCATCATTTTTGAAAAAGTAAGGTCCAATGACTCCGCCGGACCATAAACCGCACCAAACAGTCACACGTTGAGGATAGAGAGGCTTTTCAACAATAACTCTTTGGTTTTCCGAGCCCCAGATGCGACAATTTTGCTTGTTGACGAAGCCACCGAGGTGGAAATGGGCCTCATCACTCAAGATGATTTGCATTTGATTCACTCAAGTGAATTTTAATAATTTCAATGCGTTGTTGGAGCGTGTATCGTTCCATTTTTATTAATAGCGGAGTTTCTACTTACAAATGTCAAAAAATGACAGCTTCAAAAGTAACATCTACCAAAATAGCGGGCTATTCAAAATGACACCTCTTATTGGAAAACCCTGTATATACAAACCTTCCAGAAGAAATTCTCTAAAAGATAGTAAAAACCCTTTAAAAATCCGTTGCGTAGTTGCGTAAAAACTAAGCGAACAGACGTACGCGGATAGCGACTTTGTTTTATAATATTTAATTAATTAATTATACACTATTTCACCTATTTACCAAGATAACGAATTTTCGCGCATTATATGACTAACCAACTTATGTAATTAAACATATCGAGTAGGCACATGAACGAACTAATTACATACATACAGGTATTGTATGCCCTCGCTTATTTCGCAAAAAGACATCACCTTTCTGAAAACAATTACACCAAAATCACTTGCTGACTTTGTTTACGCACAAAAATCATTAATATTTAAACTGAAAGAAACCGGTATTGCGAAAAATCATAAATGTTTTTTTTTATATTTACTTAGGTAGGTTATGTCAGATTACGCAATTCTTATATTCTAAGGACGGGTTGTTTCATAGAATTTGAATAATTCATCAAATTTCAATGTTGATTTGCAAGTTCTGTGAAGGTTCTATTCAAGTTCTGTTATAATATCATTATTGGCCAGTTGTTTCATAAAACGAAATTGATCAAAGAACTTGCATAGAACTTTCAAATTCTGTGAAACGGTGACCGGATAAATCATCAAATTGATAATTCACCACATCTTTAAAATGTTATTAAATGTCATGGAAAGTGATGAAACAAAAACTTTATTAACTGGGTTAGGTAGGTTAGGTTAGGTTAGGTTAGGTTAGGTTAGGTTAAAAAAAAAATTTCATCGTTTTTAATGACTTTATATCACTTTTTAAAAGTGTGTTGATTAGTCACTGTGTTGAGTTAGCATGGAACCCCGTGAAACAACACGTCCTAAGACTTAAAAACTACCGAATAAAACTATAATTATTATTTTAAAAAACTTTCATTTATTACCGTTAAATATACATTTAAAATTGCAACAACAAAACACCCATTATCTCAAACTATCAATTTGTTAGTGATTTATCGTATTTCTTGGCAGGGGTAGGCAGATATTGGTGGACAGCTACTTATTATGTACATGTTTATTTATTTTATTATTTAAGTAAACCTTACAATGACTGAGTTATTATGGAAGAAAGTCTGAAAATATAATTATTATTGAGATAGTGACATTTCTTTGTACAATTTGTATATTCCTTATTTGAAATAGCTGTACCTCGCCACGCATTGCTGTGGCTCAGCCTGTCTGTGCAGATAGAGGAGTAATAGCGCATATTTCTTTTACGTCAAACAGATGGCGCTAAAATAGCACGTTTTACCATGTGATATCTATATAATATAGGTACATATATAAAAACACACGCGAATTCGAATGCAACGTTGTACCTATATAATTTCTAAGCAATCGGTGAAGAACTTTCGGAGATTTGAGATTTTGAACAAACGTACATTTTTTATATTTATGTATAGATGAAAACTAGTTTTACGTAAAGTATACGGTTTATGGTGAAGTATATTGTTATTTATGTATCTATTTACAAATTTTATTATTTGAGTGGAAATTTTTGTTTTGATTTATTAAATAAAATTGATACATACCTTTTTGGGCGCGAGGTCTACTGTTCACAGAACTACTAGTAGGTAATATTAGATAGTACTACAGTGTTATGCCTTCCTGGACTTATCCTTTCTTCGACCATCCGCTCTACTTATACAAAGTATCAAAGTGTCCTTTTCACACGCTATTACTAGTAATTGTATCTTGTCTATTTATTTATTTGTTATTTTGTCTGTCTTTGCAGTCGCCCACGCTTCGGCGAGCGGCCGGCAGATGTCGCCCTGATCGCCGCCCCACCACCTTCGCTTGGCGCTCTCCATCCAAACGGTAAATTTAAAAATCAAAATTATTCAAGCACAATTTTATTGATATATTAATATTATAAATATTTTTCAATACTATACAATAGTATAGTAGTTTTTTTTCAATACTATACAATAGTATAGTATTGAAAAATATTTCTCACAAACGTCGGATATAGAAAAAGATAGGTTACAAAGGAGCTATCAGCGGTATTACGCTATTTTTGGAAAATATTTACATTGGCTGTGAAAAGCTAGAAAATATCTAAACATGTGTGTGATCAATTGATCAATCGTCAAGAATAAAATAAATTAAAAATATGTAGGTTGATACACAAATGATCCAAAATAGAATTAATAATTGTATATTTGTTCATGGATCTATTACTTGCCATGTACCAGTACCTATATCAGAGAATATATTGAAGAAAAAAAAATGTTTTTTACTAATAATATATGATAACATGTATTAATTCCATTAAATTTAAATACACATGGTACGACATTTTGTGGTATTATGCAATGTTGCTCTCCATACTTCTTTAGCCAACGTCTCGGAGAGCGTTACAGTGTCCATCGTCAGGGCAGATGTATGGGCTTAATCCACCAAAAATAAATCCCGATAATACTTTTAGCCGTGAAAATATCAAATTATATATGTCGTGAAAAATGATTTCCGCTGTGGTAAGGATATCATTGATAAATATATATATATATATATTTTTTAAATCAAACAAGTTTTACATTTAATAGAAATACCAAGTCTGTGAGACTATGCTCACACGAAGGAGAGCTACAAGTTTGTACTGTGTACTAAATATTGAGAGCATCACTTTCATCAAGGCGATAGTCTAAGTCTCTCGAGATAAAAAAAAAGATTAACTATACGATACGCTGTACATAGAAAGAGTGTATAATAGCTCTTACTCTCGCCTATCTGTCCTCCCATTGGGACCGGCAACTCCCCTTCATTGACGGCGTGCTAGTTAAAATAAGCGGTGTAACGAATTAGTATACGTTAGCTTATCTCGGTTTGCTTTTTTGGCAACATACCTGCCTTGATACGTAGGCGAAAACCTGTCTCAAGGCAGACTAGTTAGCATTGTGGTCACGCACGCTAAGTGGACTTTAAATACCAATACTATAAGCATAAACAGGACCGTAAGCAAATTCACGAGATCGTATAATAATACAATTAATTTAATAATCGTCCAAACATGAGATGCGATGCACTGACGACCCAAAATGTCGGAAGAACTGGAGATGTTTTAGGAAGTCTGTGTCCAAAGTGGATGCCAAAAGGCACATGCTTTTGAAGGATTTTTATACGCATGTAAGGGTGAAATGAAAAACTATTTGAAAAGTGACCTTTCAGTGGGTCGCTCCAGGCCATAAATAAACCACTCACTAGATCGATATCTTCGGGCTTTTTGTATAAAACAAACTGGTCCTCTATTTAACCATAGATATGCCAATATATAGACAGTAAAATTCTCATTCGGAGCCTACTTATTAGCCAAAATTATTTTTTTAAATAAAAATGTTTGAAATCTCAAAATATTATCTCACGACAGGAAAATGTAAAACTCAGTTACATCTTAAGCATTTTTGTTTCAGCAAGACAATAAATGATAGATACAGGTTAAATCATTAATGAATAAGGTAGAACGATGGAATTCTACCTTGCATGATATAATCACGATCCAGTAAGGCCTCACAATACGCAAATTCCTGGCAGAAACACGGATACTGTCTGAAAATTAAATATCAATAATTTACATTGAAATTTAAAAGTCGTCACTTTGTTGCTGTCTAACTTACATTTTCTTATATTATGTACACGTTGCTTCGTGCAAAATCCACCCCTGGCAACAGCGTGCAACGCGTAGTAGAGAAACAACTCTCACATTTTTTCGCGCGAGGGAGAGGCAGACATGCCTCATCGTTTCCTTATTTTATCCGCATTATAGTGAAATAGGAAGAGCTTATAATAAAACGTATTGACCTCTTAAAACCTCCAACACGACTCGCGTGTAATCTCTTATTGATTACCTGATTATTGCAGCGATTGACCATTAACCAGTTAATTAAATTCTCGTATTTATCTCCAGCTTTCCTTGTTTCCAATCTAACTAATCTCTTCTAAGTTTCTAGCATTCTGTGTGAAATGTGGTGTTCCTCAAGGTTTTACTGTTGGACCCTTATCTTTTTGTATTTCCGGGATGCGCCTAGTCGCTTCTTCTGTCTATAATTACGTAGTAAATGTAGAAGTATATAGTTGTATTTTACTAGAGATCAACGCCCTGATCGAGAGCGGACTAACGCCGACGAACCTCGTTGTAGATGAAATTTACGACCCCGATTTAACGGGCAGTGTATTTTTATCTTATCAAATCAGAAGATGCTTTGCTAAATGCTCTTTTTATGTATTTATAGCATTGATCTTTGGTGCGTTGGATTGCTTTATCTAATTTTATTACCGAAACTCTTCGTAAATAGTTTTTATCAATGCTTTGATGCTATTTTCAATGTTAATATCTTGGTTTCTTTCTCTTATTTTAATTTTGTTTAAGCTATCGGGGAAGAATTTGCTTCCTGCATTTCGTTGTTCTAAATATCGGAGTCCAATCTAAATACAGTTTATTTGCGTCTTATGGGTCCGGCTTTCTTCAATCCATATCTCACGAAATGCTTAGAATCGAGATAAATTATGTAATAACTGTCTTGGCTTTTCTTAATTATCTTTTCCAACCACGGCTTTATCAATTCAATTAACTGTCGAGTCTGTAGTTTTATGTAATTTAATTAATACATCTGTTCACCGCGCGGCATCTCTCGTATTTCTGTATTCGCTGCTATTAAAATGACGTCTTCAGTCCGTGTTATCCAATATTTTTAATTATTCAGTGCTTCCTTTGGCATTGTAACTTCCGTTCCAGATTTACTTAAAACGAACATGCTACGATGTAACCGGTAGGTATGTTTACCTGCAGGCCAATTATTTGATCTCAATTTGGCGCGTTTTCGCAATGTCGCCGCTCTAGCGAGATGCGGCTATCGTTCATTGGATTTATTTGCATTTAATCTGGTTTATCAGTAATACCATTTTCTTTGCGGTTTACCGGCAAACAGCTCAACAATTTCCGCAATCAGAAGTGATGTGAAAATAATTGAACTGCCAGAGCAAGTCCCATAGTGATTCTGCGCAATAATAACTGGTTCTCATTCGCTATAAAAATAATTCGTCATATATCGATAATGTTGTCTAGTGCAGACACGTTAAAAAAAATACATAGATTTTTCTATAATAAGGAACTCCAGCCAAAAATATTGAGATTTAAAAATACAAATACATTCGTTAATTATAAAATAAATGAATCAATTATAGTCAAGGGTTTTTTCATGTATTTTGGGGCTCCGTACCAGAGATGGCTGCCAAATTCGACAGTGTGACATACAAACAGTTTTGTGCAATTAAAAATTCTGATTTCCAAAATAGATGATTTTTTTACAATCATTTTGTTGCTTACTGATTGTTTTTTTCCTGTAAACTGTAGAAATGAAACTAAAAACATATTTAATTACACAGGCGTATTATAAAGGTTATTGATAGCGTGATAGAAAAAGTAAGCTTCTCGTGACATCACAAGGCTCTTAGTGGCGTTACTTGCATTTAAGCGGACATTTGAAAAATTAAAACTTTGAATATAATTTTAACAGTTAAAACTAACTATAAAAACAAACATGCTGGTATTTATGTTAGAATGTTATTATCAATAAAAAAATAATTTAAAAAATGGGCTGGAGTTCCTTACTATACTTTTTTATTTATTATTTTTATATGTTCGATAATAATATGAGTTTTCTTGTTTTCAGAGCCACTGGCAGACGAAGGGCCAAGAAGCAGCTTCGTCAATGTCCAGAGAACCTCGCCTCCACCAACCACTCGGAGTCGGATGTAGCGGAGGAAGATCAGCCCCAGCCCACGCACCATGAAGCACCAGCCCGAGTACCCGACCCCCACATCGAAAGCACCCAACCCATAAACGAACGACTATCCTTTCACGACGACTTTAACACCAAAAACGAAGAGGATAATTTTAGAATCGCACATAAAAAATCTCACAACCACCAATCGGAATATTCTCGGCACTCGTCCAGTTACTGCAGTAACTGTGGTGATTATGTGTCCCTTCTTCCAGTAGACCACAACTCTTTCAGGTCACTGCCTAACTATTGTCTAGGCGACTTAGACAATCCTTGTATAGACCTTTCACCTGAAAACAGTTCTGGTCCGATATCCTTCGATTCCGGTATCGAACAGCCGTACAAAGATACGAGAACATCGAACTCTAGTCCAACTGCCGCATCGAAACCTAGCTCACCTAAATTATCAATAGTCGAATATAAGTCATGGGAGAAACCACCTGACATAGGTGATAGACCAGAGAAATTAAATAGTTTTAACAATTTAACTATAAGCCTTCCGGCCAAACACACAAATACGGTAGAAACTCAAACAGACTGGATTCCCTACAGAGTTCTAGTCATTGAAAGGGATCAAGTAGTGCCGGCCAAGTCAATATTCGACCCACCCAAGCCGGTGGAGAGGCTCGATAGAAAGGTCACAGTTTTGAAAGTCTGGAAGAATTCCAGGAGGGCTATAAAAGAAAGGAAACCATGGTTGAAGTACTCTTCTGCTTCTTCAGCCAATGCTGAAGAGGAACAGGAAAGAGTATATCACTCAGATTCTGCCCTCGATTCTTCCGTTGAAGTCATCATGCCTGTCGGAACCAGTATGTACAGTTTTTTATAATTTTATTAAGAGATTTATATTTATCCATTCCATAATATATATACGCTCTGTGTAATGTTACAAACAGATTTTTTTTTTTTTTACAGTAATACCGCACAAGAGTCCCAACTGCTCCCGTCTGGAGCCAGTGAGACTATGGCATCCCCAATTGGGGTATGTTTTTTTAAGATGCCATAGATTCTTACATTCTTAAAAGAAGGACATTTTCCATTGCAGGTTTCGAGAACTTCTCAATGAAGAACAGCTTCTCACTCTCATCGCTGCGGGGAGCTGCGGCTGGGGAGGGCCCCGGTGCAAGTCCCATGAAGGCTCCGCCCAACCAGGAGCGGCCGTACCACAGCCTTACCAAGAAACGGTCAGTTTTAAGTCTTTCTTGATGCCTCTTCAAACAGTTGGTATAGCGAGCGCACATCACGAGGTTCCATCATAAAACAAAACATTGAAGAAAAATGACAAACAAACCACAAACCTAACCTAACCTATTCATTTATCAAGTTGTTTTGCCACTGTTCAGTTTTCACTTTCAGTGTCCAAATTTTCCCATATGACTCCAAGGATTCTTTATAGAATTTACTTCTTGAAATAGCTAATAACCATTTGCTATTTTCTGTGGATTCTCAGATTATTTTATAGATATTGAATATGGTCCTTTTCTCTCCTGAGTTAATGTAATAAAAAAGAGTACATTATAAAATAAAACTATTTAAATAAACGAAACATAATTATTTGTCTAAATTCCAGTAAGGACCCGAATCGCGAGTTGTGGAGAAGGTCCTGGGGCTCCACGCACAGCAACCAGAGTGCCCAATCGCTGTCCTCCGCAACCCTGGCAGCCAAGGACGACTTCTGGGCCGCCCTCCAGCACAACTATAACTACATCATGGACAACGAGCTCATTGACTCCTGCAAGGTCAGTCAAACAATGCTCTAACTACCAAATTAATGCTATTCAATGCGGTAAAGAAACGCTAAATGCGACTTCTTTCTTTGGTATAATATTATCTCTCTGAAGAGATAATTAAAAATAATAATTTTTAGTCATTTGTCTCTGTGTCGGTGTGTCGGTGTGTAACTCGGGTTCAATGAACTCTAGAATTGGGATATGCTTTGATTGGAATTTTTTTTCCACAGTCAATTCCAATTTTAGAATTATCGAAAGAAAGGCACATTTAAAATTCAGAATCAATTACAATACATATAACATTTTTGATACCTATTTTATCACTATTCTTTTATCTGGTTTCCTTAATCAATTCCAATTTCAAAAGTTTTAATTAATTATTCTGTATTTGAAATTGCATTTCTTTTGTTAAATTTTTGACAGATGTCGTAATTTTTTTTTTTTTTTATACTTCAATTTATGTAAGTTTACTAACTGTGCTCATTCAAAAGATAATCCTTGGGAAAATATTTGTTTTATAAATACTGTCGGCTACATCCTGCAATTATAATATCCTGTAATTTTTAACGGGTCTTCGGTAGTAATTATTAATAATTTTTAAATACACCTATTTGAATTTCACTTTTGTTTCCGGTAATGAATGAATGCAAATCTTGGAAGCAGAAATTAACCCACTTCCGACATCCAGTCGCGCTGAAACTCGGCAGATAGACTCGTTTTCGATGACAATGCATTGTACATCCTACACACACACGGACATATATGCATTTCTCTGAAATCAGATGACATTACAGCAGTTAATATTAGTGATGCCGCCGGGTCTCTTTTTTGGGAACCGGGTACCCGTTTGAGGAACCGAGCGGGTACCCGGGTTTTTAAACATTCAAAAACCCCGCCGATTTCTGTACCGTGTATTTGAATTTTGCCGCCATGTATTGGAGAATGGAACCAATGTTTTAATGGTGTCGGAATACGCTGGTTTGTAGCTAGGCTCCATATAGGCTACTAGCTCCCTGAAACCAGGCCACTCCACCATTTCTAATGGCAAGTGGTGCCGCGCAATCATCGAAGCAGTCAATTTAGTGATGTTTTCTTGTCTTTTGGCATCACAAGTCCTGCCACTTGTTACTCCAAAGGAAGTAAGTGTTGGCTGCTTCTTGCAGCCAACATCGTTGTTCTCGTCTTTTTGATGGATATTTTTTAGGTGTTTGCCCATAGCACTTGTCGATCCAAAAGCATTTTCGAATTTCAAAGACTGCACAGCACTTTTTGTTCTTCTGATAGCTCTTTAAAAAAATCCCAAACAAATGACACCTTTCTTTTTACTGCACTCGTCATTGTAGCTGCTGTTTTAATAATCACTCGACAATTATAAAAAACACACTGATTAATTAGCACACGTTGGGCGAGCATGTGGTAGACGAGTTTTGGTTTGTGCGCATGACTGGGTAGGGTGGGGGTAGTGGGAGACATGCAGCCCGTCGGTTCACGCGGCTAGCTCGCAGTCGACAGCAGTCAGCAGTATAGTCACAACAAATGACAGTGACTCACAGCGCCGGATGCATAGTGTGGGATAATGTATCGTGTTATTATACCGAGACACGACTGTTTCGACGAAATAAATACAAGACAGCTCGTTATACCATTGTTTTATTGTGTCTACAGTTAAAATAAATATTAACAGGTCATAATTAAATAGAATAGCATTCATCACGTAAACAATTTTAAAAAATTACACGTGTTGAAATTAGAGCCGGTTCTTGTTGTCAGAACCAGGTCTCCTTCGGAGAACCGGGTCCTGTGGGAACCGGGTCAGAACCGGGTACCCGGCGGCATCACTAGTTAATATACAAAATAAATGTCTGTCCTACCCAAAAGGCATTTGGCGAGGTTGATAGAGTTGTCGACTCCAGTTCCTGAGTAGGAAGGTTCAATCCTCAGTAAAACCAAAAAAATTAAGTTTTAAAAGACATTTTAAAATAGACGTGTTGCAGTAAAAAAAACCTAGTTATTAACACATTGATTTTTTAAATGTGTGTTTATTTTCTAGTATTTTACATTGCTAAATCAAAATGCTTATGACACTCAAGTCATAACATTATGGTGTCATTGGTTGCTTATAAAGACTCCAGATCAGAAGGTTGACTGTTAACATTATGTCAGGGTCACCAGTTTATGGTGTCATTAGTTGCTTATAAATCAAGTAAGAAAACTTCAAAACAGAATGAATCGATTTTGACTAGCTCGTCCCATCGCGGTACAGGAGACACTATCGGTGGACACCTCTCCGCTATTGGTGGACTAGCCGCCAATAGATGTAATCTATGTTTATATAACACTTGTCAAATTGAATAAAGTTAGATTGTCTGTTATAAAATTATGTACAGTGGTGCCTCACACAACGAACGCCTCGCACAGCGAATGCTGCACACAACGAACTTCCTTTTCGTTCATTTCACGATTCATACAACGAACTTCGCTTCACACAACGAAGTCGCCCGATCTTCTACGATCACTGCCGATTAATTGCATCCTCCCGCGCAGGCAGTCGTTAGACTCGTTAGTCACTGCGTAGTACGCTTAACTTACGCACGTATCGCAGCAATCGTTCTTCATTACGAATTAAATCGCACACGTATCACGGCAGTCGTCCTTTTAAGATAAACTCAACATTTTTTTAATATGATGGGTTCTAAAAAAAGCAGGAAGGTGATTTCTCTTGAAATGAAACAGGAAATAATTAGAAGGAGTGAATGTGGGGTAAAACAGTGTGACCTCGTCAAAGAGTTTGGCCTCAACAAGACCACCATTTTCACCATTTTGAAAAACAAGGATGCAATAAAATCAGCCAAAGTAACCAAAGGAGTATCAAAAACTATTTAATGAAAAACATAGATCTTCAATCCACGAGGAAATGGAGAGGCTATTAGCGATTTTGGATTGGCAGATGTTGAAGAAAAGAGAGAAACAAACGACTTTGGACAGGTTTTTCACTGCACCATCGGCGGAAAATGGATGAAGATGTGCAAGATTCGATTATTTCTTAAAATTAAAAAATGTGTGTTTTTTTCATTATGTTTTTAGATGTATCTAAATAAAAATAATAACAAAAAAATTATCTTTTTTTTATGTCATCTTACCATATTTTATGCTACAGAACGAATTATTTTTTTTAACATGTATTGTTATGGGAAAACGCGTTTCACATAACGAACTTTTCGCATAACGAACTTGCTCCTGGAACGAATTAAGTTCGTTGTGTGAGGCACCACTGTACTTGCAGAAATAAAAAATTTATTTGTAAATAAATTTATTTATTGGACATCTGTGTAAACTTTTAAAATTCAGGTCAAAATGTGACAATGTTGAATTAAGAAAATTTATGAGTGCCGAAACCATTACAAACCTAAAATTGTTATTCCAGATAATTGACCTCTATTGAAACCTGGCTCAATAGACGTTTTATAGATATTTTAGTAGCTTAGTTAGCCCATATAAATATATTTAAAGCACGGTTAGTAAAAACGCAGTGTATTCCTTGAGAGTCTTAAGGAACACACTGTGTTTTTATTTACCACCGCAGTATATACCTATACAGGCACTATATAATTACTGAATAGATGATACACACTAGAAATACCTTCCATGTAGGTTTTAATGGAGCCAATGTTGCCACTGACTTACTACCTTTTGGTTCTAGCCCATTTAGCACGCGCTTTGTCTCTCTTACACTTGCCTAACATTATATATACACAGTGTCCGGAAACTCATAGTACAAACGGTAAACTAGTGAATCTACAACACATTTCGAGTCTTTGTGGTATAACTTTTTTTGATTTGAGCTAAATCATGTCCGAAGTTGTAATTTTTTAGGTTGAATCTGAAAAAATCCATTCACTAGCCGGTTGTGTGCCTTAAAGTAGCTGTTACCTGTTATCTCTAGGTAGCTGTGCTCACAAGGCCAACCGTACAAAATTAGCTCATTAACACGATGTTCTTTTTGACGATTTGATTTCGCAGCCTGACGGTACATCCACAACAAAAACCTTCCGTCAAAAAAAGGGCTAGCGGTTATATCAGGTATTTAATGTATTTCAAAATGTGTCAACAAGTAGACCCGGTCTCAAAAGTTTTTTAACCTTTTGAAAACTAAAAAATCAAAATGCTCAGATTGAAAAAAAAAAGTGATGTAAATTCACCGGTTCCCGCGCTTGTACTTTTCTGACACCGTGTATAACCGTCAGATCATTATTCGCCAATCACTGAAGGGTACAGAGTCTGTACATTAATGACTTGCGTTCTTGCAGACGGTGCGGACGGACCTGTAACTAAGGAAAGGGACTCGATAACGAATAGGGAATTGGGAACTCTGTCTCGAGTGTCACTGTCTCTGTTCTGTTTCACTTATTCCCTGAGATTGAGATTGAGCGCTTGTCCGGACAGACTCGGTACATGGGACATAGGATTTGTGTCTACGACGCGTGACGTCACAACTGAAAACGGAATAAATTCATTAATTCCTTGACTGGGGACTCGATGAAAAGAGTCTTTTGGATTACGGCGCGGGACGCGTGATACTAGATACGCGATTTAGTGCGACAGGGCACAGTAGGTACATATAAACTCCGCGGCGCGCCGCCATAGTACCGTAATAATATTTAATTAGATTTCTATGAAACATTATAATATTTTAATCATTTAAAGTGTACATCATTATTAATTATTACCTTATTATCATGAAATAATTTAATTGTAAAATGTTTAGAAAAAAAATGCCAACGATAAGGAATTAAGATTCAATTCCTTTTGAAAATGAGAATAAGATCGATTGTGTTATAAGATTGAATTAATTCTTGGAATTAATTCAATCAATTTTGCCCACCTCTAGTACAGACCCACAACGACCGGAGAACAGGTCTATTATTATTTATTCTGTGGCTCTGCATTTGAAATGGCCAAACTTTAAGGTTATGAAACGCGCCCACATTGCATTATTTCTTTTGTTCCACTTTATTCTATCTATACAAATATGTGAATTATAGTCAAATCATAAAATAATTTGTCTTGTTCACAGGAGGCAAATGGAGAATTGAGTGCGGAGACTACTCCATCGCAATCGCTGACCCTTCCCAGGGACCTGCCATCGTCCAACAGCCAGTGGGGCCTAGGTCAGCTCATAGCGGACTTCACGGAGCTGTGCCAGTGGCTCACCAATATGCAGGAGGAGGTCTACGCTACTCCCGAGAATCTCTCCAACAGAACCCTTAGAGCGGTACAAAATTTAATTATTACTTGATACAATACACCATGGTTTTTGTGTCTGAATGTTTAACCTGATCTACACGGGGGTTACATATATATATATATATATATATATATATATATATATAGGTCCCACAACATTTATTGCGTCCGTGCGTAAATCCGTCTTCGGGCGTCCAGCACTTCTAGTTCTTTTTTTTAGATTGTTTTTGTGATGATTGCACTATGTTTTACTCACAGTAATCGCTAATATCATATTTTTTTAATATTCATAATAATGCAGGTTTTAATGTTTAATACACTTTCATACATTTCTAGCGTCACGTACATACTCACGTCCGAATCCCGTAATCTGACGGTCAAACCCGGCGTGCCCAAATAAATTTTTATTTGTTTGTGTTATTTCACAATTAATACAACATAATATAAAGTGTGTTTGCAACACGTTCCAGAGTGAAATATACTCTCAGTATCGCCCTGGTGTGAGACAACCATTCCGAATGGAAACGTTATTTCTAAGCTTTTGCCGTGTTTGGTGACCAGATATAAATATCCAGGTACTTTTCTACATTTATCTTCCCCATCTTCTTCCCCTCGCCAATACCTTCACCCTTGTACTCAGATTGAGGATGCCACAGTCTCGCTGTTCCAGATGGGAGCGGTTGAGACTCTTGTGCGGTATATAAAATATATTTATATGTTTTATTTTTTTGGCATCCAGAAACACTCCAGACCTGACAAAAAACTGTCTATTGATAGTGAGAAGTTTGAATGAATATCTTGTTGCATCTTGTATACAAACGTACCTACTGGGCGCAGGCGTGTGACAATTTTTTTTACAACGATATCCTTAGTAAAAATGTATCATTTCATAACGCGCCAGTTCGCTCCATTGCAGAGGGCGGTCGGACCTTTTTAGGTCGGGACGTCAATTTACCGTCTACTGTAATCCATCTTACAAAAATGTCCACCCGCGCAGGGTGATTTTTAGTTCTGAGTGCTACATGGCATCGTTGTAAATGAACTAAATGTTGCCAAATCTAGCGTTTTGCTTCACCAAGGGCTCAAACAATACATAAAAATGCACAAATTCGCAAACGGCCATGGGGACGCAATACTATCGACGTAATGCGTGGACGCAGCACTGCCGTCGTTATGTATTCAAAATAATATCTACTCGTGATCGGTCACAAGGATACAATACCATCGACGCAGCACTTCCGTTGTTACACTATTCAATATAATAATATCTGTTTTTATATTTAACTTAATTAGTTCAACCTCAAATTGTAATATTTTAATTAATGAGTTAAACTTATTACTATCATTAAGTTAAAAATAAAAATATTTTTAATTTATATTTCTTAACATCTTTAGTGTTACAATATTTACAACATAATATTTCAATCACTTTTCTGATAAATCAGATGCTTGTGCTTGGGAAAAGACAACTATATATTTTTACATATATTTATATTGCAAATATTATTACAAAAACTATTAATAACCTTACAAAAAAATACAATAAAAGTAATAAAAACAGGTTATTTATAAATAATACCTAGGAATGATAAGCAGAAACATAATATGTGGAGTTTATTAAACAGAATTGAAAAGCATGTAATCTATTTAAAGAAAAACACTGTAAAACCATTTCAAATAAAAATTCTTGTCTTAGAAGAATATGTTCAACATATGTATAATAACATTCTCTCTGATTCTATCTTCAATGTAACCAACATAAATATAAAAACTCAATTAAAAATGTATTAAACGTGTACCAAACTGCATAAAATGTAATGACATATATTATGTAGTATTATGTTATAATAATCTTCTGTTATAATAATCTCCCTCTTGAAAACGTTATATTTTTTACAAAAAAAGGAAACAATACTTCTTTTTAAACCACTTTATATTTATTTAACACAATATTTGGGTTCAATCCAAACCGGTCGACGAAATATAAATTAAAATAAAGTGGTTTAAAACAAAGTACCCATTTGTTTCATTTGTATAATGTCAAGCGTTCACTTTCTTCGATAAATTTAATATTTTTTAGATAAATTTAAGTATGTATTGTGTTTAAATTTTTAGATACATTATAGAATAGTATATTGAGGAAATATGTAATTGATTTCTCAGTTAGGTAAATTACACGTGTATAAATGAACCACATTGTAAACTGTTGATTTCCCTGAAATAAAATAAATAATATCAAACAATAAGAAAAGTTATGAGGTGGTATTAGAGAATTTTAAATTGATTTTTTTTGTAACTGTTATAATTTTTCTCAGATATATCTAACTAACTAACTAACTAACTAACTAACCATAACGCCGTTTCCCCGCAGGGGTAGGCAGAGAGGACGGACCGCCAAACAACTCGGTCTTGGCACACATTCCTTGCCTCATTCACATTCATACATCGTCTCATACATACTCTTCTATTGTTCTGACTCTTGACATGGCCCGACTCAAGTATCTGATTCACTTGGTCATGCCATGTCTTCCTCGGGCGTCCCCGACTTCTGCTACCATTCACATTTGCATCGTATATTCTCCTTACTCTCCTTTCTTCGCTCATTCGCTCTACATGCCCAAACCATCTAAGCGTCCCTTTCTTGATCTTACTCATTACGCTTACATCAGCCTTGCACTCTTTGCGGATATCCACATTCCTCACACGATCATACATGGTTTTACCACACATACGCCTCAGGGATCTCATTTCAACAGCATTCAATCTACTTTCATAGGAGTAATTTATTAAAAAAAATTATACCGTTAAATAGTGATGTTGTGCTGTTGTAGTTCAAACTTGTGGTACGGTTAGTCCTCCAATATTAATAATTATTTTGCTTAAAATTAATTGTGGAATATTATTTTTATCAAAGAAATCTTTATGTAATTGAAGTACTTAATGTACGAGTATTTTTGTCATAAATTTTTGTGAGAGGGGGAACTGGGAAATCTTGGAAAACATGTATTGTTGGATAGTAATATGGCTTGTTTAAGATAATTTTTATTAATATTTTTTGAATTGTCACAAATGGAAGTAGGCATGATTTATATGCACCCCCCCCCCCCCCACAACAAGCCACGATTCCATATAATATATTGTATGGAATGAGTTTAATTATAAATGAGTTTTCTCATTCTGTCTACTGTGGAGTTTATTTGACTTTTCCATTTGATGTTATTATCGATAATTATTCCAAGATGTTCACACCCTAAGCATCCTGATCAAGTTTCTGAAGGAATCGCTTAGGTACCTGCTCACGCATTTAGTTCGAGTTGAATCCTGCAATCATACATACAGATAGCAGCCAATAAAAATATGCGTTAAGAAAATTAAGATTATGTTTTATTTTTATTTTTATAGTGAATTCCTCACAAGAGTCCCAACTGCTCCAGTCTGGAGCCAGTGAGACTATAGCATCCCCAATTGGGGTATATTGTGAGGCTGTAGGTAAGTGGGGAAGGGGAAGCGATGGGGAAGAGAAAGGTGGGGAAGACAAAGGTGGGAGAGTACCTGACTATTCAGATATAGTCACTAAACACGTCTAAAGCCACTTGGAGCAAAGTTTCAATCCTTAATGGTGGTCTTACAACAGGGCAATACTGGGAGTAACTTCCACTCTGTTGATAATTCTCAGTCGAAGTATATTACAGTAAATATGACCGAATCGGATAGGGACACATTATCTCATTTGGTAGAGTCACGGCCCGGAAAACCAAAGGTCCTGGGTTCGAGTCCCAAATGTGACAGTGCCTTTTTCAGATTTTTCCGTTTCAGATGTTCGATTGGGTTTCGCTAATATTGTCTTCAATAATTAAAAATAATACCTAATCTAGAACGGCCACGGGTTCGCAATACTATCGATGTAATGCGTGGATACAGCACTTTTTTTTTTTTTTATTTTTTATAGTGAATACCTCACAAGAGTCCCAACTGCTCCCGTCTGGAGCCAGTGAGACTATGGCATCCCCAATTGAGGGATGTTGTGAGGCTGAAGGTAAGTGGGGAAGAGAAAGAGGAAGGTGGGAAAGTACCTGGCTATTCAGATCTAGTCACTAAACACGGCTAAAGCCATTTGGAGCAACGTTTCAATTCTGAATGGTGGTCTTACACCAGGGCGATACTGGTAGTATCTTCCACTCTGGAACGTGCCGCAAATATACTATATATTATTTTAATTAATTAATTGTGAAATAACACAAATTAATCAAATAAAATTTATTTGCGCACGCCGGGTTCGAACCCGCGACCTTCGGAATGGCAGTCCAATGCGTTACCACTGGACTATGCCGGCCGTCAATATGCTTTAAAAATTATATCTATTCGTGAACGGACGTAATACTACCAACGTAATGCGTACACGCAGCACGATCGTCGTTATGCATTAAAAACCACGCAGGATGCTTCTTAGTTCTGAGTGTCAAGCGGCATCGTTGTAAATTAACCCAATGTTGCCAAAGCTGATGATTTACTCAACCAAACCCTCAAATAATATACAACAATGTACTCGCAAATGGCCACGGGGACGCAGTTCTATCGAAGTAATGCGTGGACGCAGCACGATCGTCGTTATGCATTAAAAACCACGCAGAACGCTTCTTAGTTCTGAGTGTCAAGCGGCACCGTTGTAAATTAACCCAATGTTGCCAAATCTGATGATTTACTCAACCAAACGCTCAAATAATACATAACAATGCACTCGTGAATGGCCACGGGGACGCAGTACTATCGAAGTAATGCGTGGACGCAGCAAAACCGTCGTTATGTATTCATAATAATATTTCAGCGTGATCGGCCATGGGGACGCAATACTATCGACGTAATGTGTGGATGCAGTACGACCGTCGATATGTATATAAAATAATATCTACTCGTAATCGGTCTCGAGGACGCAATACTATCGACGTAATGCGTAGACGCAGTACGATCGTCGTTATGTATCGAAAATTATATTACTTCGTAGACGCGGCAAGATCGTAGAAATGAATAAAAACATACACTGCCCGATATATACATCGTGTAGCGAACCTGTCGGCAAAATGTCAAACGTTCAATATTCGTTTCCAGACATTCTGAGAGATTTTTTGCTTCCACAAAAATTTTTGCCATAAGATTCTACATGGGGTAAGCATCGTTCTGGCCAATTTTGACGTCAAAATATTGTAGCGTCCGTATATCGGACGCTGTAAGTCGGTGGACGCTGCAATGCTATGGAGTTTTTAGGGGTCGGACGCAACAAATGTAGCGGGATATATACAGGGTGTATCGGCACGTACCCGACAAACTTTAACCAGCTATTCCTTAGCATATTTGGAGTAAAAAATCTTATGTGCACTTTGCTGTCCGGTAACGTTTTTTTTTAATAAAAAATTTATTATTCATATTTTCACCACAAGTCACCACTGTTTTATCCTTTGTCGAAGTTTGAAAACCCATCTGGAAATATTTTATTCGAATTCCGTTGAATAATGCACTTGTGTACCTATATTGGCGCACTTTTACAATGACAACGAAATGGCACGGCACCATTCGTCTCATTTTTAACTATTATTATTTAGTGTGTGCGAAAGAGCGAAGACGCTTGTCGACATACTTGCTTATAACAGCGGTTGAACACGAATACGCAGTGCCAATGACAGTGATGTAGTGTGGAAATTTTTAAATTTTTTGTTTTTAATTGAAAAAAAAATGCTACCGGACAGCAAAGTGCCCATAACATTTTTTACTCCAAATGTGCTAAGGAATAGCTGGTTAAAGTTTGTCGGGTTAGTGCCGATACACCCTGTATATATATTTTTTAATTTGGTACAATATTTTTTACATTTTAAGTTTTCCAGGAATGTAGGCCTCACTGGGTGGCTTGCCCGTGCTGAGGCCTTGATATGGCCTAATAGGCCTTAATAGGTCTATTATGATTCATCGGTCGATATCATAAGCCCATGTTTATATTATACGCCCACACGGGCTTTTACAAACATGTGATATACATAATAATTTTTTTTTTTTTTTTATTGTACAACAGAACATTCATTCTAGTTACAGTACAATTTTACATACAGTACAATTTTACATCATATCAGCATTTTGGTAAGTGATTCTTCAATAATTGTTTTAGGTCATTTAGAGAACAGTCACTTACATCCAAATTCTTTGCTAGTTCGTTCAACAGCACCACTCCCCTCGTCATGCTATGCTTTTCCAGGACGTCGGTTTTGCCTTTTGGTACTCTGAATAAGTCATGGTATCGATTTCGGCTGTAGTGGTCTGGTACATAGTGCACAATTTTTAAAGAAGTTTAATTTGTTAAAGAATTTTTAAAGTAGAACACTCAACACATGTAAAAGAATAATAACAGCAATATTTATTTATGAGATATGTTATTATAGCCTTCTTGTAACTAAATTCCGTGTAGTTGAACACATTTACTATTTCTAAGAAAATATTGCCAATTGCATGCAATCTAGGTTCAAGCGGCTATCTAAATGACTATACTATGTATATATGTATATATATTGTACAGCAATTCAATTCCCAGTTGGGACCCTTAACTTTTTATTTTCTGTGTATTGTTATGTTTCGTTTACATTTATTGGTACAATTATCTTCTTCTTCAATGATTAATGATGGGGAAAACCTTCAAATGTTGTAAAAAAAGTTATCCCAATATGAATAAATAATGTATAATATAATAATATAAATAAATGATGTATAATATAATAATATAAATAAATGATGTATAATATAATAATATAAATAAAAGCCATTTGATTTTAATGGATTCTAAATTAAAGTACATAATATAAATAGATCTTCTGTAAGTGGGTTGATCACAGTTTAATAATGCCCTCCAAAGGCGAAACAGCGGTCACACCTGGTAATAATTACACAGAACTTGTTCATATACATATAAACTGTTTTTTTTTTACCAATTCATTAACAATATTACTGAATATATAAAAGAAAAACTTAAAATTAAAATGGAGTTCTTCAAATTCAGCTCGATGACAATAAATAAAATAAAAATGTTCTTTTGTAGAAGTGTTTTCACATAGGAATATAATGTCGGGAAGTTGAGGGTGTTATGTTTGACCTACAAAAAATCTGTTAACAGTGCTTGGAAAGAACATTGACAAAAATTAAATACGTAACAATATAATTTAATTTGTTCTCCAGGCGCGAATGGCCGACATACTAGCCTGCGAGAACCGACGCCAACGTTTCATGGAGCAGGTAGCGGGAGTGCTGGCGCGCGGAGGTGCTGCGGCATGCGCAGAGGTCACCTGGCGCGCACGTCACCTGGCGCTTAAGTGGGACAGCGTGCAGCACGCTATGAGCCCCGAACACGCTAGCGCCAATCACACGGGATCTGGTAAGATTATACATACTTATTGATTTATACACAGTTCATTATTAAAACAATAATAATTGGATAATTTGTATTGCACTGTTTTCATGACAAAAATCCTCAAGGGTGCTAAATATTACTTCCTTGGCTCTATTTAATTATTTCTTCTGGAATCCTCTCTTTTTCTCTAAAATGATTACCGTGCAATCGCAAATATGTTTCGCCTTGTGCAAACTAATCTAAGATAACTGGGAGACCATGCAAAAATAGAGACATCACCAGTCTACTGATGTTAATCCTGACATGATGATCAGTCTATAATATAAATTAGTTAAGACGTTACACCATGTCGCGTAATATCGCCAAAAAGCGTGATTTATTTTAAGTTCAGGCACAAGTATTTAAATGTTTAATGATCATTTTCATAAGAACTTTAACGGCATTAAAAAGGTAACCAAAAAGGTGTTTGTTAGTAGAAAAATTTGAAATTTAAAGCAGTTTTAGGTCTGGTACTTTATTTTTTCTGAGCTTATAAAAAGATTAATTAAAAAAATACTCAATTGTTTCAAAGGCCAAGATGTGTTCTTCTCGCAGTATTTAATTAAAACATCTAAAATATTACTAAGCGAATCAAATTTTCAAACCAAAAACACATGATTTTGCATTACTTCGCAGTGCTTCACCTTGACAATAATATTCAATGCCAGGAGTTGCTAAATAAGGTTCAATTTAATGTACCTGCGCACTCCACACGCTCTTCTGTTCTGTTCATAGTGGAAATCCAAAAAAAACTGTAAACAAATATCTTAATTGAACAGGCTACATAATAATACATATATTAATATCCTATTGGCATTTGTTTCATTTCGGGGGCCTTTAGGCAAAAAGCGACCTCTCTCCCCCTCAATTCTATACAAGTCGAGGTTCGTTTCGGCGTGCCCGGCGTTTTGGAAAAAGTTGCCTTTCATTTGTTTCGATGTTTAAGCAAAAAGCAACCGAGACGCCTCACTGCGCGCGTAGAGCCCGGCGTTCAATTCAGCGTGCAAAAACGTGAAATTCCAGTCAGTGTTTTTAGAAGGAAGCCCCACCGGATTCGTACGGAAGAAGACGTAGACAAAAATTGGCGGCAGAAACTGGAAGCGCTCGAGCCGCGCCATACTTAAGTACCGAAGTTCACGCTTCCGCCGCCAGGAGGGCCCCACTCTGGCGAAAAGGCGATTTGCGGCCGTATAATTGTCGGAGCTTCTCGATTGGTAATCGACTTTTCCTTCCATTTCGTGGTCATGACGAAACCACGTGGTACGATTTATTTATAAAATGTACACGGTCAAACTGATGATTGCATTCCGTCGAAAATATGGAGGCTACGGTTAAAGTTTTCGAAAAAATTCATCGTCCGAAGGTTGGGGAACGTTTTTCGGCCGTCCTACAGATGGCGCTCGGTTCAAAATGTCTTACAATAAGCGGATAAACTTTTGACATTTGCAATTTGAACCGAAAAATGCCAACAGGCGGGCTTTTGGTTAGTCAGAGATAATAGCCGATTGTAGACAAGCAGCGAAATGTTGTGAATTCAAGGAAACTATAAAAACTGGGCAGGTACTTACTTGGCAGTATATTTTTAAAAATCGATAGTGCTTTTGAACGAAATAAAATAAAGTTCGGTAAAAATAATTTGACACGGATACCGTCTCCCCGTACTGAAAAACTACATCAATGGCGTTACGCAAATTTTTAATTTCTACCAGGAGCGCAGAAATTGGAAGAGGTTAGCCTGGGATCCATTCATATTTAAAGTTTTCATGTGTTTATTTTTTAACGAGTAGGTGCCTAATTGCTTTATGTAAATATTTTTTCGGTAAATTTTTAATAGTAGGTGCAGGTACCTACACAGATGGTACCGGGTAGAGGTCCTAGGTAGGCAGGTACTGAGAGCGTGTTTTAGCCCGTTTTCTAGGTTAGGTCCGTAGTGTTGTTATATAACCTATGGATTTAAAATTAAAAAAAACGATCAAATCTGTTCAAGTACCTACTTTGGTAGTTCATATTATTAAAATCGATAATGCTTTTGAACGAAATAAAATGAAGTTTGGTAAAAATAATTTGGCACGGGTACCGTCGCCCCGTAGTGAAAAACTACATCAATAGCGTCACGCAAATTTATAAATTGTACCAAGTAGTAGGAGTAGGAGTAGGAGTAGGAGTAGGAGTAGGAGTAGTAGTAGGAGTAGGAGTAGTAGTAGAAGTAGTAGGAGGAGTAGGAGTAGGAGTAGGAGTAGTAGTAGTAGGAGGAGTAGGAGTAGGAGTAGGAGTAGGAGTAGGAGTAGGAGTAGGAGTAGTAGTAGTAGTAGGAGTAGGAGTAGTAGTAGGAGTAGTAGTAGGAGTAGTAGTAGTCGTAGGAGTAGGAGTAGTAGTAGGAGTAGGAGTAGGAGTAGTAGTAGGAGTAGGAGTAGTAGTAGGAGTAGGAATAGGAGTAGGAGTAGGAGTAGGAGTAGGAGTAGGAGTAGGAGTAGGAGTAGGAGTAGGAGTAGGAGTAGGAGTAGGAGTAGGAGTAGGATTAGGAGTAGTAGTGGTAGTGGTAGTAGGAGTAGGAGTAGTAGTAATAGTAGGAGTAGGAGTAGTAGTAATAGTAGTAGTAGTAGTAGGAGTGGTAGTGGTAGTGGTAGTGGTAGTGGTGGTGCAGGTACCTACACAGATGGTACCGGGTAGGGGTCATACGAAAAACCGTACATACGATATGGGTATCAAATTACGCGTCTCGACTTACAAAATCCGAATGGCTCAGTGAAAAAATTATCAGAAAGCTCCTTGGCACTTTTATTTCTCAAAATATCCATTTCTTTCTATCCATACATATATTTTAATATATTTGTGGTCACACACTCATAGTTTCATTCATATGCCAAAATACATATTACATTTTTAAAAGTTTTTAAATTTTGCGTGTTAATTGAGCAATTCTTTTTTCAAAATAACAACTTTTGAAGAATGTCGGTGACAAAAACCGTACATACGATATGGGTATCAAATTACGCGTCTCGACTTACAAAATCCGAATGGCTCAGTGAAAAAATTATCAGAAAGCTCCTTGGCACTTTTTTTTCTCAAAATATCCATTTCTTTCTATCCATACATATATTTTAATATATTTGTGGTCACACACTCATAGTTTCATTTATATGCCAAAATACATATTACATTTTTAAAAGTTTTTAAATTTTGCGTGTTAATTGAGCAATTCTTTTTCCAAAATAACAACTTTTGTAGAATGTCGGTGACAAAACCGTACATACGATATGGGTATCAAATTACGCGTCTCGACCTACACAACCCGAACGGATCGGTGAAAAAATGATTATTAAGCTCCTTGGCACTTTTTTGTCTCCAAATATACATTTATTTTTTTAAATTTTTAGTAGACCCACACTCCTTGCTTAATTTTTACCCATTAGTTGCCTGCAACGGGCAAAAAGCTAGTTACAATAAAATATAATTAAAAGTGGACATTTTCAGTTACACGCTGAATAAAAAGTACATATTTTACTGACATGTCCATTCCATGTAACTTTTCTGTTGTTTATATAAATCTGTATGTACTTCCTGTCTTATTATATTTACTATTATATTATGGTATTTGTTTATATAATTCTGTATTGTTTTTATCTTCTCAGATGCTGACCACGAAGTAAAGTGCCTCCGCCGCTGGCTGCGTGAGATGGAGGTCCGACTGCCGCCACTATGCCTGACTGCTGCGGCGGGATGGTCCAGACTACAGCTAGATCAGAAGGTTCTGGAGCATGAGGTAGGAATTTTCTTTTAAACAAACTCACTTGCTTAGGTTGGGATGTTTATAAATTCATGTTACAATAAATGGTCAATAGGGGCCATTTTGTTTTTTTTCCCGCTCAAAGTTCCCTGTTAAACTCCGATTTTAGATCCGTTTCAGCTATTGGATTTATTTAACTAGAACCTTTCAAGTGATAAAATAGTGCTGATTGGCCCTTTTATAACAATGCTACATTTATTGATTTGAATAAACTTCCAATCTTCCCAACATGCCTTCATTTGATGTGCTTTGTGTAACTCCAAGTGACTTGCACAGGCTACATTATCAAGTCTCTCAGAAGCTGGGCGTTCTGTAGAGGGAGGGCCCGTAAACTCATTGTTTACACTACGAAGTGTGTGCACGCCAAAAAATTGCTTCACTAAAATCTTTTAAATTCATAGTTTATAAATCGAAATAATCACAAAGATATCGATTAATATAAAAATGTAAAAGAGTAGTGTACTTTCAAGTAATTTAATCAATCTAAAACGCCCTCGAAATACTATTTTAAGTGATTTTAAAATCTGTGCAGTGATCAATGCTAGTTATTGTCGCAAAATAACTAACAGAATACCATACCTGTCAGTTTAAAAACTGGTAGCACTTAATATACGAACATTATCACGCTCGCTGATAAGTGGGCCGTAGCCTAGAGAATAGCGTCGATAGCGTCGCCCGTTCCGGTAGCGGTCACAGTTCTCAAGGAGCGGAGTTCGCTTCTCGGTGAAAACATTTATTATTATTTTTTATTAAATTATAGTAAGACGACCGACTCGCTAACTTTCAACGTATAACGCCATCTAGTGAGAAATGTGCACAGTACGTCCGATTTAATTCTACAAAACCGTGCAAACAAAAATACTACGATGACGGTAGCGAACTATATAGATGAACTTAAAAATGAAGTTTCCAAAATTCAAACAGTCAAGGATCAAAAAACAAAAAATACTATAGAACTCATAATAACGAAGTTGGAAGATGCAATTAAATCAGAAAATCTTTCATTACAAGACAAAATCATCAGATTACAAGAAAATATAATCAACAGTGACAGAAAATATATCAGTAATTTAGAAAACATTAAACATGATATTAGAAAAATAATCTTACCTGAAACCTATGCAGAAAAGGTAAAAAAACACGAACCAGTTGTTATCATAAAACCAAAAAAGAAGGATCAGGAAAATAATGAAACAAAGAATGAAATAAAAGACAATATTGACCCAGCAAATTTTGGAGTTACCGGCATGAGAAATTTTAAGGATGGAGGGGTTATAGTAGAATTTAAAAATGCCACAGATATTAACAAGGTTCATGATGAGGTGATAGCCAAACTGGGAGATAAATATGAGGTAAAGATTCCTCAAACAAAAAACCCATCCGTCAAAATTATTGGTTTATCTGAAAAATACAGTTTTGAAGAAATAGAGAGAAAAATAAAAACTCAAAATGAGACCATCTGTGAACAAAGCTCAAAAATAAAGGTGACATATATGAAAGAACTAAAAAACCAAAGAAATCAAACAACTTTTACTATATATGCCGACGTCGACGGAAAGACTTACGACAGAATGTTAAAAGCAGAAAAAATAAATATTGGATGGGACAGATGCAGGGTCTTTGACAATTTAAATATCATGAGATGTTTTAAATGTAATGGGTTCAACCACAAGGCTATAGATTGCAGAAACCTAAAATCTTGTCCAAAATGCGCAAAAAATCATGACGTTAAAGATTGCATGGATGAGGATATTCAGTGCATCAATTGTATAATGACAAGTAAAAGATTAGGACTGAAACTAAATTGTAGTCACTCAGCCATGAGTAAGGAATGCCCAATTTATAAAAGAAAACTTGAAGCAAAAATGAGCAGAATTTCTTTTTTATAAACAAAAGTTACGAGAAAGATGAAATTATATACTTGAACATACAAAGCATCATAGCACATTACGAAGAGGTCAAAATACTTTTAGAAGAGAAGAAACCTTTTATGCTTATGATGAGTGAAACACATGTGACTGAAGATATCCAAGATAGTGAAATTATATTTGATGATTATAATACCATCCGTTGTGACTCGCATAGCAGACATACAGGAGGAGTGATGATTCTCTTAAGTAATAAAGTTCCATATGAAGTGATATCAAATCACCAACATGAAAAACATTGTTGGATTTTAGCCATCAGCATTAAATCAGGAATCAAGAAAGGTGTATATACTGTTATTTATAGATCACCAAACACGAGTAAATGCGACTTCTTAACATATTTTCAAAGATGGAGCATGGAAAATTTGCAAGATGAAAATATTAACATCATAGTTGGAGATTTCAATATAAATGTTAAAGCAAATGCAGACATATACACAAAAAAACTGAAATCTATTATTCAAACTGCAGGTATGAAACAATTAGTTAAAGATTTCACACGAATTACTAATACCTCTAAAACATTGATTGATCTGGTTATCTCAAATAAATTTAACCTATGTGTTAATGTATTAGATAAACATAAAATTACCGACCATAATATGATTCAAATTCTATTAAATGACAGAGAAAACTACAACTCCAGTAAAGAAACACAAGTAATAACATTTAAAAATTACAAAAGATACAATAAAGAACTCTTCATTCAGACCTTAGAGACTATTGATTGGAATGAAATAAATCAAATGGAATATAACAAAAAAGCTGACCAGATGATATTAAACATTAAAAAATCCATTGATGAAGTAGTTCCAGAACAGAAGATACGTAAAGGAAACAATAATAAATGGTTCACAAAAGAACTACGCACAATGCAGCATGATAGAGATACATTTTACAAGAGAGCACGCCTTACTAATAATACTATGGATTGGAATAACTACAAAAAAATGAGAAATAAATACTCCAAAGACATAAAAAGAACGCATAATGAGTACATAAAAAATAAAATAAAATCGGAAGAAGGGGATCCCAAAAAAATTTGGAAAAGCATTAAAGAATTAGTACATGGCGATAACAAAAACGACATAAAAATAGTAAACTTCCCAAAAGATATAAACGAAGAAAACATGGCTAATAGCTTTAATAAATATTTTATAGAAAGCATCACTCAAATTAACAAATTAATACCTAACATTGTTTTCAACCCCACAAATGATAATAACAACTCAAACAAAAAATTATTGGTCTTCAGAAAAATAACTGCAGAATATTTATTTAACATTTTAAAGAAAATTAAATCAAAAAACAGTTCAGATGGATTAACTATTAGTGTGATAAAAGATGCTTTTCCAGTAATTGGATCTACTCTATTAAATATTATTAATCAGACAATTGAAGAGGGAAAATTTCCACAGTCATGGAAACTATCTACCATTATACCGGTCCCAAAGGTTAAAAATACCAGAAAATGTGAAGAATTTCGACCAATAAACACCTTACCGAAATATGAACAGATACTTGAAGTAATAATAAAAGAACAAATATTGCAATACTTAGATGAACACAATATTTTATACCAAGAACAATCGGGATTCAGATGTAATAATTCTTGTGAAACAGCGTTAAATGTAATCGTTGAAGAATGGAAAGAAGGAATGAATAGTAATAAATTTATCTTAGCAATATTCTTGGATTTTCAAAGGGCATTCGAAACCATAGATCGAGAAATATTGATAAGAAAGCTTAAAGAAATTGGTTTCTCAACTCTAGCCATTAAATTAATAAAAGAGTATTTGAAAGACCGAATACAGGTAACAAAAATTAATAATCAATTTTCAAAACCAATGGAAAATAAATTAGGAGTACCACAGGGATCAGTCCTTGGACCTCTATTGTTCATACTCTATATTAATGACATGGTGAAAATATTTTCAAAATGCAAACTACGATTATTTGCCGATGATACACTTATATATATAATTGGAGAAAACTATGAAGAACTAATAAATATTTTAAATAATGAACTAGATAATGTATCAAGATGGCTAAAAATAAATAAGCTTAAATTAAATACAAAAAAAAACAAAATGTATGGTAATTGGTTATAAGAAGACATCCAGTGAAAGCAAAATCAAAATTGATGGTGAAATTATTGAAAATGTTACCGATATAAAATACTTAGGAGTTATAATAGATTCCAAACTCAACTTTAACAAACATGCGGAATATACCCAAAAGAAAATTGGAAAAAAGATATCTTTCTTGGGAAGAATTCGCCAAAAACTGTCCGAAAAAACTGCAATCACCATTTATAACTCCATTATTGCTCCACATTTTAATTACTGCTCAACTATCCTTTTCCTGTGTAACGACCGAGAGCAAAATAAATTTCAAATTCTCCAAAATAGGGCAATGAGAACAATACTCAGACGAAATAGATATTCAAAAGTAAATAAAATGTTAAACGAACTAAATTGGCTAACGGTGAAACAGATGTTGACCTTGAACACGATGATATTTTTACACAAAATAGTAAACAACCTGCTACCCAAATATTTTTCGAATCAAATTGTATACAACAAGGACATACACCAACATAAAACTAGGACGTGCAATGAAATCAGGCTACCAAAGAAGGACAAAGCGAATACCCAGAATAGTATATTTTATAAAGGGATGAAATACTATAACGCGCTGCCGGAAAACCTTAAGTCTGCCCCAATTGAAAAGTTTAAGATGTTGTGTAGGAGCCATATCAAGAAAGAAAAAAAAAAAATAGTATATTTAAATGTAATAATTAATTAGTCATTTGTAATCTTAAATGTACAAATTACTAAAATAAAATCAATAAATAAAAAATAAAAAAAATAAAAAATAAATAAAAATAAGTAAAAGATACTATAATAGTACACAACTGCTGACCCTGAACAAATTGCAAATGTTGAATTTGTCACCCGCCCCAAAATACTTGAAAAAACCCTTGAATCTGAGCAGAAAAGGGCAGTCCGTTTGATAGATTTCCCTTCTTAACAAAATGTTTGCTATATTTAAAGCACAGGCGTCGGATGGGAATGTTGTCCTTGTTCTACTTGTATTTCAATGCAATTAGTGTGATTGATTTCTTCGGCACTGGTGCATAGTTGGAAAACACCCCAAAAGCGCGCCCAACATTTGTTCACGTTTTACATTTATTTATAACATGTGCACGGGTCATTTCTACTACTCGTTTTTGAGTTCAACAGCTCCGTTGTAGAACGATCTGCCCTCCTCTGTGTTTCCTCCCTCTCTTCAAGATTTCATGGGATACTGTGTGACCCACCACACAGTATCCCCAAAGATGACACAGGCCCTGAAGAAAATTCTTTTTCTGCGGGCCTCCTGTATGGAGATAAAAAATCTACTTTTGCTGTGACTATTACCGCCATCTCTTGGGTTTATGGCTCGGTATATTATTATCTATCTATTGTTGAGAATGGAAAATATTGAGCGTTCTCCATTTAATTGTGGAGATTTTTCAAAGATAATCTACAAATAACTTTATTATTTTCCCACAGATGGCACTGTACAAAACAGTACAAAAATTTCCGATGTATGATATTTCGATATTTCACCAATAGATGGCACTCGCCAATGAATTTTAACAGATTGCACTCTACAATTCATTTTATAATGCTCCCATAGATGGCACTTAACAATAAACTTGACATTTTCGTCAATAGATATCATTACACAGTTGAAAATCAGATTAAATAAAAATGCTAAATTCGATGTACGAAAATTCGCGTAAAGAAATTTTTTTCTGTCGTTTTCTTTTGCAATTCTTTAGCATGATTAATTTTACCGGAAGTTGTTTATGAACCGAATTGACAATGAGTTAAATGATTAATTTCTTTGCCTGATCTTCGTCAATAAATTACATAAACAGCTTCGTTACTTAGCCAAAGATTCGGTCGTCCAATTTTAAATGAATAAGGCACAGGCACTTGAACTCCCGCTACATTTTGAAGTTGTCACAAATCGGCATTCATATTTTTGACATATATTGATCGGAAACGGTTAAATGCCGATTTGATGACGGTCTCGAATGTGACAGGTGTTTATACTACCGTGCGTAAATCTTTTTCATTATTTACCTGAGTTTATGTCGTTTTTTATGATTATAATTAATAATCCGCATACTTTATATTATGTTATTTAATAAAATAAAACTGCCTGGTCACAGCTTTTAATTTCGGTAATTTTTGTAATCGGCGGAAAACTTCGATACCGTAGCGGCGCGCATTAAAATAATTGTACCTACTTACTCTCTTTCAATTTGGTGTTTTATTGCCTAACAACGTCTTTTCCACTCGAACTTTATATTTTAGCCGAGCAAAGACCGGAACTTTCTCCCCGAATTGATAATAATAATGTCGCCAAAACCGTAAATTTTCCCAAAACAATGGGAAGCAATTCGCCACGGCAATGGGCAGACAGTTTTGAGGCGATGACAATGGCCGCTGGCCACCATCTTGCTTCTGTAAATTTACCGCGTTGATTTCAACTTTCGTTGTTCCATAGCGAACCATGACATTGCGCATCGGCACAGTTCTGCATGACAATTTATTTTACCGTAATTCCTGTAGTTTATACACTTTTACCGTCTAAAATATGTGATTGTTGTATATTATAGTCTGTTTTTATCCAAACTGTTGTCACCCCAATAAATAATATTTCACAAACTCTCTTTGCTTTTAGTCGGTTTTTTTTAAATTATTTATTCGTGTTGATCAAGCTAAGTTAGCCAATAAATATTTTACATTCCGCTAAACCGCGGTTTAAGGATGATACAACCGGGGTTTAGTGAACCGAATACAATACACAGATAGAATGTAATTAACATTTTTGTAGATTTATACAACCTACCTTCGCCATTTTCCATATTATGCAGCCATGACAATACAAATTTTATCAACCAAATAATGAACGTAAAATCAAATTACAAATAATAAAATTTCAAAAAGAAACTGTAATGAAGTATTTGTTAAGTATAATAGGGGCAAATGACTGAGGAGGCGCTCGCCTATATAATATTATAGGTATAGAGCCTATACCAAAGATATTAGAAGAACGAGATATGCTATGTTGGCCGCCGGACCGTAGGCGGAGTACTACCTAATTAGGGTACTTTGAACGGTATCGGGGCGTGTACGCACAGAAATCTGTTCTATGTATTAGTGCGGATACCTTAGCGTAAGCGAAGGTGTGCAGTAGTATTGGTGAACAAAACCGGCGACACTCGGCAAAACAATTCCACACAGTATGAACTGCTCATAGCTCATCTCGTTCTTCTAATATCTTTGGCCTATACCGATACCTATTTAATCATAGTCTCCATAACCTAAAAACGTGAAAAAATATATACTTACAGAAGGGTGCTGGTTCAATTCTCGTCTTTTTTTCGAAAGATTTTTCAATTTATATTTATGTTTTAGGCTAACAATTATTGCTTACTTTGTTATCCTTTGTGCTTTGAATAAAAGCCTTATAAACACAAGTTTATCTTTAATATTTATATTTTGAATTAACGGCACTAGTGCCATTTACATAACACGAAAGTTATTGACAGTCATAGTACAATATCGAAAGAAACGAAAAATTATAAGATTATGTAAGTCAACAAGAAAAAAGAATACAAATTAGTACAAAGTGATTAAAAGAAATAAAGATGAAACTAACACAAAAAAACCTGTTTGAAGTGATCTCATTAATATAAGCACTGCTAAAATGTTTAATCAGTACAGATTTATATTTAGATAGAGGCAAAATAATAACAAACATCAGCTAACATTGCACACAAGTTATCAGTGGTGTGTAATCTATTTATAACAGAATTGTAGCCTGAAACCGTAGTATGATTATTACACTAATACATACTAGGAAACCTTGGTCATAAGCCTTGAAAGTGAATCGACATTGATATATCAGGGATATCCAATTATAATGCGAACAGGCGCAATGGCGGGCCTGTCCTGCTAGCAGGTTTTAAGTTGGACAAATAATACAACACCTAAGCGTCTGCATAAGACCACACCTATAACTATCACAGTCGCTTAATCTCTCGGGAAATTACGCCTTAGCTGATATTCAAAAAGAAAAATATGTCTTGTTAGCAGTAATTTGCATATTTTCTTCGGCCAAACACACTGCACAGTACACTGCACACAGTACACTACACACAGTACACTGCGCACAGTATACTGCACACAGTACACTGCGCACAGTACACTGCACACAATTCACTGCTCACAGTACACTGCACACAGTACACTGCGCACAGTATACTGCGCCCAGTACACTGCACACAGTACACTGCACACAGTACACTGCATACAGTACACTGCACACAGTACACTGCGCACAGTATACTGCACATAGTACACTGCACATAGTACACTGCACCCAGTACACTTCACACTGCACAACTAGCGACCAAATCCTTGTAGAGAATATTACGATTTACGATGTCTAAGATACATTCAAATTTCTTGGCTATAGTAGTAAAAACTAACAGTGTAGCAACGTAACGATTTACAAAATTTTAATTTATATATTATATTCACTAAATACCTTTTATTTTTTTTTCAAATCTTTTTTGGTATGTACATACTTACATATTACATATTATATGAAGAGTATCTGTGGCGGCGTGCACGGAAAAAAATATTATTTTTAATTTATTAAGAATCTCTTCAAATTATATTAGTAATCCGGTTGAAAACGGTATTGCAGGCGTTATCGAATGAATTCACAGGTTTCCTTAAAACTTAGTAAATTACGAATCCAGATGTTTATGAAAATCCGAATATTTTCGCATTACGTCATGAAAAATTACCAAGGCAAATGCACGTGCCTATCGTGTTAATTCAATCCATTAAGGCCTACAATCCCTTTTATAACAGGATTACCAATTATTTGAAGAGATTCCAAATAAATTAGCAATACTCATTTTTTGGCCTAATTGGGGTAATTTTGGAGGTAAAGGAACTTGTGGGGATTTTGTGGGGAATTTGATCGTCTATTGTGGGTATTTTAGAACATATGCATGGACAACCCTGGTATGGAGGGACTTTAACTTTGAGCTCGTGCATGTTTGACCATTTTACATGTTATATATATATATATGTATCGCGCAGAGTGCGTTGAGCTATCCCGATAATAGATAATAATTGTATTATTAATGGTTCTTGTTTGGATCGTCAGTCGATAAAGCCAGCATCTAGCGGTTGTGTCGATACTAGCTTTCCTCTCTGTAACGTCCCTCCTTCACTTTCATTTCCATTATTATTTACCGCCATTACGATCAGAGCCGGATTAACCATGAGGCGGATTAGGCAGTTGCCTATGGGCGCGCTCATTTTGGGGGCTGCGCGAGAACGGATTAAACAAATTCTGTAAGGCTTTTTAAAAATGTTTTTAAAAATTAATAATAATCACTCATGACCGGCTGTTTCACAAAGTTTGAACAATTCATCAAATTTCAAAGTTAAAAATCAAGTTCTGTGAAAGTTCTGTTATTATTTCATCGTTAGGCGGTTGTTTCACAATACTTGGATAAACACAGATCTTTGTGAAATGCAAAAACTATGAGCTGATCTAATGATGCTGTAATTCAGTACTACGAGTAGAATACCTAATAACACGACCATTTTGTGTTAAGACTTTTTTTATAAAAAAATTAAGTAAAAAAAATACTTTGAAGTTCAAAATTTCCTACTTACGAAACCCTTTCTGTATATGGTTTAATTATATAATGTGGCAAATTATTATCGGAAAAAATTTAAATATTTGTACCTGAACTTCATAAAATAAAATAAAACTTGCATTTATGCGAGGTTTTTTATCGCACTAATCAAAATAGGCGGCTGGTGTTAAGTGGGAATTTCATCCTTATCGCCATTTGCGTAAGGAGCTCGTCATTTCGCCCGATTCCGATTATTGCACATCGAGGCAATCCTCAGTAAGAATTATAATATGGATATTTTATATAACGCTGTTTTTGTGAAAATCCCCTCATGGGTATATCAGTCGGGTATACATTCATATTTTTGGGGTAGAATAACCGGTACGTCCCTACACAAAATTCTAGGCCCTCGATTCTCTATGAAGTTATTCCACTCGAAAAACGAGTGGTTTGACCCACTCATTGTTTGAGTGGAATGACGAGACTCAAGAATGATAATATCGACCAATGTATTTACTTTCGATGGCGATTGCGAGCGGCCTGGATCGGAGAATCGTTACCCAAGTAGTAGTAGGAACCCGCGCTTACTAGGGACAATATCACACATTTTTAAAATATTTTAAATGTTTAGCATTTCACATGTTTTAAAAAGTTTTACTTTCAGTGTTTTATACCGTGAAAGAGGACAAACAGTCTTGTAAGACTCCTTCTGGGAACTTTCAGTCAAAATAAGTTTGTCTTTTCCCTGTGTAACAGATCAGAATAGGATAATAGTTCAGCTTTTTAATTTTGTTTCCCTAGGGGCCTACACGGAGCTTAATCCGACCCTGACTTCGGCCAACTAGAGTCATATTAAATCCAATGAAAGTTTTTCTTCGCGGTTTTTATTCAAGTTTCTTCTATTTTCAAATGATGTAACACCATTACAAGTGGTTACTTACATAATTATAGTAATAACTGCTGTCTGACGCGTAAACGCGCAAATCAACCAAATTGATGAAAAGTAAAATGATTTATGAAACGTCATGTTTTCTAGGCAACCAATTTAGTGGTAGTTGATGTATTTTGACCTATGAACGGTAAGCGTAACTACTAACTAAAACGATACCATCATTTCTGTAAAATGTTTTCCACAAGTGACATTTGAGAATGCGGTGTCAATTTTACTAGCATTTCGTCGGACAATGTTCGGACTGATTTTTTTTTTCAAAAACGACCTTTGAATGTAAAACCATTTCTTTTGCCCATGTCAAAAACCAAAATAACTTTCAGAGCCATCTGTGTTGAATTTCTGTAGACACTTGCATGACGAAGTTCTAACAACAAGTTTTAAAGCTTCTATTTATTTTACAAGGTTCTAATATCACTTTGAACCTTTTGCATTTGCCATTTGTTTGCATCTAATAATTGATTACGAAGTTCTTAGGAGGCGCACTGTAGTTTAGTTGGATAGGGTTCTAACTTTGCCTTACCGCGTTATGAGGTGTCAAAGTTTGCTAAGACGATTTCTCATAATATGTTTAACATTTTTCTGATTTAAAAGAAAATATTTAATTAAATCGTTGTCCTATCTTGAAATGGCATTAGGGAAATGTATTTAGAACCTTATGCAATGATTTATGATGCCCTTCTAGCTGGTTGCATATGGTTCTATCTGCACGTTTAGGTTTGTTCTAAACGATAAGTATACGTCATATTTAAATAATTTGCTTTGAAATAAGTTTAACTAATATAGTTTTCACAAGATTCAACGTAAAAATCAGAAATCAGTAAATGGATAATGAAAAATCCGCTTTGCATACTTTGATACCACGTATTTCTTATTGGATTTACATTATTTGAAATCTGTCTTATACCGAGGGACGAATCACGTTTAGGAAGATGAATTCTGATCAAAACCTTGTACTGTGGTACCGCCCAGCATAAAATTTGCTTTTCCCTTCCTAAACACGCTCATAAATTCATATTATCAAAATAAATACCGGAAAGTCCAATAATAATTTCTGTGCGTGGAAAACGTATCTAAATTTCTCTAATAAACAATAAACAGTGTTAATCTGCCTGTACAAAATATAAATAAATAAGAATAATAACAGATCCACATTTGTAGAAATGTATTATATATTTGTACAGCGCCCTTGGTGTAATTTTGCACAAAAACGGCGTTATACAAATCATCCATTTATTATTATTATATAAAATCAAAGTAAAGCGAACTTATAAACCTGTCCAACCAAAATGGCTATTTATGAACGATTTACAGTTTCCGCACGAGAACAAATTGTTTTTACGAATCTTTCTTATACTTCAAATTAAATTAAACAACTTGCCAACTTTTTCATTTCCTCTCTATTGAAATCTGCCAAAAGTTTTTACTTTATCTAAACTTCTGTATCCGTGAAATATTTCACCAGTTCAGCAGAAACCCATATCCCATAAACTGTGGCTTTATCATTATGAGATCACACCGACTGCTGACAAACTTTGTTAGATTTATGTTTGGCGAGGCAGTAAGGATCTTCTAAACTGTTTTACTTTATAATAATATTTGGATGATTTGTATAGAAAATCACCCCAAGGGCGCTGTACAAATATATAATACATTTCTACAATGATCTATGTTATTACTAACTATATATGGAGATAATATACATTACCATATTTACCTGGCAGATGGCTTGAAATTAACACTTAATTACCATTAACTAATTGTTTATTAGCGAAATTTAGATACAGGATTTAGGACATAATTGGAAAATTGGACTTTCCGGTATTTATTTTAGTTTAGGAAATGAAGAGCAAATGTTATGCTGGGCGGTATTAAATAGAAGGTTTTGATCAGAATTCACTTTCCTAAATTTGATTCGTCCCTCGGTATAAGACAGATTTCGAATAATGTAAATCCAATAAGAAAATATATCTAATCATCTTTCTACAAAATGGAAATTACAGTGGTCCCGCAGAAATTCTTATCTTATGTGGCTTATCTTTACGAGACCACGCTGAATGTTCTTAAACAGATAAATATCATATTTACATTAGACAAGGCATTATGTCTTAGCCAAACGATTTTAATTTCTGTAAGCTTGTCCACGAAATATTACACTGGTCCCGCAGAAATCCATATATTCTTTGCCTTCTCTTTGTGAGACCACACCGAATGTTTACAAACGGCTCATTTTAACTGTTGAAACAATCTCCCTTTTCTTTCCCTGAGTTCCCTTTTATCTCCACGATAATATTAGCTACCGAGATGCTAGAATAGATTGAGTAGTAAATATTGCAGCTTAGCATTGCTTTCGTACCGTCTGTGTTTGAAGTCTTACAGCTTCACGGTTAAGAAGAAAAATCTTTGTAACAGCGTAGGAGAGATTTAAAATGATTAATCGGGGTATAATGATCCTACTGCTTTGTTTAGCGATCCTAGAAATCTAATATCATAATTGTTGTTTGTCGACGTTTAATAAGACTTGCAGTCTCATGGTTTATAAAAGAAATCAGGATGCGGATTCCCTTCCTCTGTCCTTAACCTAGGACATGTCTATAATACACCCATCCCCCTAAATTTCAGTCTTGGCACAAATCGGAGCGAGTCTACGCCAAAGCCAAAATGAGGGAATAGGTAATTAAGGACATGTCCCTAGCCAAGGATAAAAGAACGGGAATTCGCCTCCAGGTTGTATGTAGAGGACACGTCCTTTTGGTAAAATATTGCCTCCTGTCAAGTAGCTATAATATTTGGTTCCATGATAACTCAACACACTGACAATTCAACACACTATTAAAAAGTGATATAAAGTCATCAGAAACGATGACAAAAAAATATTTAAACCTAACCTAACCTAACCTACTCAACCCAGTTAATAAAGTTTTTGTTTCATCACTTTCCATGACTTTATATAACTTTTTAAAGATGTGATGAATTATCATTGTGATGATTTATCCGATCACCATAATATTTATGTATTTATAAAATTTACATTTGAAATTAAAGCAAGACTTTCTTTTTCTTCCGGTATTTGGTTGTATGGATATAAGATATGTTTTTTTGTAATTGATGACCATCGGTATTCGGTTTTTATATCTTTTAACCGTAGTTTGTTGTTATGTCTGCGTCAAGTTCATGGAAGTGAAATTAATCTGCTATGTGAGAGAATTTCAAAATGCCATTCGGGGTAAACCGCCACGCGTTCATTCAACGATCATTTTATCCATAGTATATATCAGGGCTTCCCAAACTTTTTTCAACTGTGACGCCCTTGGGAAGTTGCCATATTTTTGCGACGCCCCCCCCCCCCCCCCCGGTGATTAAAAATCTAAGCCCCCCGCCGCTCATTTGTACCAAGCGTAGTATTTTGAAGCCCCCCCACTGAACGGGTCACGTAGTATGGGTACGTGACCTAATAACAATTTGTCAGAAAAACTCCAAATAGTATCTAAATTTTTTATTAGAAAATAAAGAACACAACATAAACACAAAAATGGAAGCAAACAAAAAAGATAAAAAAAAATTTCTTTGGTATTAATGAGAAGGATGTGCTTGCTTTTTTGAGCATAGTTTCTCAAAACGAGTTTGAAGTTTCTAAATCGCCACTCTCGTCTCTGCCTCTAAATTTATTTTTGATCTGTACTTATTCTTAATTACTGCAACTGCAGAGAAACCTGTCTCACACGAGTATGATGTCGCAAACGGTAATAAAACCCTTAACGCTGCAGTGCTGATGAAACGATATTCTCGCTATAAAGATTACCTCACGACGCCCCTGGGATGATCCCGCGGCGTCCCGGGGCGTCGCGACTCACAGTTAGGGAAGCCCTGGTATATATAATGATTTTATCCAATATGTTACACTAATTTGTGTTATCCTTTTTCTCTCGTCATATTTCGTCTCGATTCTTTTAACGGTACACAATAATTCATGCACCCCTGTAAATAAAATGATTCTTAGTTCTTTAGTAGAGCTTTTGAGTTTTTTCTTCTTCTAATTACTACTTATCTAAACCTGGGATATGGTATCAACTTTCGAAAACACTATCAACCGTCCACCAAAATATCTGTGGCTTGCTTCTAAAAGGTCTATGCAGAATTTGCTATTTTTAGCAAGTGTCAATTTTAAGAAAACCGATTATCTAGTGTAACATTGGCCCCCGAAATTAGAAAGGTTCTTTTAGAATTCGGAAAATAACCTGGTTTTGAGGCGAAAAATATATATCGGTATCGAAAAACATGGCCCTTCTAGAAGGGAGCCACAAATACAACGGTGATATTAACAGATAAAAATAAACCTAGTATTAATATTTTGAATAAAGGCTGTACCTGGAGGGATCATTTTGTATTTGTACACATCTCCTCTGTTGTTAGAAGCTGCAGTGCAGTTTATGGAGGCGGTCGGTTATAGTCAATAGCCTGGGCTTGACCCTTGGGACCCATAGCGCCATAAAAGATGAAGACTTTGCCTGATGAACATTGAATTATTACGCGGACGTTAAACTCTTCATTTTACAGAAAATTCCTCCATTAGTTTGCCGCTTCGTGCATTGATTGGTATATGGCAGTATATAAGTGAAGTGTTTACTGTTGCTTTTCAAATTGGCAATGAACAGAGCTTGGCACTTATCAATTTGAGTGTTTTATTAACCTGTCTGCCATTTTCATCAGAACAACAGCGAATGGGAAATAAATCAGGATGGTTTATGGGTTTTTTAGTTTCCATTAAAAGTATCGAGCTTTGCGTTCGTTGTTGGTGTGGTGATCCAAATTATAAGTGTAGCCTTTTCTTTTATTATTTGTACCAATCGAATGTATTGATTATTCAATGCGTCTATACTCCTTTTACTGCCCGGCTTCTCCCTCGGGTTGAATTCACAATATGACGTTATACAATAATTTCAAATTCCCTTCAAGTTCGCTGTAATAAAATATTTTCTCTTTTAATTGTTTTCGTCTTTCTTTTTTTTCGTAATTAAATAGATGTTTTTAAGGCTCCATTGAATTGGCAATAAAAGTTACTGCGTTAATTTATAAATTGCAGACAGACAAATTTCTGCTTTTAGAGTTTATTTTCGTTGGAAATAAGAACAAGGTTAATCTTTATCTACCGTTTTCAGAAATCTACACCATAAAAACAATTCCCAATCATTAAGCATAAGTACCAACGTTTTTGTATAATTAAGTTTTGCAAAAAGTAACGTAATGTCCATAGATTTACCGTTGTCTAAAAAACGGCTATTCTAACTCCATTCTGCCGTAATATAATAAGAATAAGGTATTGATTCAGAAAATAAATAAAAATAACGGGACATAATTACGCTCCGTGGCCCTGAAAAAGCGAGGGGCAACTTTTACATAATAAATATTGTTCCGACAACCATAAAACAGCTACCGTTCTCGGACGATAAAATACTATCAAGTCAAATTGGAAATTGCCTGCACACTTGCTTGGTTAGGCCCTGTTTCTTGGTTAGTAATTTAAACTAAAAACTACACACGCATTAAATAACACAGTATTATAAGTAGGATCTCTCAATATTGAAAATGAACAGAATGTTGAAAATGTTCGCTTGCACATTGACTCGGTGTGAGTCCTGTTTCGTCATTAGAAAATTACAATTATGATATATTATTACTACGGAGATTATTGCTGGTCGATTTACTTGAGTTTATCCTCAGATTAAGAGGAAGCTACAAGCCAAAAATGTGTATATTCTTGGTATACCTTACATTGTAGGTAATAGGCATTAAAATCGTTTGACAAACGGAGTCTACAAACGTTCGAGTACAAGTACAAAACTGGTTTTTATTTATTTTGTAAATAATTTTATAAGAAAGTACAAAAGTTAATCAAGGGAAACAGTCACAGATAATCTTAACTATAGTACTGTATTTTTTATAAGTTGTTTCCTTCACGCGTTCATATTTTAAATTTTTTTGTAGTTTACATTTATATTTTTTATTGAGTATTTATTATATTATTTATATTCTACTCAAGTGAAACGATAGTTCAATTTATCTAAATCATATTTTTTTGATATTCATAATGTACACCAATTCGTTATTAAGATTAATCAAAATAGTGATTTAGCATTAAGCTTCGCCTTACGGGGAATATTGACTGCATATGATGCAGACTGTAGAGTGTAGACCAAATGGCACTTATGCCACATATCAGATCTGTATTGCAAGATACTTCACAACCTTCATCGCCTCCATCTCCTATTAAATTCACTTATTCTGGGATGCCATAGTTCCTTGCTTTGGGTCTCACGCATAAAGGCCTTGTTTTACTTATTCTTGACGGTTCTTTACAATATTGCTGTTTCAATTTGATGTCATAGAATAAGTCTCAGCTAATTTATGAATTGAATATAATGTCTTCTAGTTATAATTAATTCTGTAATATAATATTATGCAAGTAAAAAAACAACAGAAGAATTTCTTTAGGTTAAACCCTTGGTTAAAGTGAATCTTGACATTGATGAAGACGTAGACCAAATGGCATTTTCAACTCAATTGATCCAGGGAAATCTATGGCGAAGGTCTATTTTAATCTGCAAAAGACTAACTAGTGCATCTAACTAGCGGTTAAAGATAAGCTCCCGTTCAGCAAATTGCTTTCTTATCAGATAATTCACAGCTGCTCTGGGTGTTACTCTGTTACTATCAAATCGTTTTAAACAAGCTAAATAAGTGTCTGTTTTCAAGTTAACACTCTCACAAACATTTTCTCTTTCGACTTTTTACTTTTATAAGACTTTTGGTGGCTTAAAACACAGTTTATTGTTTAGGTTACACAGATTACAATAGCAAAATAGTCACAGTTTACAATTTACACGAATACACTTTGAAAATAACATTTATCGACTAGGCAAGGATTTATATAGGGTCCTTGCGGGATAGTAATTGGGAACAACAAAATAGAATCGAGTCGCGGCACAACTGTTCGGGACTAGCCTAGGTTTGCTTGGGGCGGATTACTGTCTCTCAAGGGCTGTGCGCAGCACAGGTAGCCAAGAAGAGGAGCGCGCCTTTAGCGAGTCTAGTAGTCTTCAAGTCTGTTGCTTAGCAATGGTAGTAGATAGCTGTCCTCAGAGGGCCGTGCGGGGCACGGGTAGCCAGCTGAGGGAGGGTACTAGCCAAGGCGAGCAGACAGGAGAACTGTGCTGTGCTTAGCAATGGTAGTAGATAGCTGTCCTCAGAGGGCCGTGCGGAGCACGGGTAGCCAGCTGAGGGAGGGTACTAGCCAAAGCGAGCAGACAGAAGAACTGTGCTGTGCTTAGCAATGGTAGTAGATAGCTGTCCTCAGAGGGCCGTGCGGAGCACGGGTAGCCAGCTGAGGGAGGGTACTAGCCAAAGCGAGCAGACAGAAGAACTGTACTGTGTAAGGGCGAGTTGCTGCTTTTAAGGGCTTCATTCTGTGTCAGCAGCGTAGGGGATGGTCGGCCGCGTGGGGGGGGATGCGTAGAGAGCGTTCTGCGCATCTCGTCGCCTGCGTGCAGCAAGACAGGGACAATGCCATATGGGGAGAGAGAGATGGTGTATTGGCAGTAATATTCCGCGCGCTACATCCTCCCCCTCTGGATCGAGGAGCGTCTCGCTGAAGATCCAGATTTGTAGTAAGCGAGATTTCTTATTTATTCTTCTTAGGACGGCCCCGTTTGCGCAGGGGAATCACTGGAGCTGGTAGTGGTCTGACAAATCCTTGGTATTGAGTCAGCGCCGACGTATGGTAAGTGCCAAGTGAAACATCCGGGGCTGACATGGCAGCTATTTCGTAGCTTGTTGGTCCATGTTTTTGCAGTACTAGGTATGGGCCATCTCGCCGTGGTCCTAATTTGGCACTAAACCCCCTTGCAGCCTTGCTAAGAGCGTGTGATTGGACAAGGACATGATCCCCGGGCTGGTACTGAGGATCCTCTCTTCTTTTATTATCCATGTATTCCTTTTGTTTATCTTGTTTGTGGTCATTGTGATTTCTGACCAGGCGTAATGTGTCAGCAAGGTGTAGCAGGTGAGGTGTTATTTCCGGAATGAAGTTTTCTGATTGAATGATGCCTCTTAAGTCTCTACCCACATCATCGGCCGATCTAAGCTCACGTCCAAACGTTAGGTAGGAAGCGGAGTAACCGGTGCTTTGGCAGAAAGCGGTGTTCATGGCGAAACGTATCGAAGGCAGGCTTTCGGCCCATCTTCTATGCTCTGTGCCTACCAAGATGGCCAGCTGTGGTTTTAGATCTCGGTTTTTTCTTTCGACAGGGTTTGCTTCTGGATGATATGATGGCGTGAAGGTGTGTTTGATGTCCAGGCAGTAAGTCAGCTGTTGCATCACTGCAGACACAAATTGTGTGCCGTTATCGCTGATAAGTCGGCGGGGAGTTCCATAACGCAGGCAAATTTCGTCAATCAGAATACGGGCGCAGGTTTCTGCAGTAGCTTCTTGAATAGGAAATAGCTCTACCCAGCGCGTAGCAACGTCTTCGATGATGAAAATCCAGTTTTTGCCGTCTTTGGATGTTGGGAGTGGTCCAAAAAGGTCAAAGGCTACTGTTTCAAATCGCTGGTTCATGACCGACGTCTGCAAAAGGCCAGCGGGTTTTAAATTTGATGGTTTGTACCTTTGGCACTCAATACAGTTTTTTATGTATTTTGTTATATAGGTTCGCATGTTCTTCCAGAAGTATCGCCTTGCGATCCTTCGAATCGTGCGTTCTACTCCATAATGTCCGGCAGTTGGGGCATCATGATAAGCCGCTAGTATTTTGTGTTGTTCTTGCTCGGGGACAACTAGTTGGGCGTCTTCTTCTTCTATGTCTGGTGCGTAGCGATACAATACACCTTGTAGCATTAGGTATCCCTTAGTTGTCCAGTAACTAAGGTTCTCGTTCGGAGTCTGGTCTTCAAAACACTCAATGATTTTTTTTAAATCAGCATCTTTTAGTTGTTCTTCTCGGATGTCAACAGCGTTTCGTACGGGAACGTCGATGGTTACGGTGCAAACTGCACAAATGGATGGGAGCTCCTCAGGTAAAGGTGGGCGTGATAGTGTATCTGCCACGAGGTTTGTACGTCCTGGGGTATACTGGATATTCAAATTGTATGGTTGAAGCTGCAGAGCCCATCTCGCAAGGCGCCCTGTGGGAGATTTTAAGGACATTAACCACTTTAACGCTTGGTGGTCGGTGACAACCGTGACTTCTGTTCCTTCGATGTATCCTCTGAACTTTGTGACTGCCCATACCACTGCTAGGGCTTCTCTTTCTGTCGTGGAATAATTTCTTTCTGCGGGTAAGAGTAGGCGGCTTGCATACTCTACCGGATGCTCATCGGGGCCCTCCCCCTGGACCAGAACTGCTCCCAATGCGTAGTTACTTGCATCTGTTTTTATGGTAAATGCTTTAGTTCCGTCGGCTTGGCGTAAGATAGGGGCACTAGTAAGTAACCTTTTCAGTGTGTCGAAGGCGTTCTGCTGCGGGGGGTTCCATTCCCATCTGACATCTCTCTTTGTTAATTCGCTTAGTGGTTTTGCAATCTTCGCAAACTCAGGTACAAATCGTCGATACCAGGAGCAGGTTTGAAGAAAGGTCTGTAGTTGCTTGACGTTCTTCGGTTCCTTCATTTGAGAAATGGCAGCAATTTTCTCCGGGTTGGTGCTGATCCCTCCTGGAGATATCAAATGTCCCAGGTAATTTATACTCGAGCAGCAGAAGTGACATTTATCTCGGTTGGCAGTGAGATTAAATTCACCTAGCTTATAGAACACTTGTCTCAAATCAGCAAGATGTGTTTCGAAGGAAGATGATAGAATAATTATATCGTCTAGATATGCTAGGATGTTGATGTGGTCTAACTCGATCCTCAATCGGTCTATAAGGCGTTGGAAGGTTCCTGGGGCGTTTCGAAGACCGAATGGCATTTTGAGAAAGCGATATAAACCAAACGGTGTTATGAATGCCGTCTTATCGCGATCCTTCTCCAGCACTTTAATTTGCCAGTAGCCTGACCGAAGGTCTATGGTTGACATGTAGTTGGATTGCTTTGCCGAGTGTAGCAGGTCATCCATCCTCGGTAAGGGGTACGCGTCTGGTACTGTAATGGCGTTGAGCAATCGAAAATCGATGCATATTCGTCTACTTCCGTCTTTTTTGGGAACCATAACCACTGGTGCGGCCCAAGGGGAATCGGCTTCTTCTATAATGCCTTGCGCTAGCATATTGTCTACTTCTGAGCGTAGCTCCATTTGACGGGCTGGAGAGAGCCTGTAGGGTGCCACAGAGATAGGTGAGTGGTCGAGTGTCTCGATCCTATGCTCGATTTTCGTAGTGGATGAGAGTATCGCCGAGAAAATGGAGGCATTCTCATGCAGAAGAAGGTCTAGCTGGTCTCTCTCATCGTGTGTTAGGTGGGTGGCTTCATCTGACCGGAGGCCCAGTATTTCGGCGTCCAGAGAGCAAATTTCCATCCCTGAGTCCGTCTTCTTTTTCGGAGAGTCGTCGAACAGCCTGTACGAATCTGTCATGACTTCCATAAGATCTCCCTCCTCCAGGGCGTCCTCGTGGAACAGCTCGTTAAGGGCTATCATTTTTGCCCAAAGATCAGCGCGGGGCGGTGTCCTTTTAAGGGGACTTAAAAGAGGCGGTGCGTAGATCTCATAGCCATGATCCTTTGGTGGTGAGGAGGGCGAAGGACATAAACGAAGAGGTTCATCTAGTTTTACCTCTCCTATCGCACAATTCTCTTGCGGTTGTATTAAAGTATCATCTTCCATGTTTAAGAGATAGTGTTTCTCAGGGCTGTCAGAAAATGCCCATGCACGTTGGGGAATATTTATTTCAATCCCCGCGTCTTCTATAAAGTCCACTCCCAAGAGGGTGCGATTTTCGTGGCACCCAGGGAGGACAATGAAACTAGAGGGTATTTTCCTTCCTCTGAGAGTCACGGTGGCGTTTATGATCTCCACCTCTTGACGTTTCGGAATTCCATCCGCTAGAACAATATCCATGGTCTTTTTAGATGGTTTAAATTTTTGGGTAATCAGTCGCCTGTGTAGCTCGGCCGATGCCACACTTAGCCTAGCCCCGGTGTCAATGTGAGCGGTTCCTATGTGTGACCCGACCTTAATTTGCAGAGTGGGCCTTGCTCTAGGGAGCCCTACTTCGCTTACTGAACAAAAGTCCGCTCTTGTGTAAGGCACGTTCACCTTTCCCCGGTTGCACTGCGGGCATTTGCTCCTAACAATACCAGGCTTGCCGCAACCATAGCAGGCGAATTTGGCGTCGCCGGTCGTCTCCGGTGCACTTCTGCTCTGTCGTGGAATGGGTCTGGTAGGTGCCCCAACCTCTTGGCTCCGGCGGGTACGACACTCCTCAATAAGGTGGCCGAATCTG